>BMAU01000852.1:0-433134 GCA_019973935.1 Trichonephila clavipes | reverse complement strand
ATATATTTAGAAATAATATTTGCAGAGAAGCATTTTCCATAAGAAGAGAATGTTTTGAAACTCATTTTCAATCAGATATGAATTGTAGATGACAGACTTATGACAAAAGGGTAGCAATATGAAACTGAAATATGAGTATAAAGGTGTAAGATCTAGAATAATTGCTCTAAACCTATCATCTTGCCTATCATCTTTTAATTTTTAGTTTGTGATGTCACTTGCAGTACTATGTACTATCAAAATTGTGAGTGGATATTCTAATGCTTATTTTCTGCATCTACAAAGATGGGAAATTCTGCAAAATTTAGACCATCCTGCAATACTTGCATGGAAGCTAAAATAGATTCGGTGAAGTTAGTTTATACATAGTTGGAACAAACTTGTAATAATCTAGAATAATTTATTAATGTAAATGTGATTATACAGCGGTATCCGAACTAAAAGCCCATTTAATTCAACACAAGAATTGGCAGTCTTTTTGTTTAATAGTATGGTTAGAACTATTGATCGAAATTGACACTATAGGCCTACTGTGACCATATAAGAATATATGCAGTAAATCACTCTTAATTTATTAGAAAGTTTTGACAAAAATATATACTGTCCTACCTTTTCTAATGTTTTCTAGGCACAGAGCGAACAATGTATAAACCGGCCCTGATATTTGCAAGGAATAGACTATTCATTTTAATTAAGTTTTAATTGCAATTATTGGTTAAGAAATTATATACAGTGTTCTATTACAAATGAATACAAGTTTAAATCGGGGTAAAAGAGATCGTTTCTTTGCGGGCGTCTTCCCAAAATCAACTGACGAAACATTCTGAGGAATCTACGGTGCTATAACTAGGCATATGGCTCGCGAAGCGAGCCACCATCTCATATCTGGAAAGTAGATGTGGAGCGACTGTGAAATTTTCATGCTGGGGAGTAGAAAGATTCTGATTGGTCGAGCCAATCGTTCTGAAAAGTTCCATGATCTTGGTGATTTTTGGTTGCACGGGGGAGAGCTGAGTGTTCGCTCTCTCATTGAATCTTGGCAGGTGATGAAAATGACTTTCATTGGCTGCTCAAATCCCTAAGAAAGAAATTTTAAGTCCCAAAGGGGTGGGGCAAGTCCAGAAGTGAGGAATACGGCAGAGATAAGTGAAAAAAAGACAAAATATTAAATTAAACTTAGTAGTGGGTGTACAATAAAAATTGCACTTAAAGTTAATGTTATAGTGGATTGTAGGAGTCGAGGTATTACTGTATTATGTTGCACAAAATAATATGTAGCTTCGTAGAATTTCTTTTAATCAAATATTTTTCTGTTTTTATTCAACAAAATTTATTTTAAAGTACGACATTCTGTCTGCAGTTGATTAAAACATTTTTGCTGTTATGTTTTAAAATATTTCAAGAATAATAATTTTTTCAATTTGTATTAGTAGAGAAAATAAGATTTATTTGTGCCGAAGCTATTTTATGAGCCATCATGACCTATTCAGTTGTACATTCTGCAGATATTCGTTGCAGTTAACTCACTGTTGCAAATAATTTGCGATGAATATGGCTATTATTTGTTACATGCGTGTAACCAATGCTAAAGGATTTTTATAGGCAAATTAGTAGAATCAAAAGTCACTCTTACTGAGGAAATTTTGCCGTTTTGTTTAACATTTTATAATACGTTACTTTTTCAATTATACCAGTTAGAGTAACACATTCAGGATATATTTTGTTAACAACCGGTTCCGGCTTGAGGACCACATATGTTAGGGGGATCCCGATGATTAATTTACGGAGTGATCCTTAGAAATATTGAAAATTTATTAATATATATTTAATGTACACGAAATTGTACGGCCAGCTATCTCTTAGTACAAAAACAACTAAATGATATTGTGAGAGGTCTCCTTGAACCTCACTTTGAGAACGAGAATAAATAGGAGTCATGTAAGAACCAGAAGCCATTTCTATAAACAACTTTCTTTATTTGGTTATCTTATCCAAATAGAATCAAAGACTTATTAACAAATATGTTTAACTAGTATTATGAGGTTTTAAAGATAATATTCTTTAAATTAACTTTAATTAATGATCAAATTAATTAACAATTAAATAACGATCACGCAGAGATTACCACGATAAGAGATCCCAGAATTATATTTAATAATGTTCCTATTGAACATTTAACTTTAATCTCACTTTTAAAACTTTAATGAGACTTTAATTATAAATCAATAATTACCAACGGAATCTCAATTCTTCTTGAGAGTAAATTATCTCCAACAAGAAATCTTCAATTTAACTTCACTATAGCTTTCTGCTTCAATCTCTATCTCCTACTGCTCTTACTTTACTATTCCGTTTGACTTAAATACTTTATCTAATCTGCATAAGAAGGAATCCTGTCCGCTTTTTGGAGTGGATTGGAAATAGGTAGGGAATTAAATTTCCCTAAAAAGGACGACTCAGAAAGTTAGTGATAAAGTTCCGTATAGATTTGTCACAATATATCTTGCCAAAATCCAAACTACAATACAAGACTGTATCTGTTGCCAAAATTGAAAAAATATAATACACAAATACAGATTAAATAAATCGTAATTAGTCTTTTTAAATTAACTATGTAAATAGGTATGTTATGTACATCCATTAATGTCTGAACCTCTTAGGCTTCAGTATCTTATGGAAATGTTAAATGATGGAAAATCTACCATATTATACATATATTTCAATCAGCTTCAAATTTTACAGAAATTTGCTTTTTCATGTTTCAAATTTAAGGAAAACTCAAGTAAATGACCCAAAGAATAGCAAAATATTGCAATGAAAAATATATTTGAAAAAATATTTGTCGTGTGTTTATATCTTTCTTGATATTTATTACTTCAGATGAATTACTTCATATTAGACAAATAAGTAAAATATGCAAAGAGAACAGTAAATATATGCATCTCTCAATTATATCAGATGTTATACATGTAATACAAAACCAATTACAATATCAAATGATATATTTCAACCAAAGGAAATTTTGAATAAAGCATTAGAATAGCTTAGGTAAGATATAAATATTTATTTTCAAAATATCGCTCATAATAATTAAATTAATAACCATAACTTTCATATCCTAGCCCTCCTAGAATACCTAGAGCTCCATAACCGAAGCCGCCGTACCTTCCAGCATATCCCAATCCAGCGTTTTCAGCATATCCTCCCTGTACGTAGGGAGCGTCAGAGATCAAGTGAATGGCTGCAGGGCTCTGGTTGGTGGTTCTGGGTTCGTTAGTTTCGACCACTGCTCTGAAGCTACCTTTGTCATCAACGTAATGGACTTGTCGGTGAAATCCATTGCCATCAATGAATCCGTAGCTTTCTCGGACAGCATGTCCTCCGTCACCGACGTTGTTCACCATGGTTGTCCTTTATACTATAACCGAACTTGTAAGATTTGGAAATTGGTTGATGGCCGGGCTACAAAGGAAACCTTATGCACAATTTTGAGCTTATTCATTTGACAAGCAAAATTGTAAAACCTGTAATAAAATATTTAAGTAAAAATTTAAAATGTAAGGAGTTATCAAATCTCAACTCCATTTCTCGAGTCCGTCCTCTTTCGAAGGAAACAAACACAAAGAGATAAAAATTCATCTTTAACATTAGCGAAATTCGTAATCAGTGTTAGTGCAGCGTGTTCTTGAAAACTTCAATTTTAGACGGGTTAAATAGGAATATTTATTTAAACGTCTTAATTCTGTGATTATTGAAAATATACGCATTTTCATAAAACATTAACAATACTGAAGTTCCATTGAATTAAGGCTAGCAAGGGCTTTGCAAATTGTGTAGCGCTGCGCATTATTTATGCGCAAGTGAGGACACCGTGGTAACTGCATGTATAGCGCGTACTGTGTCTCTGAATTAGTTGTTGGAATGGCCAGTATGGATCACTTGCCTGATTTAGACACTCTAAGATATTGGACAAATCGTAGGTGCGCGACGCATGGGCCATTAAATTTCCGAAATCATCAGACAGCTAGGCTTTTCATGGTCGACAATACCAAGGGTATACCAAGAATAAATTAATGGTGCAAGCAAACGGCTTTCGGTGATCGCACAAACTGCAAAGGATAATTAGCCTTGACAGTGCGGGGTTAGAGACGTCTCAGACGTATTGTACGTAGCCAACGAAGCAAAACATGAGCTCCAATTACCACTCAGTTGAATGACGGTGCAATTCGTACATTCAGTAAACCGACTGTGCAACGCTTGCTTCACCTTATGGGTTTGGGGAGCCGTCGACTTACGAGAGTAACATTGCTCAATGCTCACCATAGAGATGCACGTCTCGCTTGGGCAAGAGAGCACAGAGACTGGAGAGTATAGGACTAGAAACGAGTAGTAGGGAGTGATGAGTCACGATTCCAACTACTTAACGCAGATAGGAGGCTGGAAATATGGTGTAAGACTCATAAAGCCATGAATCTTGCATGCCAGGTTGGAACTGTAAAAGGGCATAGTGTCTCCATTATGGTTTCGGGTGTTTTTTCGTGGAACTGTTTGATGCGTGTAACAACTTATCTCATTGCAATTCGGTACGCAGAGTTGCTTAGGTTTCACCTCCATTCGTTTATGCTGCTCTATTATCTACACGGCAATGGAGTTTTCCAGCAAAACAACTGTATCTCTCACAAGTCCCGGTTGACTACTGGCAGGTTGGATGAGCATCCCTCTGACTGTTTTGTCATAAATGGGCCACCTAGAAGCCCAGAACTAAATCCCATCGAGTATCTTTGGAATGTTTGGAAAAGGCCATCATACATCATTAACGAAAAATTAAATTGAGGCAAAGAACGACCAAACGACAATTTTACAATAACAAATTATATTTATTCACTTGAATCAATTATCAACCATCTAAATACAAAGATTTATCAAGATGTCTACATCAATGTGATCGACCCTTACTATTAAATTAAATCACGAAATATCAGACTTATCAAATATTAATATCGAAAGGGACTACCGGAATAAGAGGACCGAGAGATACACTCAATTTGAATTACTAGCATTCATTAACTTTCCACTACCTTTATTTTATATTTACTCTTATGATCCGATAATCTAAATTTAAATTTCAGCTGCCTTTACTTCCTTTCCAGGCGGATCAAACTTTCCAGTTGTAGATCTCTGCCTAGTAATCAGCGAGACGCTGATCGCACAATCAACCTGAATCTTCTTAGAACTCCGTGAACTTATCTCTTTGCTTAATAGCCTCTACTACTATCTTACAATACTCTCTTTAAGTAATTTAACTAATTTGCGTATACCGATTTCTTCTTTTAAAGTTGGTTGGAAATATACGCGAATTTACAATCCCCAAAGACGCCCAAGAGTATTAGTGATGAAGTGCCATACAGATCCGTCGCAATGCCTCCAAGAAGAAACCGGGATTTCTTTGAAGGTCTAAAATGGCCTGAAAATAAATTTCAGAAGTGATATTCTAAGAAACTGAATTTTTAGACTTTAAGAATTTAATATACCTAACTATCTGACACTTTAAGATGTTTCCTACCCTAAGGGAAAGAAAAGAAAGAAGACCACAAGCTCCGCTTTAAATTGCTTATTATTAAAGTTTGACGAAGACATTTACATATTTAAAATTCCCTACAGCACACCCAATTATGGCAATGGACCGAGGGAAAAACCACAGTGTGGAAAAACCTGGCAGTGTGCTTTACTTAACAACCTTAGACATTGTAACAAACTGTCTTGTTTTACAGAAGTCTCACTGCCTTCGATACAATGATCAGGATCAGCTACCCTGAAACAAGAACTCTTTTAATATCTCTTCTAATAAAAAAAACATGAACATTATGCACATTTTCACATTTCACACAACGTTTTACAATACATCAATTAATACATCTGACTCTTTAAAATAAAACTCCAATTCCATATGTACTGCGCTTTTTAATGTTATTGTTAGCATTGCCTAAATAAACCGTGTCCCAAGCCACCAGATGCAAATTAAAAGTATGCATATACATATACATAGGCTTAATGATAAACAGACATACATACAAATTACAATACATATAACAAACAATACTAAATATTTCTGCAGAACCTTCAAGTCAGAAAATGCAAACAAATGTCCACAAACAATTGTTTCCATATTTCGGGGGGGAAAATTAATTTACAAAAGTTTATTTTTCGGACCTGAAAATACACACATCTTAGGGTCAATTCTTTTGTACAGATAATATATTATAAATAATCTCGACATGGTAATGAAAAAACACCTGACTGGTTGTCAGCAAGAAAACGAAAAAAGGACAGTGCAACCTGATTTTTTTTGTGTGCCCCTGTCTGCCGCATCTCCCTCTAATGCTTCCACACTGATGCTCTTTCTCCTGAGGCTGTTTCTGTGGTAGGCTGTCGATCCCCGTATTCCTCTGCTCCTTCGATAGTCTTGGTTCTTTGAAGCGGCACCTTAGATAATGCGGACAAGTTCTCACTGTTATTTTCCTTCTAGACCAGTGTTTCTCAAACTGTGGGGCGCGCCCCTCTGGGGGGGCGATGACCTTAGGAGGGGGGCGCGAGCATATCGAAAATAAAAGATTTAAAAAATAATTAGTTTACTGTAATGAATTAAAACAAAATACTTTCAGACATAATAAAAAATGCACTTTTACTCTGATATAATTTATAAGCGATATTAAGCTATCAAAAATAAAAACTTCTTCAATACTGAATTAGTTATCTTTGATCCTATAAATTCAAATAAAAAATATTTTATTTAATTGCCACAATATGTAGCTTTTATTACGTTTTCTTTTCTTTTTAAAACTAACATTCTACTCTTCAAAGAAAAAGCAGATCCCGGCCCCAGGATTGAAAACTTTAGGAACATAAAAATTCATCACTGTCATTATTTTTGAAATACTGCACATTATAGCTGTAATTTGTTTGACCTTTTAAGTGATTGGTACAGTTAGTTATATGACCCCTCTCTTATGTGTTCTCTGTTGCGCTTTTTTCATGCAAAAGAGTTTTATGTAAGAGTTAAAACCACGGGAGAGAGAGAGAGAGAGAGAGCACACACACAAGCACATAAAGGAATACTTGGCCAAGACATATTTTTATAACTATTCTCAACGTATAAAGCATAACGAAAAACGTTTCACACAATTTGTTTAGCAGTAACATACATATTATCATAATGAATATACTTTTTATCCGGAAGTGGTCGCGCGGGACACACAGATTACGAAATCGTTAATTCTGGCAAAACTGTTTATTTTGTTACCAAAGAAAATTGAAAAGTCCTTGAAAGTAGGTAAGTAAACTTTCTCTTAGTTAAATTATTCACTGGAATCATGATTTGTATCGTCTACAATAAAATAATTATAAAAAAAAAAAGGATTGGGGTGACTCAATAACCCCGACCGTATCGAGTGCGTGTCTACTCCCGGGTTAAAACATGTTGAAGTCTTCGCTTTAAATATTAAAAATAATACAATTATTCTTCATCGATATTTTATATTATTGATCATTATTTAACATCAGTGGTGCACACAAGGGGGTCCGGACCCCCAAAGCCCCTTGATTTTTCCGATTGATTATAATTCTAAGTTTATAGTACACAAAATTTAGTTAAGTATTTGTTATTAACGATTAATTTTATTAATAAATGCTAATTATTTATTTAAAATTAGTTTTTACTGTGCTTTGTTAACGAAAATCGACAAAATCAAAAGGAACCTGATACAAGATTGGTGAACTTTCCACCCCAGACTCCCCCCTTGAAAATTCTTGTGTGCGCTACTGTTTAACATCAATTATAAGTGCTAATTCTGTGAGGCTTAAAAATTACAATTCGCTTAAAACTAATTATAATTTGAGCAACGATTTAAAAAAATGATTTTTACGTTTCTGTCAACATTGTCGAGCACTTGGCTTTGCTTCCCTTACAATTCAGCTATTATATCAATAATGTTTTATTTTCTTATAAATGAACTCGTGCAAATAGCGGGTATTTCAGCCGTCATACTTTTATTGTATCAGTGCTGCACAGAATATTTTTAACTAATTAATTAATACTAAATTAAGAACAAGTTTAATAAGTATTAATGACGTACATGAGCTTGTCTTGGAATGCAAAAGTTTTTATAAGGAATGCTTATTATAAGAAATTGACCCTCTGAGTTCTTTTTCTATATTTAGCAGATATCTATATTTTGTCTTCTAAGCAGCTACCGCATTTTGCAATATGTTCAATTTAAAAAATAGAGAAAGGAAAAATAACATAATAATTATCCTATTATTTTATTTATTTATTTATTTTTCTTAAAAGTAGTATACAAAATTTTTAATATTTATGTTACTAATTTGTACGGTTTATAATAAAGATCGTTGCTTTAGCGTCAAAGTGCATTATTGCATTCAGTACAGTATTAATGTATAAGGGGGCGCGAAAAAATTGTGATCGAAAAAGGGGGCGCCAGTATTGAAAGTTTGAGAAGCACTGTTCTACTGAACCGGTCTCCCCTCAGCTGCACTGTGTCCTCTGTTAGTACTTGGCATAGTCTCTCGGGGTTTGTTCCCTCAGGGGCTCACTTTCTTTAGGTGAAAACAGGTGTCACAATCCCGAGGTACCCTAGTGATCTTTTCCTTTTCCCAAGGGGTTTACTATCTTTGGTTAACACGGGTCTCACGAACCTGGGGTACCCTAGTGATCCTTCTCTATTTTCGACCCTACTTCTTGCCATTCAATTTATCCTTTCTTTCTTTTCCCGTCTAGATCACAGATTTTCACAAATATTTGGCGCATTATAGCCAGATTTGGCTTTTGCGCCATGAAATCTCACATTCATTCATTCACTCGGGTTTTGTCAAACTCTGCTCTTGTTTTCGACTGCTATTTTGCTTAGGTGGATTGGACTTCCTGGTCTGTCCTTGATTTGATGTTCCTGGAAGTATCTCAGGATCCTGCCAAAGATGTTTGTTAATGTCTTTCCTCATACATTGGTGTGATCTAGAATATATGGACGATGGAATCCCTCTCTTCAGACCCTGGGGCAGTACCGGCGCTTTCCTCTATTTATGCTGTCAAACCCTCTAAATGATCACTTTCTCAAGCTTATTTTTAGCCTCCTTCCACCGTACCTCTCGACTCTACTGCTCTATCATGTTTAACTCGTCAGATCCTCCAATCCGGCATTTCCCTCTCATCAGATTTACAACTCTTATTCTCATTACGCGAGGGTTTTCTAGAACATCTGGATTTTTCCGAGTTCGACCTATTAGACCAATTACTCGATTCCTTTCCATCATATGTTGCCTCGTTAATGTTATCATAACTACTTGTTTCCGAATTTCTCGGATGATAAATCTGCACTTGGTCAACATTTACTGTGACCCTTCTTCCCCTTTTCCAAATGTTTAAATTGTTATTTTGAACTTCCAACACACTCTATAGGGCCCTTCAAATGTAGACATAAATTTTCCCACAACTCTCCTGCCCACTGCACTAATAAAATGAGTTTGTACCAATACAAAATCGTTAGAATTTTTCATTCTAACCGCTCTCCGTTTTCGATTATAGTATCTCGCCCACGTCTTATGCTGTCTCTGCATATTCGGCATCGCCTCATCGAATAATTTTTCAATATTGCCACCCACATATTCTGCACTATCCGTTACCAGTACTAATTTACGAAAAGGCGTCATAATTTTTCGACCTAAGAATAATTCAGCCGAAGTTTTACCATGAGTTTCATTAACTGCTGTGCGTAACGCGAAAGAGAATTCGTGGAGGAATCGGTACCAGTTCTCGTGATTTTCTTCTACAAAACAAGCTGTCATCTGCACTAAAGTTTATTTTACTTTTCCGTTATATATAAGATTACGGGCGATACGTTACAGTTTTAATATTTTTTATGTCCAACCTGTGACTGAAGTGTTCAAAGACATCGGATATAATTGGGGACCTTTTATCACTAATCAAGGAAATAGGAGTTCCATATCGTGAAATATAATTTTTCAAATAGGGCCTTAGCTATGGCCTGGGCAAAAAGCTTTTCTTAAAGGTATATACTCACTCCACTTAGTGAAGTGGTCAGTTATTACTAAGATAAATTTATATCTTTCGGATCGGGATGCTGGGTAGGGGCCTATTAAGTCTAACGTCACGATTTCATGGGGGTAGTTAGGATACTATAGGAATTAATCGACCAGCTGGTAGCGCTTATTTATAATTAAATTTTTGACACCGGTGCAGGTTTGATACATATTTAAATATGTATTTCGTCATATACGGAAAAATAACACGCATCACGTAATTTTAAATATGTCTTTTCTTTCCTAAATGGCCGGCTAATGGTTAATCGTGAAATTCGTTCATTATTGCTTCGCCAACAGATTGAGGAATGTATACTCTGAGTTCCCCAAGAGTTGTACAATACTTCGCGTAAAAGAGTAAACCATCATTTAACTTAAACTCCTGTTACCAACCCTTTGCATACCGTTGCATTAACTGAACCATCTTCCGAATTTTCAAAATAGTGATATATATGCCTTAACTCGGGATCTTCCCGGTGTTCTTAATTGTTCCCTGGGTTCAAAGCTAAAGCTTTACTAGCTACGCACGAAATTTGTGATTTTTTAACATAGTCCACCTGATTCCTAGATGGTACGTCCTCGACAACGTTCTGAGTACCAGGGGCTGATGCCTCCATTCAATGTTAAACTCCGACAGCTTAAGCGCCCATCTAATCATTCTACTTGATAAATTACTTGGTACTGTATTTAATTAAATATGCCAGTATTAAGGCAAAAACATTTATTGCGACTGCTTTGTGCAGTGTCTCCCTTGCAAGAGAATGTACAAGTGTGGGTTAGCAAGGTGGGGGTGACGATTGCAGGACCAAAAATGACATTTTTTTCAATGTGACCATAGGAATTAATTGTCTTCTGTGGTAATGACCAAGTAAATGCATTCTCAAACCTAGTTTCAAAATCTGAATAAAGGGACTAGGAAAATTCGTTTTGTGGAATATTATACTCCTGTCGCTTAATTCTGGCAATAAATGTTGAAAGGATGGTCCTCGTTTTAATAAAATTTATGCTGTCACATGACTACAAATTAGCCTCATTAAGTATAGTAAATAAATGCGTTCAAGGTAAAAATCTGGTTTCCATTAGATAAAATTTTCATTTAAAATTGAAATCATGATCTGGTTTAGAGAACTGTCGTAGACCCCAAATGTATTTTCTTGCTATTGAGAACCTCTTAGAAGTCGTCATAGACCCCTAGGGGTCTATAGACCCCTTTGGGGATCTCGGTTTTAAAAGTAATATCTGTAACTTGTTCTTGGCCAAAATTACCAAACGAATTTGTAGAACAAATTATGACTTATTTTGAAAAATTGATAAATAAAATACTAAAAAACTGATATAAACTGCGGATCTCGTAAAGTAATTTAAAACATGAATCAAGTGATTAGGATGAAACCTGAGCTGGCAACCCTCTCTCTAACTACCGCACCAACACGGAAAGAAAAGTTCTTCAGCTCTCATCAAAATTTTACGCGAAGCTTTTGCTCTACACGGTGAATGAATTTTTTTAAAAAAGGCTGGGGTACTTAAATGCTATATAAAGAAAGATTTAGGACAAAACAATTTTTAGAAAATAGATTCGTTACCACTGTCAACCCAATAACACTGCATTCAAAAGTTAAATAAATGTGCAATAGTGGCTGGAAATTTTGTTTTACTAATAGTGAAGATGATCCAACTTGGCTGTTTATGGTGATGGAAATTTGCCTCCGTGTCGAAATGACACCAGTGGACATTCTAGGTATATTTGGTTGTAAAATTTCTCTTAATTTAAACCTAGAACCATAAAACGTTTACTTTGTAAATACAGTGGAAAATAGTTAAAAAGTCATGAAAAATTTTCAAATTCGGAAAGAACAAACTGAACAGGCTCTGGTGTCCAAATGACACCAGTGGACATTCTAGTGTTAATCTCAGGATAAAGTAAGATTCTACAATTTCTAAGTGATCACTTATTGAATTTCAATATGAACTATAGTATATACAGGCATTTCTATTTGAGAACTTCTTTTCATGCAGTTTTAATTTTACTACTAGTTCTGCAAGAAAAATGTATTTCATCATTTAGCTATGCAAACTAAGTAACAAATTAACAGGAACTGATACTAAAAAGTGCATGCTTATAACGTTAACTTACGCAGTGTTTGCTAGCTTCTGTTTTGAAAGGTCTGAATTCTTGATGTCACCGATGGGTTCATATTCTTAATGGCTGGAAAATTTTCTACACTGGATAAAAGAGACATAAGTATCGAAAGATATAAATAATTCGTTAAGGACTGCGAAATTATACCAAATACACGATATTTTTTTCTGTGTTTGCAACATTTTTGGGGAAATCTTTTAAAACGGGGGCTGGGATTTTCCACCGCCAAATCCTTCTTTTCTAACCAAAGTTGGATCGCCAAGGCGTATCCTTGGGAGAACGGATGTTTATGTACCATATGGAGTTTGCTTCCGCTCACAAAAAAATTCCGTGTAGTAATACACTGCATTTCTGATATTCACTTTTTTTTTTTAAAAAAGCCCATATTCTCTGGAAATATTACCAGGGGTAGTTTCAGCAGTAATCTTAACGATTTCTCGAATTCACTTTGAAAAAATTTGAATCAAAATCAGTTTTTAAAATGCTTTATGCATTTCTCAATGCCGTTCAATTTTTTTTAAGTTCAAAGCAAAAGTATTATCTTTAAATACGAAGGTAAAATTACATTAATTTTACAAATACAAGACTTAAATGTCAAATTACACGTAGTTTTAATTTTTGATGTAGTAAAGAAATTAATTATTTATCTAATCACAGAAATTTCATTTATCTTTTTTATTCTAATTATATTATTTGTTTTATCTCTATCATGATCTTAATTTCTAAAAGAGAGGAAAATCCGCTCATGTTCGAAACTATTGAAATAATTTACTTAATTGTCTTCCATTATATTTATTCATAGCTGATTAATTATACTCAACAAAAAAATTATTTCATACTTTAAGGGTTTTCTATGTAATAGTTAAAGATATAATTTGGAAGCGAATATATGCCTTTCAGTACGATGTTTTATTTCATTTTCATACTTTTATCTTTTTCAGTAATTTACAAAGTGGTGATACATAAGTTAATTGAATAGTATAAGAAAATTCATTTCTGCTCAGATAGTAAATGTGAGGGGAAAATAAATCCAGAATTATCCATGTAAAATTTAGAATTCTTAACAACCGAAACATCACGACTCTTAGAAGAACAGATTTATTGAGAGGGGTGACTGTAAAATATCTTATTTGCACTACTTGTCCGAACAGGAAATCAATTCAATTAAGAAGGCATTGGGGATATATATATATATATATATATATATATATATAATCTTAAATTAACATATCAAAATTTTAATACTTTTTATAAAACAAATTACAAATTAAAACAAAACAAAAAAAACTCAAGACTTAATGTCTTTTTGAAATTCCTTTGTTCCTAATAATCCTACATATTTTTTATTATTATCGTATCTCAACAAAAGAAAGACTTTATTAAAACTCTTGAATCCTTTAGAAAAACACTTTTATATACATCTGGGTATATAAGATTTTTTTATGTGCACAGAAAGATTTTATGTGTATATTTATTTTCTAAACAAGTTATAAGATGTAAACATTTTTTTTTCAATGAAAATGAGTGATTTCCATTTTGTGCACAATTTATATTTCAATATTTGAATCTTATACAACTACAATTATACCAAAAATTATAACGGACATAGTTTAAATATTCATGTAAAAATTAAAATAGAATTTGCATTCAAACAATGATGAGGTGTCAAACTTAATGTGTTCCTTAATTCCTTTTTTTCTGATTAAAGTTAATAAACATTTAAAAACTTGTAAATCTCAAAAATTTAGAAAATATTTTAAGAATATTTTATTATTACTAAAGATTCAACATTATATCAACTGCAACGAAATTTTTAGGTGTGAAAATGTTGGTAAAAGAATATATTTAGCTTTGTTTTATTGTGTGTTAATTTTTTCCTTGTAAAAACTAAGAATGAATGTTTTAATCAACATGATTTAGATTTTTTCAGAGATTTTAGCCAATTTTTAAGAAATGATAGTATTAAATTCAGATTTGCTTATAGACCATAGCCAATAAAAATATGATTAATAGCATTCGGTTAATTTCAGAACTTAAAATAAGAATGAGTAGTAAAAAAATTTTTAAAAAATTTAAAGGTAATTTTTTTTTAAATCGTTTTATTGTGGTAAGCTTTTTTTATTGTGAAACATCATATATAGCATACCACGTTCACTGTTGTCATAAGTAATATCTCGGTACTAAAGTACCATTGAATTTTGTGGATAGGATGCAAAAATGGGAGCAATTTATAAAAGATTTTATACTTAACTCTGTGTGTACGAATCAGAATTCCTTTTTTTTCTCTTGATTATCATTACTTAGAAATATCAGCAACATTTTTAATTTTACTATAAAAAAATCACATAGAGTTTTTGATGAAATTATTCATCTCAGTATTTTCAAGAAAAAACTTTAAAACTCATTTATTAAGTCATCAAATACTTTTTCTGCTAAACATAATTATTAAAGCTATATATCAACAAACTTACTATAAAGTGTTTTAAATGTTTTATTGTTATTTATTTATTTTACTCTTCATTTTATGCTAGTAGATACAAAATACTACGTTTAATTAAATGTTTTGAAACTCTAAATCGTCAGTGTTTTACGTATGCTTTTAAATTTGATTTTTAAAATTTTTATAATTTTTGTTTCATTCTTAAAGTAGCTGCGGTAACCTAGTGATTATTGTCACGAAACTCGTGTTACCAGAATGTAGCGGGTTCCACCGTGTAGAGAGGCGTATGTACTTTATGATTTATAGGGCTCAATTTTTCCCATTGTTGTGGTGTGGTAGTTAGGAAAGGGAGTTCCAGCTCATGTGTCGTCCTCGTCACTTGACCGAGGGAGCTCAGGGAATTACGCAATCTTTGGCAACATCCCCTTTTGTTGCTTTACAGTGTGATGTTAATGTAATCCCCCTCCCGCTTTTCACTATTTTGACTTTGTATACACATTTTAATAGTTCTTTTTTTAAATCCTGTATACAAATGAGTAAATATTGCTAAAATCACAAAAGAAATTTTTTTGATGTATTCCTTTCATGGTTATACTTGAAAAATTTTATTATAAAAATTCAGTCACAATGATGAAAACTTATAAAAAATATAGCATTTGTAAGAAATAAAATTAAGTGTATCATATTTTTTTTAACTCCTTGGAAGATCTGGAAGTCAAGCTAGATGTGCGTAGACAAAAGTTTTTCCATTGCCTATGTAAATATTTTTCCATGAATGAGATACATTTCATATGAAACATATAGTGTTTAGTGACACTGATTGCTGTGCCGTTGGACCTTTTAAATTCCGGAGAAGGCATGGATACTTGTGAATGGAGTGCCATTGCGGTATTGGGGTACTCTAAATAGCCGTCGAGCCACAAGTCTTCTCGTGAGGTTGGTGGAAGGGGAAGAGAGGTGGGAGACCCCTGATCACCCCCAGGGTGCTCTTCCACAAAACTGGGGTGGAGTCGAGCCAAGTCACACTGTCATCTGTATGGTGCTCAAAGCTGCGGAAAACGACAAGAGTAAATCTAGCCCCTTACCATGGATGAATTTTAGAAAACCATGATTTAGATTACCATGGACCTTGATTTGATGTTTAATATCAGTTTGCGCGATCCGGGTGGCACGTAACAACAACAGATTTTTTCCCCCAGAGAATGAGACTTTTTGGCGAAAGGAATGTATTGCAAAGATGTCAAGACAATTGCAGTTTTCTAATGTATAAAAAAAAGAAAAAGAGAAAACTACTTTTAATGCAGTAAAAAAAACTGAACTTTTAAAAATGAATAGATTTCTTTGAATAAATTGATCAAACCAATATTTAATTCCAGCTCGTAAGATATGTTTTAAAACATAAACGTTTCTGTTCTTCCCGACCTGTGATTTTATTCCTTAAAAATTTCTCAACATGACTGACTGCGGACAAAGATGAATTCGTTTGCAATAATTTATTTAATAATTATTTATAATGATGACTTCTGTGGAATATGAGGAGCATTAATTCATAATACAGAAATGCATCATTCGGTCGAAAACTTTAGCTTATATAATATATAATACTTACACTATGAAAAGCCATTCTCAAATTTTCTTTGAATTATTGATTTCAATTGGTAAAGATAATATTGCGTAAAAACAGTGCCGGATTACTCGGATTGTTAGGCGGAGTAGCGGTTGCTACACGCTGCTCATAGCGCTTTTTTGGAGCCCACAGAGCGTGTTCTGTTGAGTACTCAAAGTCAGGCTACAGGGCCAAGAGAATTTGACATCAAGGGCCCTCCATGTCATTTTAATACGACACTGCGTAAAGAGTCAAGGGAATGGGTCAGAACCACACAAAATATAATTTTCATTTGGATGATCGATTAGACCTCGCGCGTTCGCGTAATTCTGAATTGCGGTAGCAGTTAAATGCGGCTTTATATCTGACCGTATATAAATTTAAGTTAACACATGTGTGAAATTATATTAATTTGAAGAAATGCGGTCCTTTTAATCGTTTATGTTTAATCAGCCCTTTTTATTGCTACTGGTTGACTTTTAATTATTAAGTTTAAGAAATATTAAATATAGTTTTCACGTTACTTAGAAAACAGGAAAATATTCAATCATAATTAACTATATTTCATTTCTGCAAATTAACTTATTTTAGCATTATATATATATATATATTTAACATCATAATATAAATAAATATTAAAATGTATTATACTATGTAAAAATAATGTAAACACTTAATATTCCTAGTTTTCTAATACTTTAATTTCAAAATAATATTAACTTTTTGGAGATAAGGTTTAAAAAGGTGGGTTATATTGGTTACCCCTACCCGCAGTGATTTCGAGGCTCATTCTCCTCTTATTTTTGTTCAAAACTAAAGATAACGATTTTCCTGGCCTTTCACGTTCAGGATGAGTCAGAAGACCCCTCTTTTGTCAAGAATAGGGGACAGGTTCAATTACTTGAAAACTACCCTACAAGTTTCTACTACTACGAATTTCTTTTCCTTTTATTTTTGCTGCCCTTCATGTCTAAACTATGACCGTTTGAGAGCCACATTGCAAAAACAAAAAAAAAATTACTGGGCCACACATACAATATTTTTTCAACAAATTGAAAAAAAATTAACTCTGTGTGGTTTTATTATAGATATCTATAGGTACATATTTATTTTAAACTTGTAAAAGTTTCGTTCCATTTAGTTTGAATTTTATAAAGATGGAAAAAAATTCAAATCAATGAGATGGATGAAATTGCTTTTTGTTAAACAAGCAAATCGATGTCGGGGTCAATATACGAGCTTACAATTCTTAATACGTTTTCAAGATGTTCGTCAGTGATTTTTTGGCGAACTTTCGCGACGTTCGATGACCCCTTTTTCTGTGAAGGGTTCATTTGTCCAAAAGGATTAGGAAATCAAAATTCAATGTATGCTGTATACAAATATTGTAATTCTTCAAAAAAATTCGCCGTTGAGTGGATACACACATAATTCGAAACGTAAATTCTCATGGTATACTAGGAGGTTTTTATTTCAAAATAATTGTCAACGAATCGATACTATACGAAAAATATTGCAAACATTTATTTTTTTAATAAAAATGTGTAAATTTAAATATTTTAATAATTTGCGTTTGGGCCGCATTTTAAAGGCTTTGAGGCCGCACTTTAGAAAAGCATGTCTTAAACTGAGGATCATAGGTTTAGATTTCATTTTTTTAACTAATTATTTCATTATAAAAGGTCCACAGTTATTCTTCAGCGCGTACGAACGAGAAACATAATGAGTTTTGTTCAGTGATTAATTGTATAAAAATACTAGCCATTACAAGCCCGTTGAATTTGTTTCATTTGTTATGTAAATGTTCTTTGAACATGTCAAATGAAATATATATATATATTTATCTGTATATTTATAACAACTAAAACGAAACGCTATAATTTTCACACCAATTCGAAAAAGTTTACGAAGTTTGTATTCCCTTTTTTTATATATAACTATGTGTTACTTAGAAAAAGCCACAGCATTTTAAATTTTACTATCAAAGGAGAAAAAAATTCAAATGCATCCTTATGAAAAAACAAAACGATTTTTAAGGGTTAAAGAAAGTCAACTCTCGAAAACGTTAATCTAAAGTAAAATTTAAGTAATGACTAAAACATCTATTTTGCTAAATTTAGCCGATTGATAAACACATAAAAACTACTTAACTGATTACGTACATATTTTTCAAAAAATTAATGCTACTTTAAAATCAATCCAAGTATTAAAAAATAAGGAATATAAAATGTCTGCACATTATTTTTATGTAATTTGATACATTTGTAATATTAAAATATGTTCTGATGTTAAAAACATCTGAAATAACTAATGTGTTAAAGTTTTTAGTAATCGAATTTAATGTGAGCGCGTTGTGCACAAAAGATAAAAAATAAACATATTTTACTGATTAGCTATAGATATATTCAATAACTGTTGGCAGAAAATTGTCCTATATTCAATGCATTGCTAAAAATTAATCAACATTTCTTAAACCTAAATTGAAAATTTAAATAATAGCAATCAAACAGCTTTATTAATTAAAAACCAACAAAAATGAAAATTACAGTCATTTTAAAAATTAATTTAACATTGAAATTTAATAACATGGGTCCTTTTGACAGCGAACTTCAAATTTATATGCAGTCACACCTCTTGAATGGCGCTATGTTCAAGTTAGGAGAATACCAGTTAGCTTATACAAGTGGAAGTAACTTTATTCTGACCACATCTAACATATAACTTTAAAACATATTGCCAAGCTAATTTATATTACGATACTTCTAAGAGAAATTAGTTTGAAAGAAAAAAGGCTTGTCATTTTCAATTGTTTACTTAATAAACCTTTTTGATTGCTATTCATTAATTTTTAATTATTAAATTTAGGAAATGTGTATACTAATTTTTCATGTTGTATAGGATAAAAGGGGGGAGGGACGGTTTTACTATAATTAATTTTATTTCAACAAATTATTTTATTTCGCTATTTTTTAACATCAGAGTACATTTAATGTAAGAGTATTACAAACTACTTAAAAATAATGAAAATGTTTCTTACTCCAAATTTTCTAACATTTTGATTTATATTTACACAGTATCAAGTTTCTGAAGAGCGTGTAGGCCATCCCATAAGTAGTTCTTTGTGCTTGTTTACAGATAAATTATGCAAAGTAAATTCAAACAGCTGTTTTGGTCATTATTCAAGTTTTATCTCAGATTAGCATTTCTAGGATTTGATTTTTTTAAATCTTAAAAAATGATTATATTTTTTATGAGGATAGAAATATTAAGAATTTAAATAAGTGTATCTGATTTTTTTCGATAATAAAATTTAAAATGTTGCTACTATTTCTGACTAAATAATAGTAATAAAACTAAAAAAAAGGAATTTAAATTTTATAAATTTTTTCTGACTAGGGTAAAAACTATACTATTTCATTTTAGCTGTAATAAATATTGATATATATATACAAGAGTTAAAAATGGGGGTATATGGCATTTCAAGTTTAAAATTTTAGTTTCTTTTTAATTATCTAAGAAAATCTCTACAGAAAATACATTCTTTGTTTTAATTGATTTTTATTAGCAAAGGGCAAATTGGAGGCTTTTCACAGGCATCATTACGTAAAAGGAGATTTGAGTCCGACACTACAGCAACGTTATTTTTAGAAGTGACCCCTTGGACATAAGACGGCGTCAGCAAAAGATCGTTGTTGTTGGAAACGATCTGCGAAAGATTGTTATCTGCCAGAGCGAGAAACAACCGGTATGGTCTTTGTATAACAATCATGACGAACAGTACCAGGGACTTTGAATAGATCTCTCCCCCAGCACAAGGGAATGGTAGTTATAAAGAAAGGGGATTGGTTTTTCCAGTGAGGAGACAAACAAAAACTTTCCCTTCTTGTCTAGTGAGGACCCGTGATATTGAGGAATTACTTTCTTCTTTAAAATAATTAGCCAGAATATTGAACTAACTTGAAGCTTAATAGAAAATCGAAAACTTTCACTTTGGAATAAGAAAAATAATGAAAATTAAGAAGAGTGCGAGCAATTAAGCTTTTCTATTTTTTCATTAAACTATCAACTCTTCCTTTTAATCCCTTTTAAGCATATGCACAGAACGTAATAATGCTATTTCCTGTTTGTTTTTTCTCAATACCAATAGCATATTTTCCTACGCGCGTGTGGGTCCTCTTCTCAAATTATTACTTTCAAATAAATATAATGACCAAAATAAATTCATATTTAATTCAGATGAGAAATTTTAAAAAATGTAATTATAACGAAATCTAATGTATGTACATTTTTAGCAAAGCTTAAAGCGAAAGGATGCAAGCGACACATTTACGAGACTAAAATTACAATATAAATTTATTTTGCTTCCTTTGCGTGAAAACTTCTTTCTTGTGAAAAGAGTTTAATATTTGTAATATTTTCTGAATATTTATATAAAATTAAGAAATGAAAAACAGCCAAATTTTAAAAAATTTGTCTTATATTTCAATCTAAACATAAAAATTAATTGTAATGAATTCAATCTCTTGTATTTGAAGTTAGTGGTGAATTTCAAATTGCTGGATTTACATGCCTAAAAAATTGCTTTACATATACCATAAATCCATTTTATAAAAAGAATTGATTCGTGTTTAATCTCTATAAAAAACTGTTGAATGGAAAAAAAAAATTTAGTGCAATATTTAATTAAAATATTCTTTACTATCTGGAATGAAATAAAAAATTTTGTCCGAATTCAAAAAGTTAAGATGTCCCTCTTAATTAATATATTTTGTTTTCAGTTTTATTTTCATTGGAAAGCATTGGGAAATTCAAGAACATTTGTTTTGTTTTTTCTTGCTGCTAATTAGTGATCTAAAAAAGTTTTTCTGCTTTCTTACAGCAAGGTCTGATTGTGAATTTTCCTCATTGAGAAGTACAATTATTTCTGCATAAAAATTCTTTAATAAAGTAAATTTGACAGTATTAATTAATGTGACAAATGCTTGAAATTATAGCAAAGCTTGAATGCAACTTTTTTATGCAACTCTCGCAACAAGCAATACACTTAAAAAATGAATTAATCTCAAATTATACATAGTTCCTTAAGCAAAAAATTAAATAAACAATTTCAAATATATTTAAATAATTAAAAATTACAATTGTATTAATTTCAATAATAAAATTGTGGTAGTTTTTTTTTAAAAAAAGAAAAAAAAGCTATACAAAATTTTTATTTAGAAATATTCCCAAAATTTCAATTATAAAGATAACTGCATTTTTAAGAATAACATTAGAAATGCGTTTGTATTTGCTTAAATAAATTTTGAAAAACCAAATGCAAAGGTTTATATCAGTTGAATTTGACTCTTATCTCCCTATTAGGAATGTGGTGTGGCTTTTAGGAGAACGATATACCATCTTTCTCTTAAAACAATATGCTGATATAACAATTCCAACAATTAAATATTGATTAACATATTGTTACGAATTTTGTGTAAATAGTGTAAATAATTTGTATTTGAGTGTTTAATGCATTTATATTACTCTATGTTATATTTATTTCATGTTAAAATTGTACTATTCACAAGCAGTGCTGCCCCTTAATAATGACGATTCAATGAGAACATGGCAAAATCTTGGCGGTAGAGCCAAGTTGGTATCATTTTTGGCGACCAAGTTGGCGGCCAATTTGGCGTCATTGGTGACCATGTTGGTGAGTTCGGAACCCTCTGGTATCTTCTAGAAAGTAGTAGATCTCTCCAATCGTGTCACGTTCAACGACACGAGCGGTTATATTTTTAGAAGTTTCTGTCGCGCATATAAAAAGAATGCTTGCCGGTACGGCGAAGAGACTCCTGGATTCCATCGCCACAGCCAATCACCGTCATGTCACTCCGCAGACTGTAAAAACCAACGAAGTCAAGTCCTGCATCAATGACATCATGATATGGGTTTGAGGACTGTTTATCAGTCCAGGTACCCAAAAATAGACTGTCATCCACGGCGAAGAGACTTGATTAAGCCAGAGAGTAGTGAGGATTGTTTTCACTAGCGATTAGCTCGGCTGTGCTTGTGAATAATCTTTACATACGTGTATTCTTAAACACTGTTATTGTGTTTGATTGATGTTGAATGTGTGAAAACCTTCGGATATTTACCCTGTGAATATTGCCGATGAATCCTGTATTGAAAGGATTGGATTTTCGATAATAAATTCGCATCGCTTTTAAAGAACTGGTTATTTTTCTTTGTGGTTGTTTTTGCATAAAATCCTCGAACCCTCGGATCTACGTAACAATATTATAAACATGAAACGTCTAAAAAGTGTAAATAAAATTATTCAAGAAGACAGTAAATTTTATGAACAAATGAATTCTCGTAAAATCTGATTTATATTTAAAATTAAAAAAAATATTTAGAAAGAACCAAAAGTTTTAATGATAAAAATATTCTTTCACACACAAAAAATATCTTCCAAATAGTCAGACTGCTTATAAAAATTGGCAGTGCATGCATAATTCGATTCAAGGGAATTATTGAAGAAATAACAACAAAGAAGTTTAAAATTTTTATAAACCTTTCATCTGAAAAGCCTCAAAATTAAAAAATGCGAAGAAAAAATCATAAATAAATTCTCATATTTTCATATATGTATAAAATAAATATTAATTTTTACGTTAACATTATTACACAGACTAGTTAAAAATAGTTTTGTAGTAAAGGTATTAAAAATAATGTGTAAAAATGTACATCATGTATGAAAAAGTTTTATAGCAATAATAATATATATGAAAATATATATCATATGTAGAAAATAGTTTTATAGAAAAAAATTCAAAATAATATTTCTTCAATTATTATTGTATCTTTAAATGAAACAAGATTTCCTTTTAAAAAATATATTAAATGTTTCAAAAGAAGATTGGAAAGTTTATTTTTTTAAAAAAAATAATCATATATGCGAAGGAACTGTTTTTTGAGCAAACAAATCCAAACAAATTTCTGATATTTTAATTTTTTCAACTACACTCAAAATATTATTCTAAGACTGGTTCAAATTTTCTAATCTAAAACAAGCCTAAAACTTAAATTAAAAATCCATTTTTTATGTTCTCTCTTTAAAAGGTGTAATTGTATTTCGGTCTATTTTATGTCGCGGAAGACCGCTCAATTTCTATCTCGTTTACTCTATCTTTGTGACGTTGCCAGACGTAAGAAGGTCTAATAGACGGACCACCACATTTGAATAATACTCGCTCTGTTTGGAGATTTTGAACTGGTTCTAACCTCGAATACTGAAGAGTTCCCAGTATCCTATATTTATATATGTATGTGTGTGTGTGATGAATCCCCAGCCCCACAAGTGTCAGTTGGGGTAAACTTCCTACCAGGACAACTCAAACCACCTCCCGCATAGGAACTTTGACGTCTACTTTCGCCGGACTTTAAAAAGACACATGTTCTAAGGACTCACTCGCTGCTGATCAACGCTGAAAGAGCTCTCGTTTTTGTCATGGCTTGGAGTGTGCAGACTTCTTTTAAGTATATCGAAATAAAATGTAATAGGACAAACGGCTGCCCGTTGCATTTCTCCTGCCAATCCAAGAATTTCTCCAAAACATGATATCTATATATATATAAGACGCATTTGTTGTCTGTTTGTCTGTTCCCTCATAACTCGAGATCAGACACCCAAATAACGTGAAACTTGGTACACGTACACAAAATTACACCAGAAAGGTTCTTAAATAGGTTTGGCGTTCATAATTCCTTCCAAATTTTTTAAATTTTAATTTTTAAATGATTTTCCAGTGTTATGACGTCATATGTAGTCACGTTTCTCACTAAGTGGACAATTTATACTTTACATGCAGTTTTTTCAAGATTATTACATATTTTTACTGTAGCTTTGTTTATCGGTTGGAATATTTATTCAATTTTTCTATTCTTTGATATTTAATTAGGATTATTTTTCGAATAAATAATTTTTTTTAAGGATAATTCTTTCAACAACTAAAACTTTGTTTTGGCAACATTTAGGTATTATCGCGGGATGTTTATGTGTGTGATTTTGCTCTTGCAAATTACAACTTATTTATTTCTTTCTTTAGAATGCGAAGATTATAATTTTGACAAACTGAAACTTCTCATTGATAAGGGTTATATTTCAGTTCGGTTCAAATGTAGTATGGGGGCACTTTGGATTTGGCGATTTTCTTCGGATTTTTATCTAAATGTCATGGTGAGATATCGAATTCATTCTAAAATAAATAATACCGAAAAAGTACCTTAGAGACCACTTTTAGTAACCAAAATAAAGGACTGCGCCAAGTAGCCCCCTCCTATACTACACTTGATCCAATAATATGGTTATTTGCAATTTCATGTGTCTTTATTTTAACCTTTAAGGGTAAACTATTGGCTTCAGTGCATAAAATTGCCATGCAGAAAATCATACTGCCCAAGCAAAAGCAGTGTTGGTAGTAATTACATATCAAACTGGAATAGGCATCAGAGAATGAGCAAAACAGACAAATGGCTTAAATACATGTTGAAGAAGCAGGTGGTCATAAGATAAATTATTTTTGGAACTTATGTACTATCCTGGCAATCGCCAACATTCAAAATAACTTGCCAAGTTGGCAACCCCGATTTTACATGTCATATATATATGTTGAATTTTGAGTCGTTCTTCATTTCATATATCGCCAATAAGTTGCGGTTATATGTAAGTACCTTATTTTTTCAAATTGTGCTTTTGCATTGATTAAGTTAGTTCAGTTCTTTTTATGTCGGTTAATGTTAGTATTGTACTTCATTTTTTCAATTTATTTTTATGCTCGGGATATATATACTTTGGATAATTTTTGTAGTACTTGCGTATTATTGCACAATCGCCAACGTTCAAGACAACTCGCCACTTTGGCAATTCCAACTTTGTGTGAGTTGAATTAGCAATCATGTGCTTCATTTTGTATAATGTCACCAATAGTTTGCAATAATACATAAGTACCTCTAATTCTGTACATTACTATAACATTAGACTGGCCTGCAACATACCAATTTGGCGTGATTTCAGAATCATGCCAAAAATGAGTATGTTGAGGAAGCAGGTAGTGGTAAGATAAATTATTTTGGCACCTATGTGCTATCCTAACAATCGCCAACATTCAAAATAACACCAAGTTGGCAACCCTGATTTCACACGTCATATATATGCTGAATTGCGAGTCATGTGCTTTTGTTTCATATAATGTCGCCAAAAGGTTGGGGTTATAAGTAAATACCTTATTTTTCAAATTATGCTTTTGCATTGATAAAGTTAGTTCAGTTCTTTTTATGTCAGTTAATGTTAGTATTGTACTTCATTTTTCAATTTATTTTTATGCTCGGGATATATATATATATACTTTGGATAATTTTTTTAGTACTTGCGTATTTTTGCACAGTCGCCAACGTTCAAAAAACTCGCCACTTTGGCAATCCCAACTTTGTATGCGTTGAATTTGGCACAATCATGTGCTTCATTTTGTATAATGTCACCAATAGGTTGCAATAATACGTAAGTACCTTTAATTCTGTGCATTACTATAACATTAGACTGGCCGCAACATACCAATTTGGCGTGATTTCAAAATCATGCCAAAAATGAGTAGCCAACCAATATGAAATTAATATTATGAGTATTATCTTAGCCTGTTTTATCTTTCCCTCCAGTAATCCTTAATTAATTCAATATATAATTTTTTGTTTTTTTTAATATTTTAGTACTTACATTTTTTTTGGTTATTATGTACTGCAAATATTTTTTTTTGCACATTGTGATGTCTTTGGCAAAATTAATCAGTGGTATTTTTCTTAAATATGTTTTTTTATCTGTTTTTGACAATTTTTAAAATTTTGTTTGATGTCTGTCTGAAATGCAAATAGCAAAATAAATATTTTACAATATATATATATTGTGTTTGTATGAAAATGTTTATACTGATTTATTCAAAATATTGAGTCCTCTTTTATCTTTGATATCTTTTTAAGATTTAATTTTATGTTATAACTAGCTATACCCAGCTAAATGTTGCTGTTGCTCAGTCAGCTTTAAAATACTGGTACACCATAAAGTATGTCATGAAGCTTACAAAAGTAATAATACACAAGAATTCAAACAAATCTATATGCATATAAGACGCATTTGTTGTCTGTCTGAATAAACTTTCTCTTTCACACTACATCATTTGGATAAATTTTCAAAATTTGTTTGTGTGGTTAGTAATTAATTATAATGCTGTAATTTTAATTGAATAGGCAGATATTGCATTTTTAAGTATAAAAATAGTTATAACTACTGTACTGTATTTTTTTCAGTGAGTGAATATTAACGTCGCACTGTTCAGCTACATGAGGGCTTTTGGCGATGTACCACATAATTTTGAACCATGGTCAAGTGACGTGGACAACACCTGAGCTGGCACCCCTTCTCTAACTACCACGCCACACCAATTTAGCAGGAATATATTCTACCAATACTTAGCTGGAATATTCTTTGAAATCCACTCTTCCAAGATATATGATGGCACGGGTTCTATGATGAGTATTTTAGCGGGGAAGGCAAATAGTTTTGTAGCAGATATTACATTTTCAGTTGCCAGCGTTTTCAGCAGATTGCAAAGATTATCATTTTTGTGCCCCAAAAATAGTTAATGTCAAAATTTAAGTGTCTTATGTTTATGGAGACCTTAGGAAACGATTTGACTATTTATTTTAAGTGAATGGTGTATATAATTAATTTTACAGTGGAATATATTTAATTAATTTATTAGCTCTAACCGATTAAATTTCCTAAGTGGAGTATTTTGTTTATGTATGTCCCTTAATTTTCAATGTAGTGACCTAAAAAATATTGCATGAAAAAAATTTCTGTAGATCATAATGCGGTAGATAAAATATTAACGTGCATCGCTCTCCTACACGGCAGGTCTTACAAAGCTCTAATAAAGTTTGAGCTATGAAATTAGCTAGACATTTGCCAACTTGACTCTATTGTCAACATTTCGCTATTTTTTCCATTGAATCGCCATTGTTATTTAGGAAACGGCGTTGCTTGCAGTATTACAATTTTAACATAAAATAAATTCAACAGAAACTTATATTAATGTATGACACTTTCAGTTATAAATTATTTACAATATTTTAAGCGTCAGAAAACTTTTTTAACAATGTGTTACTTTTGCTGAGCAGAGATCAGCTTAGGGAGGTATTTTCAAAAATCAACCCTCAAGAGTTTTACGGGGAGTTATAAATAAAAAAAAATCCCTTTTTATCAGCTATTAGATCTACATACTTAAAATTTAACAAAGATGTTTTATTTCTTTTTTGTTTAGCTGAGATATGTGAAAAGCTTTTTTTGTTTAATTTGCAATTCACTTAAAATTAACTCATTAAAAACTTCTTTATCCTTCAATCTGTGTTGTTTAACTTTTCAGTTCACCCGTGCGAAGAACGGGTATACCAGCTAGTATATATATATATATATATATATATATATATATACATATATATATATATATATATATATATATATATATATCTTTATATATAAAAAATCTTCTGTGCGTGTGTATGTCACTAAACTCCTCCTAAACGGCTGGACCGATTTCGATAAAAAATTTTGTGTGGGTTCAAGTAAATTTGAGAATGGTTTAGATTCACATTTCGGTCCGATATCGCAATTAGTTAAAAAGATATTAATTAAAAACATTTCAAAAATAGAACTCAGCATTCACCTGCATTGTTGTAACAACGCTATTGTTATAAAATAAAAGTTCCTTTCAACTGAATGCTTTAACACGTGAGAAAAAAAAACCTTTTCAAATTTTGACATAAGTCGCCAAAAGGGTCGCTAAGTCGCCAACGTGGCTGTATTTGTAATTTTTTAAATAATTAGTTTTAATCAATTAATTTTTATTAATTATAGTTAAATTATTGCATTGTCATCCAAAATAATCATGTACATTACATTTCAGCTCAATCGAGCGCTTTAAAATGTATTTTATTAACGATTGAAAATTCCACCAAGATAAATAAATAAATAAATAAACAAATAAAATATGTATACGGATCGTGAGCTAATAGTAGGAATTGAAAAAGACGTAAGTTGGCGTCGAAAATTGATTTTCAGTCAAACTGGCCAAACCTGGTATTTATTGTTACGAAAATGCAGACGATTCACGCTTTTTAGCGTTTTTAATTAATATCTTTTCAAATAATCTTTATATATGTAATTCTTCTGTGCGTGTGTATGTAACTGAACTCCTCCTAAACGACTGGACCGATTTTGATGAAAGTTTTTGTCTGTTCCAGTGGACTCGAGAATGGTTTAGATTTATAATTCGGTTTAGAAATGTTTATTTAATTAATTTTTTATTTATAAATTATTGATCTTGGAATGTTTTACATTGGATCCGGCAGACTGCGCTACGATCGCAGTATCGAGAATATTCAAAAATTTTTTTATTTTGAATTTAAGATGTGTGTACAGGACAACGTCTGTCGGGTCCTCTAGTGTATATATATATATATATATATATATATATATATATATATATATATATATATTTTAAAGACAGAATCAGACAAAGTTTTAAAAAGGAAAACCTTTATTCGATCATTTGTACATCTGTTCTGGCACCGAGCAGGAGGAAAAAGCACGCCATGGTGGTGGTTTCAAGTGGATAATACTGAAAAAACATATGGTAAGTATCGCTGCTTTGAAGAAGGTGCTTGCATAATGCTGACATATGTTGACTATTAAATCTAACGATCTGGAATTAGACATGTTTATTGGCTAGGCCATATGTTCAAGAAATAAATGGGTGATTAGTTTGATACTTGAAGATGGGGACAGACAGATGAGTTAAGTGCTAGATAGGGAATTTAAAATTAATTATCCTTACATTTGCCCCCCAATTTTAAAAGGGATTCATGGCGTGGTTTTTTTCGCTCTTTACAAACTTAATCAATTTATTACATAACATTATTTAGAAAGACATATTAACACAGTAGAAATACACTCTGTCGCAAAAAAAATATATGCACCCAGAAGAAATTGAGCACATTCACGAAATTTGGTATGCATGTAGTGTATATGAAAATAAACAAATGATTAAAAATTCAGAACAAAATATCATTTTATTAAGCGGTTACAGCTGCAAAAAGGTTAAAAAATCAGGTAGTAAAGCCACCTCTGTTATACAAGCCGAAATTCGGCGTGGCATCGATTCAATTAGATCACTTATGACCCCCTGTGGGAAGATCCTGCCATATCTTTTGCATCTGCGCAGTTAATTCTCCTGTATCGCTGCAGTTTTTGCGCGTCCAGACATGCTGGCGAAAGATCTGGTGACCTGGCAGTCCATGGTAGGACGTCATATCCTTGAAGACATTGACGAGCATTATCCTGTTGATAAATGGCTATAGCATGGGTAGCACAATCGGCGTTAAAATATCGTCCACGTATCTGCGAGCTGTCATTAAGGACATGTTTAAGATGATCGTGTGTCCCAAGAAATTGCTCCCCACACTGTCACACCTTGTGAAATTGCTGTATGCCGCTCGACAATAAATGCCGGATTCGGGCCGGTGCGCCTCCAGACACGTGTGCGGTGGTCAAACTAAATGGGAAGATGACACGTCTCCAGTCTGACACTCCTTGCCCGAGAAAAATCCAGTGACACTGGATGTGGGGTCAGTGGTAAGCGTCTTAGTGGACGTCGAGTCGTCTCCTTATGGTTTCTCTTGATGGCACTGGATGTCTGAAGGAGGTAAGTGGCGTTGAATTTAATTTTTGCCGAAGTGGCTAACGATCCTCGCGATCATTTGTGTTCCTGGGACGTCCTGACCCTCCGCGACGGTACACTTTGCCACCAACACCGAGCAACTTTAAAGGGGCGGCCGATACGTCATGGACCAACCTGTGAGGCCTATTTTTCAAAGCCGTCTTTACGTCTTAAACTTAAGTCTCAATATCGTCTATCAATAAACCGTACGGCGCTCGTACTCATGCTTTTAAATCAATACGCATAGCACACTTAGCCTTGTCTCATTGGCTTATTTAGAAATTTTAATCATATTAACACAGTAGCCGAGTTTCGTGAATATTTATATATTTTTTGCGACAGAGTGTATTTAAGCAATAGGAATACTAAAATCAAAATGCAATACAATAAACGAAACTGTAAAAGCAAACACAGTGAGGACACTTCCAACATATCAATTGATAAACATGAATTTCCATACATATAATTGAAGATTAGCTTGTTCAAATCTATTCGACATCTAGAATAAGAGCTCGTGTTTCCTCCTATTCCTTCATAATAATAGATTCGTATTATAGCTGGTAGATATTTTCAAAAAATTATGTTGGAAAATAATATATCAAACAATAAAATAGTAAATATAAAAATACATGAAATCATACAAATGCTAAAATAATAATTTTGTATAAAAATCTACTCTGGCGACATCGTAGTAATACCTTATATTGTTACGCACATTTTGCATATATGAAATACATTTTTTAAAAAGATAAAAAATATATATATATAGACACTAATAAAATGAAATTATTAATAATATGAAAACGGTGTATAACACACAACTTCTATGCACTATCCAACACAATAAACAATGTTTTATTTCATATGCGTTATAAAATATAAAAATTATAAGAATATAAAAGCTCTTTTTTATTATTTTGAGTCGGAAAAGTGGACTCACTTCAATAATAACTTTTAGTAGTTCTGAAAAATTTTCACAATATTCATTGTAACTTAATATCGTATGCAATATTTTGAATCTTTCCGTAACTTTCTAAAAATACGTTTCATAGACAAAAATTCTTGAGTTTCTCTTGCATCACACATTCACTAATAAAACTGTATCACCTTACTTAATTTTGAACACATCTCTCTGAGAAATCTGCGTCATCAACTCGCAGATGTTCAGGGATGCTGATAAGAAACAATGAGAGGTGTACATATCAAACTAAACAAGTTTGTCCTTTTAATGTTTCGAGACATATACAAAATTATAATGATTGTATTCTCGCTTATCCACTGTATAATATCCAAAATTAAGCTTCAAGTTATTAAATTAATTTTAATTTTTAGATAAGAAAAATTTCGAGAAATAGTGAATCCTGACATATGGCCGGTATATCAAAACACACAATTTCAAAATAAAAAAAATTAAATGACATGCAATAAGATTACTGCTGAATAAAATAATTAACAAAACAATAAAATTCAGTGAAGAAAAAAGAATACAACTTGACTTTACTTTTGTTTCTTACAAAAATCAATATCTCTAGTATTAGTTCATTAGTCATTTTTCTAAAAACTCAATTTGTATCTTTCTCTTTAAAACACCAATTTCTATCATAACTCTTAACTCATTCGACATCTTAAGATAAAATTATGAGAAATATATATTAAAATTTCTCAAAATTTTGTATGACAAAACCTATATACTTTGTTTTCTCAATTAAAATATAAAGAAAATATCTCATTTATAACACAACTATATTATAAAAATTAAATACCATATCATATCATATATTATTCTTTTTCGCAAAGTTCTGTTCAGCAAAACTCAGTTATTTCAATGTTACTAAAATTGGAAGTATACAATTTAACTGACCTCCACTTTGCAGCGGCAGGAACCCTTGGTGAACGATAATCCAGATACTGTTGTCACTTTATTTCACTAGTAAAATTTTATTTTTTTTTTCAATGTTGTTGCTTCACTATTTCACAGTATTACCATGCAGACTTTCCGGCGAAAAAGATCTTTTTCTGGTACTGTTGGTCCTTCCATCATTGTATCACTGGAACTAATTCAAAATACCATTCGGAGAAAAACATATTTTTTATCTATTCTGGCGGAAGGGATTGACATCTTTCATCATGCAGTTTAGGGGATTCACGCTCTCCCCCTTTTTTTTCTTTTTCTCTCCATTAGAATGTTTCTTCCATTCCCGGTAAACTGGATGGCCTCTTCAGCAAAGACAGAATATCGTTCGGCGGTAAACACTGCATTATTCTCGGTGTTAAGAGCGATGTTCTTCCGGGGATCACTAGCGCGTTTCTTTTTCCGTACCATAGATTAATTCTGGTAACCCAACGTCCTCAGCTAACAAATGTAGAGTGCCATCAGTCTTCCATAAAATTCTTCATATCTGTTATTATTGCAGTTGGCTTTCGTTTTTATATTAAAATATTTTATAAAAAAGATTAGAGTTTTTTACATTAAGATCGCAGACAAAGATCCTGCCGGCTTTAATGATTTTGAAGACAGAATCAGATTAAAGTTTTAAAAAGGAACACCTTTATTCGATCATTTGTACATCTGTTCTGACACCGAGCAGGGAGGAAAAAGCACGCCATGGTGGTGGTTTCAAGTGGATAACACTTGAAAAACATATGGTAAGTATCGCTGCTTTGAAGAAGGTGCTTGCAAGTTAATGCTGACATATGTTGACTATTAAATCTAACGATCTGGAATTAGACATGTTTATTGGCTAGGCCATATGTTCGGAAGAAATAAATGGGTGATTAGTTTGATACTTGAAGATGGGGACTGAGACAGATGAGTTAAGTGCTAGATAGGGAATTTAATTTTTAATCTAATTTAATTCTCCTTATATATATATATATATATATATTTCCCCTCAAATAAATTTCAAAAGGAAAAAACTTTAAAAACCTGATATTTAAATTTTTTAAAAAAAGAGTCAGTGGGCCGCAACTTACTTGCGGGCCGCGTGTCGGATGCCCCTGGTCTACGCGCTTTTTAGAACAGAGGTCGCCAAAGTGGTGGTCCGCGAGAAAATTTCGCTGATCCCCAGAAAAATGCGGAATATACTTACTTACTCATCACGTTAAGTTATGTTTTAAGATGCATTGAAACATAATTAAATTCATAACAATACGTAAAATGTTATAAAAACGCTACTTCATAGAGTAACGCCACGGTAAATGAGTCTTACTGCGGTAGCTGCATTATTATATATTGATAATAGATCCGTGTGTAGTAAAAATTCAGGATAATAATTTAAGGATGCATCTCTCTCTCTCTAAAAGAAAGCCTCATCAACCGTCGAAACTCCATTTGCCATTTTGAGGTAATTTTACTGCGTATCGAGATTTTCATTTAGAATAACTTTTGACTCGGAGAAGCTACGACATTCGATTTAGCTTCAATCAACAGCTCTCATCAAAATCTATTGAATGTATATAATACATCAATGTAAAATAGTGACAATGTATATAATAAGGCGTTAAAATAAAAAAAAAGTATTACCAAAAATATATAATGCCAACCTATACGCGTCACAAAAAGCCTAGTCCAAATACAAAAATCGTATACCGTTGGAAAGGGCGTCTCAAGGGCAATCGAATGGTACCAATCAAACACCATATGGGAGAGTCATGCAGTGCCGGGAACGAATAAGAATGAATGCGAACGAGCGGATCAACGACGGTGCCAGTATATCTACAGCTGGGGCAATTGAAATTATTCAAGTGGTGGATGATGAAATCGCTTCTATATTGACACCGGACTGTGCAGGCATCGATTGTGAATGGTGGTCATTTATGAAGACACATTGGGCAGTAGCTAGTTTACGTTTCACTACGACGTCTGTCAACAATCCATTCGGACATAAGTGCGATATGTGTGATCGTCTATGGCGTTTGAGTATTCAAACCCCTTCCTTACACCAACAGACTTTTAATTTTTAGCATAGATTACTTCTCGACGTTTTCGTCTACGTTTTTTTTACATATCAGTGAGTAAGAGTGAGAGAATATTAACGTCGCCGTGATCAGCTACACGAGGGCTTTTGGCGATGGATCTCGTCATTTTGAACCATGGTCAAGTGACGAGGACGAAACCTGAGCTGGCACCCCCCTCTCCGAACTACCACACCACACCTACGGGAAGATGTTTGAACTCTCGACAGATTTAACGTGCATCGTTTGCCTACACGGTGGGTCTTCATTAGTACTGGGCTCGAATTCATGACATGCCTATCACGAGTCCGTTACCTTGATTTTTTTTAAAAATGTAAATCCCTCCCATAAAATTATTGTGTTCGCCACTGATACGGGCACAGAGCCTCATCTGACTCTTGACTTGGCTTTCAAGATCATGATCCGAATAATTTGAATCGATGTATAGCATTTCCTGACGTATTCTCCGAAAATTTGGGAAATTCTAATATACCCGTCCTTCGTGCCTAGGCCTACCACCATTGTCACTCATTAAATCTAAAGGAGACAGTCGGTCACGCATATATGTTACGGGTTACCGTTTGTACGAGTATTTGATACAACGTACGTTTTATATACTGTCTACTTAAGCGGAATGCAGGTGGAACTTACTTTTGTATAGGAGCCAAAAGTCTCCAGTAGTTTTGAATTATTGTGAAAACGTGTTTGTGAACTTAATTTTGGTCGTCAGTACACATAAAATATAAATGTGACTGGTAACTATAACTAACAGTAACTATATACACTGCTCAAAACAATTAAAGGATATTGTAAGCTTTATATAAAATAAAGATATAAGCGAATTTTTTTTTTGTGCCGAAAATGGAAGAAGAGAATCACAAATGCAAATTTTTCTGATTTTCAAACTGTGGAGTATGCTAATTTTGAGTTCGACGTCAAAAACGTCGCTTCAGCGGCAGCGAATGAAATTTGGCTTTCAACTGAAATGAAGACAAGGATGATCGGCATTCAGTGACTGCTTTGTTTCGATGAGTACGATGTCTCAGCGAAGTCATTTAACCGATTCAGAAGCTTGGAGAATTGTTGGTAGGTTAGAAGGGGGCCAAACTCAAGCCCAAGTAGCGAAAGCCATTGGAGTGTCACAGAGTGTGATTTCCAGGATCTGGAACCGTTTTTTGAGACTGAAAGTGCAGGCCGAAGACCAGGACAAGGTCGTAGACGGGCAAGAACGCCCAATGAAGATCGTTATTTAGTGTTAACGGCTCAGAGACACCGAAATATGAACGCTACTCTTCTCCAATAACACCTTCGCTCGGCTACTGGCACCACGGTTTCAACTCAGACTGTCCGAAACCGGCTCCATGGGGTAGGTCTGTATGCTCGGCGACCGCTGGTATGTGTTAGACCAGTGATTCTCAACCACTGTGCCGCGGCACTTTTGTGTGCCCCCAAATTTCAAAAGTGTGCCGCCAAATTTTGCAAATATATAATAATGTTAATATTATTAAATTATATCATTTAAAAAGAAAAATATTTTTACTTGAATATATATTTAAAAATCCACAAAAAAATAAATTATTTTATTATTTGCTTTGTGCAACGCGTTTTTTCTTAGTGCCAAATTATGATGAAGCGGCGTGCATAGCAATAGGAATATGTCTCAAGTCGGCGCACACTTGCCACTTCTGCGTACAAAACGTGTTGTTTTAGTGATTGTTGGGATCACAAGGTGTTGCATAGTAGTTACTGCACCTTTTCTTTCGTTAAAATTGGCAAATGTATGTGATTCGGTTTAATATTAATTTATTTGCATGTAGTAATATTTTGCATTAATTTATTTGCAGATCCTTCTGAAAATGGATAAATGGTTAAAAAGAAGAAAGTTTAATGATGATAATAGTTATAATGATAACATTAGGGACCAAGTTAATGAGCCAACCCCGGCACAAGAAAAATACTTCTTTCTCAAAAAATACGTTGTCCATCGGAAATATAATGATGATTTTTTGAAATTTGGATTTACCTCTACAATGGAAAATGACATAGTTGTTCCAGTGTGTGATATGTGGTTTTAAATTATCAAATAGTGCTATGGTTCCTAGCAAACTCCAACGTTACTTGGTGACTAATCATCCTTCGCTTTCAACAAAAGATAAAAGCTACTTTGAAAGGTCTTTATCATCAAAAATTAAGCAAGTAAAAGTTTTTGAAAAACAAGTATGTGTGTCTGAAAAGGCTCAAGTAGCTTCTTACGAAATAGCTGAATTGATTGCTGTTAACTTAAAACCTCACAATTTGGCTGAAGAAATTATATTACCTGCTTGTCGCAAAATTGTAAAAACAATGATTGGTGGATCAGCTGATATTGATATTTGCAAAATACCAATTTCAAAGGATACAATCCATCGCAGAATTAAAGATATGTCAGAAAATATTGAGCAAAATACTGCAAAAACTCTTGCAAATTCGAATTTTGCTCTACAAGTCGACGAAACAACAGATATTACAGGAAATGCTCAATTAATTGCATTCGTTAGATTTATTCACGAAAATGATATAATTAATCAATTTTTATGTTGTCGGGAGTTACCTGATTTTACAACTGGTAAACATATTTTTCAAGTAATTAGTTCATATTTAGAAGAAATTAAAGTTTCTTGGAAGTCATGTATTGGCATTTCCACAGATGGTGCTCCAGCTATGACTGGACATCTAAAAGGATTTTTAGCACATGTTAAAGAACTGAATGAGGATATATTAGTTACCCATTGTTTTTTGCATCGAGAAGCACTTGTTACAAAATTTTTGCCATCAGATTTGAAAATAGTTCTGGAACAATGTGTTAAAATGGTTAATTATATCAAATCAAGACCATTAAAAAGTAGATTATTTAGTAAATTATGCCGAGCTATGGAAGCCAAGTACGAATCCTTGTTACTCCATACAGAAGTAAGATGGTTGTCCAGAGGAAAAGTTATATCTCGTGTGCTGAAATGAAAAGACGAAATGAAAATATTTTTTGAACAAAATAAAAATTATGAATTTGTTTTGGAAGATAAAATATGGTGTACTAAACTGGCTTACTTATCAGACATTTTTGTTATTTTTAACAACATCAATTCAAGTATGCAAGGGCCTAATGAAAATATCTTAAACTCAACCGATAAGCTGGTGGGATTAAAAAAACAAATAACTTTATGGAAAAATAAAGCTCAGGAAGGCAATTTAGAAAAGGTTGAGTCAGTCCCTAAAGACAGTTATAAAACTATTAAATTAATTGTTGTTGATCATTTGACAACATTAGAGGAGAGAATTATTCATTATTTCCCAAAATTAGATATTAAGAAATTTGATTGGGTTCGTAATCCATTTCTCATAACGTATACTTCTGTATTTGACTTAACTTTGAATGAAGAGGAAGAACTCATTTTGCTTTCAATAATCGAGATTTAATTTTAAAACATTCAGAAGAATCAATTAATTCATTTTGGATTAACATCAGATGCGATTATCCAATGATAGCCAAAAAAGCGTTAAACATATTACAATTTTCCACATCTTATTTGTGTGAATTCGGATTTTCAGCATTAGCCATTAAAACTAAAAAAGATCAATATTGTTAAATGTAGAAGACGATATGAGAGTAGCATTGTCATTTTTACGACCAAATATAAATGAAATTATCAAAAAACATCAAGCTCAAATTTCGCATTAAAAATATTTTTATTATTAGCTTGTAATTAATCCCTTAATAAACGTTTAGTTATTATTGTAGTATATATTAGTTTATTTCGTATATTTAAAATTTTTGTCATAAACTATTTATGTAGTGTGTTGTAGTAAGTAAATAATTTTTATCTTTTTCTTAGTGTGCCGCCAAATTTTGAAATCGTTAAATATGTGCCGCAACAAAAAAAAAGGTTGAGAATCACTGTGTTAGACTAACATCAAGGCATCGTCGCGACCGCAGGGAGTGGGCAACAGAGCATTTGAACTGGAGGAGAAATGAATGGAACAATGTTCTTTTTCTGACGAGTCCTATTTTTCTGTTCATCCGGATAATAGGCGTATTTTCATCTGGAGGGACCGTGGAAGTAGTAAAAATCCTGCGTTCGAGCACGAAAGGGTCAGATTTGGCGGTGGGGGAGTGTTGGTGTATGGTGGCATCTCCATTGACGGCCGTACAGACCTCTACATTATTCGAGATGGACCTCTGACTGCTCGCCGATATAGGGATGAGATCCTCAGACTTACGCTGCAGCAATCGGAGATGACTTCATTTTAATGGACGATAACAGCGGGCCACATCGTGCTAACCTCGAGGAGGATTCCCTTTTCGAGGAAGGAATCGTACGAATGGAATGGCCAGCGTGTTCTCCAGACATGAAACCAATAGAGCACGTTTGGGACGCTCTAGGAAAACGAGTTGCTGGCCGCCAACCACCCCACAAACTCTCCAAGAACTGGAAAGAGCTCTTCTGGAAGAGTGGGAAAGAATACCTCAACTTGTGATTAATAGCCTCATTGACTCCATGCCTCAAAGGTGCTCAACGTTGCTGGCCGTCCATGGAAACCATACCCCTTACTGAAAATGATTTCCTTTGAAGAAAATACCTTTTCTTATTCTTTTTTCTCATATGCACAAATTGTGTTTTTTCCTTTTTGTACACAAATGCGCAATAAAAATGCATTTTTTTTCTGCCAAACATGTGTAATTTATTCTCATATAACCTACTACGTCTGTCGACCATGTATCAATCAGCTAAAAAGTTTCCCAGCCACAAGATCCACCTAAAACCGCAATATCCTTTAATTATTTTGAGCAGTGTATATAATATATACGTCTATATTTCTGAAAAATTCGTAAGAGACAAATACGAAAAAAATGTATTTTAAGATATCCGACTACTTGCGACAACTTTTTTTTTGAAAAGAAGAAAATATAAGGATTTTTTGTGATTTTTATATTTATTTAGTATATTTTAAGAAAAAAATCCTAAAATTGGTAAAAGAAAAAAATATTATTATTAAAACGGAAAAAACTAGTAAAAATGTACGAAAAATTACATACATTGTACAAAGATTTTATGAAAAAATTCTCAATTTTGATGTGTTACTTTGTTATTCCTGTTTGAAGTGACCTTCAGGATAAGAGACACTTTAATTTTTACAAAAACTAGAGCTGTAACATACAATAGATACTAAGAGCAATAATTATCACTGTTCTTATACAGAATAACAGAGCAAGATTATTTAGAATAAACAACACTTATCTGTTCACAGGTTTTCTGGATGAAAACATTATTTATTCGCAGGGAGCGAATCCTGTTGTCGGGTGACAACACTTCAAGAACTCAACCTAAGTGGAAAAAGCGAGAGAGAGTTGGGAATTGTAGGTCAGCCCTATGTTGGGCGCCAGAATTGTAACGGTTCTCTTACGTCATTACTGGGTATAAAACCAAAGTAATCGACAGAATCTCAGGTTAATTAAAATATTTTAATGACATAAAATAACACAGTTACAATGGACAGACATTTAGACACAATACAGGGTAAACATTTAGAGGAAATAAGTGAAAATTAAGTACATTACATAATCCAGGATTGGACAGTGAGACGAGTAACGTTTACTCCTTCAGTTCCCAACTCTCTCTGACGGTAATACAGTGCTTCGTTTGGTAACGCTTCTGTTACAAGTACCGCCATCTACATATCGGTTTTAGAATTAAACCGTGTGTTACAGAGGATTTTATTTTAGTGATTATACGAAATTGCTTTAAAAAACCATTGATTCTATTCACATAAAGGACTGCAAATTTTGAAATAAAACAGTTATTGATAAATCTGAAGATCAAAACACTTCTACTGTTAGGCAAAACATAAGCAAAAAATTGTCAGCTAATTATTTTCAAAACTTTTTGAGCAATCGCTGTCCCCGTTTGAGTTTTTCGAAAAAAACACATTTCGAGTAAAACGCATTTTAAAGTTTGACATCTTGTGTGAAGTTACGGCATTTGCTTTTACTAAAACGCTTACAGTTTTCGTTCCAGTGGAGGGAAAATAAAATACTTGGTATTGTTAATAAGCTAATAAAAAATGGTCTATAAAATAAAACTCATAAAAAATTTGTCATTTTTTGAAAAAATCATGGTTTTAGAGTAGTCGTATACCTTAAATAGAAATATATTACATATCCGTAAACTTTTGAAAATGACAAAGTGTACAATAACTAGACAAAGCAAAAATTTTTAAATCATGCGAAGACGGTATTTAAAATTTTTATCAAGCAGTACGATATGCAAGTATTTTAAGGGCACAATTTAAGAAAAATTTTTAATTTTTAAGGATTTTCAAAAAAATTTTTTTTTGGTTGCCTCCTATGTGCGTATACTATATAAAACAGATTTTGTGTTCAAAATTTCATAAAAAGTAGGCCATTTAATTTTTAAGGAAAAATTTAAAATTTGTGAAGTGATTTTAAAATGGTACTCCTTCTCTCTCTCTCTCTCTCAACAAAAATTTACGTACACGCATGAAATTTGATTACAAGTACGTCCAACTATGTACACTGCTCAAAACAATTAGGGGAGTATATGATTTTAACAAAATTAAGCAAAGATGTATACCAATAAGTAACATAAAAGGAATCATCCATAATGTAAAGCCTACCAGGAAACGGAAGAAGAAAACTTTATATGCAAATCAAAGTTCATGACGTCAAAAACCAGAAAAAGGAGATAAGGGCAGAAATCGGGATGTTGCAGAAACGTATATATGTTTTATTGCCGTAACTGTGAAATTCGATTGCGCAGTACTTTTTTTTTTTTTTTTTTGAGACAAGGTTACTTGAGAATGTCTCAACAACGTGATTTACTGGAATCCATGGCATGTCGTGTTATAGGCAGACTGGAATCCGGGCAAACACAACGTAGTGTCGCGGACGCTGTTGGAGTCGCCAGAAGTGTTGTTGCAAGGATGTGGAATCGATTCCAAGAAACAGGAAATGTTAGACGTCGACCAGGGGGCAGGTCGGCCACGCGCCACTACGTCAACTGATGACCGGTATGTACAGTTAACAGCCCACCGAGACAGAACGGAGAATGCTACGCAGCTGCAGACAGTTGCTTTTGGCAACAGGACGAAGGGTGTCCAGCCAAACAGTACGTAATCGGCTTCATGAGGAAGGGCTCTATGCACGTAGGCCAATGGTCTGCATTCCGTCGAACCCACGCCACCGTGCTGCCCGAAGAAGATGGGCTGCTGAGCATCGAGAGTGGGAGCAACATGATTGAGTCAAGTGCTGTTTACAGACGAGTCCCGATTCAGTCTAGAGTGTGACATCCGATGTGTTCTTGTATAGAGGGACAGGGGCACTCGAAATAACCCCGCATTCGTTCGTGAAAGGTCACGATACAGAAGAGCTGGTTGGATGGTATGGGATGGAATCAGCATAGGTGGACGTACGGACCTGCATATCATTCGGAATGGCACTTTGACGGGCCGAAGGTATGCAAACGAGATACTTCAACCTCATGTCATCCCTTACGCTGGAGCCATTGGAGATTCCTTTGTTTTCCAAGATGATAATGCCCGACCGCATAGAGCTCGTCTGGTGGAGAACATGCTTGAAGCTGAAACAATACAGTGTATGGAATGTCCAGCGTGCTCTCCTGACCTGAATCCAATCGAGCATGTTTGGGACATGCTCGGACGACGCATTGCTGCGCGACCAAGGCCGCCTGCTACTGTCCGAGACTTGGAGATTGCATTTCTTGAGAAGTGGAACAGTATTCCCCAAAGTCTGATCGATAACCTCATCGCATCCATGGCAAACAGGTGTGCAGCAGTCTTAGCTGTTCGAGGAGATCACACGCCCTATTAAAACTCATGCATCATATGTCTAAACAGTACCTTTTTTCGTTTACATGTAACCAAATTGTTGCTAAATCATCTTTTCATGTTTTTTCCATATTTTCAAAGAATTAAAGCACAATTCAATTTTTTTACGCCTTTTTTCTGTATTGCGCATTGATACGCGTGTACTATGCATTGTATGCCAATACGTGGCTGTCTCACACGGTTTTCTTCACTTTTTTGCTTGCTCCCCTAATTGTTTTGAGCAGTGTATAACAAGAGTTGGTGAGGGTTTTGCGATAACACGATTGGTATTTGTACAATACTTCTTTTTATGAATCCTTATTGAAAATTCCTTAAAAAATTTGTAAATTCTAACTTCAATTATTTTTTAAAAAATAAGTATTGCTTTGATTCAAAAATGCATACCAACTTTTGTTACATGTACTATTAACAAAAGGTAAAAAAAAATTCAAAGCATTAGGCACAATAGAAAAAAAGCCTTAGCAATGAAATGAAGACAAACTAGCTATTTTACCTTTCTGAGATAAGTAACTTTAAAGTTTTGATTTGCCATAGGGATGTGAATAAAAATGAATGTAAAAGCTATCATAATTCTGGGTTTTTTAAGTTTAGAGTTTTCAAATTTTGTGAGGTTATAGAAAAATATATAAAGAATAATTTATGCTAAGATTTGATTTTTTGACCGATTTTTGCCAATTGAATCGTACTGTGTCCTCTTAAAAGTAAGCAGAGGATAACTTCATTCAGATATTTTCATCAGCAAAAATTTTTTGTATTGATTGGATTTATAAAAAATCACATGTAACAAAACACTTAAGTTATGAACATAGTTTTTTAAGAAAATAAGAAATAAAAACTTGTTTTATATATGTTATTGTTTCTAATGCCACCTGTCTGACGTAGTCAAATCGAGACCCACGAAATTCATCGTGGCTAGAAGTACGCCTGTCGTTAGCCTTGAGCACCATACAGGTGACAGTACGATTTAGCTCGGTGAGATTCCCCGATGGCGACACCACCTATCTCCACCTCCACAATTTCTGCATGGAACTGAAGGGGAGGGAAATATTCTCCAGTCCCTGAGCTTGTGACTCAGCCCACAAGACTTCGGACCCACTGATTTAACGTATGTACTCGGGAGGGTATTTGGTGGCATCGGGCATCGAACCCAGGCCTTCCGGTCTGGAATCCGATGCTCTAACCACGGCTTGTTTTATATATATAGCATGGACTAACGTCATTGAATAATTTACAGATTTTCTTGGAAAAATCCCAGTGAAAGTAATAACTGTGCAAAAGTTATGTGCTTCCTTAAAAATATAGTGAAATATATACACAAGCCTTCTGTATTATACTTATCAAAAATTATCCCTCATAGATAACCCCCAAATTTAAAGTAGTATTAGTAAAAAAAAAAAATCCATACACAATGGTTTCAATATAATTGTAAAAACTTTTCTTGGAGAAAAACACTAATTTCAGAATAAGGATGTTCTGATCTAAGAGAGAGTAAAGCGAGTGATAGATACATATGTATTTTAAAAAAAATCTAAGCTAAAGCCCAGCTTATAATATGACTTCATTTTTGTCTTAAAAATCAAAATTCATTTTCTAGTTTTACTATACAGTGTAAACCTGAATTAGTTTTCCCATGATTCTATATATTCTCTCACTCTGCATTAATGCAAGGAATGAGGAAAATAACATCAAAGTAAAATCTTATACTTAAAAAGGCTTCTTTGATATATATTTCCAACATTAACTCACAGAAAATCAATATGCACTTACCATTCGCTAAAACAATAGATAGATACTCCATTAACGAAGAGCTGAGCCTTTCTCTCAGTATCATTAGATTCTTTACTTTCAGCATGCAGGAAAATAAATCAATCGAATATTTTATATTGCGAAATTGAGAAGTCAATTTTTATTCCAGATCTGCCACCTCAGCATTTTTAAAAATTTCTCCATTGATTAGAAATTTGTTTCAATGTAATTGTATGAAACAATGTATATAAAAAGGATATTATCAGAAACTTCACTTTTCTTTAAGAGCTGTACTATTTTTTTAGTTTTGTAGTCAACAAGAGAAAATCATGATTTTCTTTATATTTTCTATTTAGTTCTTTATTCTGCCGATGATTTAAAAATCTGCAAAACATTCCCTAATAAATCTATCTGCCACTATATGTGTATATGAAGCCCCTTGACATTAAGTCATATTTATAATACTAAAACATTAAAAAAAACAAGCAAAGTTAGTCTTTTTTTTCCCCCTATTTCAGAGGAAACCATAAATATTTTTTAAATTTTATTACAGTTTGCTTCAGATGGTGAAGGTTTTTCATTCATCCTGTGTTGTGATCGACACTTCTTTCCAAGGAGATTCTTTCTAGTCCTTTACTTCCAGTATCATACACAACATTTTCTTTATGTTCAATAAAACATTTTTATGAAAGAATGATGAAAGACTAGATGAAATTTTGAATATTTGTGACTCCACGGCATTTTTTAAAACACTCAACAATGGATTTCACATGCTACAATCAAGTGATAGCCATCAAGTACAAGAATGGTTTTTAAACTTGCTTAAGCTTCTTTATTGTGTAAATTTTGGTAGTGCTTGTTTACTTCCAGTACTTTTTTAAGTAATAGAATATATCTACAAGCAAATCTAAATATATAATATATCTACAAATCTATAATATATCTACAAGCAATCTAAACATGTTCTTTACAAAGAAACAAGTAGAAATTTTAGAGATAAAAGAATTTTGTATTTATAGATTGTCCTAAAAACTTATGTTACAAAAAACAAATAAAATTCAGTAAGAAGGGAAAAACTAAATAAATGAAAGATAAATAATATTTTATTTTCAATCATAAAGAAATTTAAGTCATAAAATAGGAAAAATTCATAATTTTTTAAAAATCTGTTTAAGTATGGTATACAATATAATGAAGACAGGCTACTATAAACATCATACATTAAAAGTTACATCTTCAACACAGAAAAAATATACAAAGGTCGAATTATTTCATAATTTTTTCATACATTAGATAGAAATTCAAATTATGGTTTGCAGCTCTGGGATCCCATGGTGTTTAATTTTCGTCAAAATTATATAATTCAAAATTTGTTTTTCACTAAAATTTTCTAAAAATGTAATTCTCAGAAAACTTATTCCACTTCCGATACGAAACATTCATTGCTATTCCCCAGTAATAAAAATATTGTGACTCTTTTGTCTGGTGTTTATAATAAATTTTGATTTTTCTTTTCTGAATTATCATGTTAAGTCAATATAAGAAACATGTTTATAGATTTCTCTCTTTTTTTTATGTGTGCATCAAGAGATAACTTTAGCAATATTATTTTGCTATACCTATATTCTCACACATAAGCTGTTTGAAGTATAAAAAAAGGCATTTCTTGAAAATTCTTTCTGAATATTTAATGTTTGTGAATTAACTTAGTTATTGGTGAGTTATTTCAATGCTTTCTTTTTTTTAATCTACAGAGATAAATTTAGTAATATTATTTTGTTCTCTTTATAAATACATTTTCAAATTAGATTGCATACATTAATATTTAAAAGTTAAAAATATTTTGAAAATACATTATTTTGAAAAATCTAAAAGACAGGATTTTATTGGACTGAGAAATATATATAATGTATTTATTATTTTAAATATTGAAGTCTGTTTTTTTTAGTATTTTTATTAGAGTTAATTTTGGTGTTTCTTATGATTAATTTCTAGTGTTATATGTTAATAAGATTTTTTTAAGAAAAGGAAAGTATTTTTTCTGTGGAAGTTGTATCAGTAGAAAAATTTATTAGATTAAAATTTATGTAAATCTATTCTATCTTTTGTAGGTGCTGTATATAGGTATGCATGAGTTTGTCAAAAAGAAAAGTTCAGTTCACACTTCATAATTTTAATGTTGAAAAATCTACTTCTTTAGAATGTCTTACCATGCAGTTATCAATTCTAAATATGTTAAACAAACAAACACACACACACAAAAAAAAACAGTGTTCCAAAGAAAAGAAAATAGGGGCTTTTTATTCTGTTTTAAATTTACAGTAAAATTTTGGAAAATCTCAAACATATGAATTTTTAATTCAAATGGGTCAATTTTTCATGAATTCAAATTGTACTGCTATTCAATTCATAATGTACTACTTTTTTATGATGAATTAAGTTGTTTTGATTTGTTTCAATAAATAATAATATTGAACCAATTTTTTAATTATGTTTTCAGTTTTATTATGTAATTTCAACTATGCTAATGTGTTAGTATTTTTCATGAACAGTCCAGTTCTAATCCCGGAATTAAGATAATATAATCCCGAATTCAAATTGTAAGAATTTAACTGAAGTTAACGTAGTGCTAATCAATTCCATTTTAATAAAAAAATCAGATATATACAAAGTTATGCCATACTTTAAAAGCAATTATTCCCAAAATTTTAAAGACATTTTTTTTATTTTGAACCATCAAATAGCATAATTCACCTCCAAGAGGAAAACATATAATCAAGTGTAACCAATTCTCAACTATTTTAAATGTAACTTCTGCTTGAGACTAGTTTTAAATGTATAATTTTGATACTTTCAAAACAATAGCTTTCCATTTACACAAAACTGATAAATAATATTAGATTACTGAAAATAGTTTAAAAAATATTGTAAAATTTTTAACCAGACACAATAATGTCCCCCACCACCACTATTTAAGCAAAAATAGCTAAATATAAACTAATAATATTAGAAAATTTAAATATTTGTATCTTGTGTACTTTTTTATGCAATATATTTAGCATATTATTCACATTGCTTGTCATAACATGTATATTAAAGATACAAAAATGCATGAGCAAATACGTTTATTAGACATACACAAATTAAACAAATAAAGCATTATTTGAAAATTTTCTCCAACGAAGATGAATGGGAAAGTTCAAAAATTTAAAATATGTAAAATGGTATGTCAAGAAACACCTTATCATGACTCATTAATAACAAAATAAGATTTCGAAATCATTAAATGAGAAATGTCCAGTATAAAATGTATTTCTGCCTTAAATTCGATACTTAATTTGTGAGAAAATTAAAGGAAATAATATTAAGTCAATGCAATCTGGTTACATATTTTTCTGCAGATTAACATGAATTATCTCACAAATTTTAAACTTTCAAAACTAGAGTTAAAGAATGAGTAACTGAAAACAAATGCATAAAAAACCAATGAAAAATACATTTAATGCCAATTTATTAATAATGACATAAAATGTACAATGAAATGAAAACATTACACAGTTTCAACAAACTGAATTCCAATGAAGCCTCGATAAAGAAATTGAATTCATCCTAATATTCACCAATACTCCATACAAAATGCATATGCCTGTTAATAGAAAGAAATGAGCATGAATTTTTCATTAAATGTCTGAATTAGGAAAATTTAAAATCCATAAAAATTATTAGTCTAGATATCTGATATTTTACCAGTGTATTAGTAATAGAGATTATTTGCATAAATCAATAGTTATTTGGTGTCGGTTAACCTAATATTTAGTGCAAAATTATGAAACGTAAATTTTTTCAATTTAATTTTCCCAATTCAAAGTTAAAATAAAAATATTAAAACTCTGACCATAAGTTTCACATTGGAATATTATCTCCAAAGTGTTCATGCAAAATCATAACTTTCAAATATATTTAAAAGGGAACTACTTTGATGTATAGAGGTGCAACACACCAAACATAGTTTGGTGCAATTTTTAAGTTGCACCAAGCAGCACTTGTTGTCAAATGGTAAGAAATCCAAAATGTCGGCCTAGCAGTAACAAATTGTCATGAAAATAATTGTAAAGAAATGTGTTGAAATATATTTCAAATGAAGAATATGAGAATAGAATGAATAATATCTATCAATAATATTAATATCAATCAATAACAAATATCAATATAATATATTAGTAACTGTTATATATAAAAATAATCATATAATTTAACATTAATTATATAAAAAGGAGAATCATAATGAAATATAATAAAAAAATTATAATAAATAAATATTGTATCATTATTACATATAATTGTATTCTTTAAATTATACTGCAAATGAAATCATTACATAAATTATATTAAAATTTCTAATGAATACAAAGTAAAGAGTGCTGTGATAACTTGCAATATTCCAAAAACTGTGAGTTTCTGTAATGAATTGCATCGAACAAGGAACTTTTTAAAATAAAGTTTAAAAGCAAAATTTGCAGTAGTAATTAAAAGCACAGGCCTCAGTTTTTTTTTAAAAAAATATCCTGGTACTCTCAGCAATGATGTTAGAAATATCCATATTCAAAAATAGCACAAAATATAACAGAAGACTAAAGCAGCTGTCATGAAGAATGATTGTAACCAAAATGGTTATACCTTCTAAGAAATCAAATTAAAATCATCTGAAATTAATAGGGTTACCACAGAAAAAAAACCTAATAAAAATTTACTCTAATATACATTATCCCAATGGCAACCACTTTGACAGACGATAAAAATATCAAGGTAACCTGCTCTTGCCCATCTTGGTAAACATAAACAACAACTTGGCACATAGCAGACCTACATCAAATTAGCACCATTTAAAATATTTTTCAAAGTAATGAAAATTTCAAATAATACACTTACCTTAGCATGCCAGTTTCATTTGTTGAGTTGGCAGCAGATTAAATCTTCTCTTAATTAAAATTCTGTGTTTACTGTATTGATCTGTTGGTGTAAATCGAGCTGTAATAAAAATGTTGTAAATTTTAAAACTTATTGTATTGATAAGTACATAATTAGAAACAAAAAATTAAGTTTAGCATATTATCAACTTATTTATCAAACACCAATATTATTAAAAACAATTAATGCATGAATTTTTTTAATACAAGAAATATGTCGCTCAAAAACTGTTACTTTCTTTTTAAATTACTCTTTCTTTAAAACTAATAAACATTTGATGCAACTTCTTTATGTATCATTAAAAATGTACAATAAAAAAAAAGTGCAGAAAAACAGGTTTGAATGCACTGCAATACTTTCTTCCTATTCAAAGAATAGTCAAATTTTGTAATTATGTTTTTTAGTCTTTGGCTAACTAGCTTAACTTTTTTATAACCTCTTTAAAAACTAAAATTTTTTGAAAAGAGCTAGTAATGGAGCCACCAATTTGATAAAGAAATTTTCGAAATAAAACACACTCCAACATCATACATGAATACAAAAGAAGCAGGCATATATGAATACAAATTTGATTGAAACATAAAAAGTAAATGAATAACTGGTTACACTTATAAAAAATTATTGGTTATTTATATTTTCCACCAACAGGTGAAAGTATCCTCTTAATAAATTAATATATTGCCTTTTTAAAATTTCATAATGAAAAAATAAAAGTTTTTCATTTAAAATAAAGAGAAAAATTATATTGCACCAATTTAATTTGTATATGCAGAACTTATTCTCTTTCTTTTAAATATCTATAAATGCATTCTTCAAATTAATATAAGTTCAGAATAATTTTTGACATTAAAAACTAATAGATTAATTGCATGAAAAAAAAAGAATAACTGAAAATATAACCTTTACTGGTACATAAATGAAGAAAAGACAAGAGAGAGAGAGACATCTTATATTTTCTATGGCAGAATATAACATTTAACTATTCCCCCCCCCCCTTACCTGGATGAGCAGATGAAGTTGGTTTTCCATCTGGTGCAAATTTCTAAAAAGTAAACAATATATAAATAAGTAATTTCATCATTTCATATAAATATTCAGTTTCCTTAAATATATATTTAAAAATTTCATTACATAAACAATGATAAATAACAATTAAATAGAATTCAAGTTAAATTTAAAACTTAAGTTCATTAACAAAACAAAATGTAATATTTATAAGCATGTTTTGTGGCTTAATCTAACTAGTCCTTCAGGTATTTATGTTGAAACTATGAATGCCGTAACATTCGCAATTTCGTTATTTAATATATAGTTCAAGCATAAGTTTTAAATACTAATCTTTTTTGACTTAATAAACAATCTTATAGAATGAAATTTACCCAATGTAGGATATGGGTAAGTGCATTAAAGGTCATGAAAAATTTTAATTTAGGCATGCTTAACTCAAATCTTTGAAAGATATATATATTTTTTGTGAATATATTTATGTCTACTTTTAATTTACCCCAAAATTTGCTGTACTTCAGCAAAACTTGTAAGTTACATTTAAAACACTAAAATATGCAAATTTCTCTGATTTTCAGGAGTCAATTACAATTAGAGAAATTGGAATCAAATTAAGTAACTTTGGATTTGATGACCAATTCCACTCATCAAGCAATTTAATTTAAATGCATTACTGATAACTTTATAAATATTTTTTTTTAATTTCTCCCTATATTTCTTTATTTTCATTGCAAAATTCTACTTTGTAACTTTTCATAACACTTAACGCTAAATTAAGTTGTTTGGTGACCAATTTCGGTCGCCAAAAAATTTTTGTTCTTGTAATATACATTAGAAAATTAAATTCATTAGCAAAGGCTAATGCATATATACAATTTTACAAGGTGCATAGGAAAGTCCCTAAAACCTGAAAATACTTGCTAACATAGAGAGCCATATCTATGAAACTGAGGTCACAATGTAGTGATCATCGCAGGCAATTCTAATCCCGAGTGGTGCCTACATCAAAAATTTTTGGATGCCCTTTTTGGGGCCCTGTATCATTGATACAGCAGTAGCTACACCTCTGACGACTATGCCTCATCTAATACAAATCAGATCCATTGTCGTGAAAGGATAACTGTGAAAAAATTTATGTATTCAAAAGTAGTAGTTTAAAGATCTTACTGTGCTTTTAAATTCTGATTAAAGTATGTTTGGCAAGACTAAGTATAATCGAAGTAAGAGATGTAGATATTTGGAAGTTAAAAGAAAAATGCAATATTCATTTTTCTTCTGGTTCCAGGCTAAATGAAGGACACATTCTCCTTTAATCCATCAAAGAAAATATCAAGGAAGGTTCCACAGCAATTTCTTAGAATAGTATGGAAGTTTAAAGTAGGTAGGATGCTAGACAGATATGGTCATCATAAGCTGACTGTGGTTTGAAATTATAAAATCAATTGCCTTTTCAATGTATCTGTTTGGAAACACTGATAGTATAATAACCCATTGCAAAATCAAGCTCACGAAAATGCAAAACTGCATGGAAGATGGAGGATTTTGGTTCTTTTAGTTAATAAAAGTATTTTAAAAAGGTCTGAAAAACTGGCAATAATATTAATGCCAAAAATTAAATGAAATATGCATCAAAATAAATTTGTACTTTTAATTGTTCATATGACAAATTACACAAAACCAGCAACTTTAATGGATATTTATTAATTGTTGAGACAATGAACTGAAACACGGAGCACAAAAAACACTAAATTCTGTTGCCCTGTAATGTTTATTTAGTGCATCTATCCTATCAGATAATATTGGCAAAGTTCATGGTGTTGCCAATCCATGGTCTCAATAATTAAAAAGGTCATACTTAAAAGGAATCACATTTCCTGGGTTCTAATTCAAGGCTTTATTCTGTTTAAGCACATTTAGAATTCTGAGAAAGGTACAAATTTTTAAAAAATAAATTTTTTAGAAACTAATTTGATACAATGGTACGTTAATCGTTTATGACATGATTTTGAAATCGCACTGACACAGTTAGGGCAATAACAGACAGACAGCCAGTCTGTTATTGGGAACTAATTTGATATCGTGGAGCTACACACCAAGCAGCGCTTGTTGCGGCTGGAATGGAATACAAAATGGCAGCCTAGCAGTAACAAATCATCAGGAAAATAATTTTAAAGAGCTGTTTTGAAATACATTGAAATATATTTCAAATGAAGAATATAGGAATAGATTGAGAACAAGCAAGATCAATCAATAATGAATATCAATAATATTATAAAAATTATATTATGCAGTACATAAATATAATCTTATAATATAATTTAATAGTAATTGGAAAAAGGAATAATAATCATATAGTAATATAATTAAAAATATATACTCCTACTCTTCAAATTAATTGGGACAAGCATTCTTTTCTTGTCCGAGTTGGTATACGATTACGGGTGTGTGATGTCCTGAACCCCTTCAAATCGGTTATATTTAACTAGAGGTAATGTGATTGATCAATCTTGACTATAATTTACTCTTTTGATTGTTTTTTGTGTATCAATTGTCCCATTGTGAGCCTTTCAGTGAGGCAGTTGGTGGTTATAATTTTGCCTTCTTTGTAATACTTATTACTTTTACTTGTTCCAAGATGGATATTACTCTAAGGAAGCAGTCTAAAATATACATCACTCTTAATAAACATACTTCTATGAATGTGAGAGATATAGCTATATGGTAGTTGGTGTGGACAACTCAAGTGTTTCAAGAATTTTAGGAACATTTCAAGATTCCAAAACACAGTCTTGGAAAAGAAAAGGAAAATGTGGACTCAAATGGATAACTACTCCAACGACTGATAAAATTTTAATAAGAAATAGCAAAATAAGACCAAGAAAGATAAACAAAGCGTTTCAAAGGATGTATTGGATTATGGTGTTGAAGTGAGCTCCTCAACTACACAGAAAAGGCTTCTAGAAGTTAGCCATAAGGCAACAAGACAGGGGGAAAAGAAATTTCCAGTTCAGAAAAAGGTGAGAAAATGTTTAGCATGGGCCAAAAAATATTGATCCTGGACTGTTAACGACTAGAGGAAAGTGATTTTCAGTGATGAAATACATTTATTTGTGCAGGGATGCAAATTAGGTGTTGCTAGACAAAGTGAAGAAGCAACTCTGCTACCAGATAATACCCAACAGACTGCAAAAAACCCTTCTAAACAAATGTTTTGGGGTTTTTTTCGCAACAAATGGCACTAGAAGCTTAGTTCCTCTTAAAGCCATGATGAATTCTGTCAAATACATACAGATATTATGCAGAAGAATTATTGCATTCATGGAAACATTAGAAGGAACATTTCAACATGACTTGGCTTCTTGCCACAATTCGGAATTGGTCCAGACTTTTATGCGGGAAAATAAAATAAAAGTGCTTAATTGGCCTAGTAATTCACCAGATCTGAGTCCTATTGAATATTTTTGGCATATTCTCAAGAATTATTTAGCTAAAATGAATTGCACAACAGAACAAATGATAAAAAGTGCAAAACAAGTGTGGGTCCACTATAATAAAGTTAAGAACATGTGTGCTGCACTAGTAAAGTCACCAAGACAAGTTGAAGAGGTCATTTCTGCTACAGGAGGACATATTTCATACTAATATAGAGTTTTTATTGTCTACTTAAGAAATGTAATGAATAAAGCTAAGGTTTTGAAAAAATCCTTTTCTTACCAATTGTCGCAAATAATTCGAACAGAATAGAAGAATACTTATATTACATAATTTGCAATATTAAAAATAAATAAAGAATATTGTATCATTACTACATATAATAATAATTGTATTTTTTATATTATATTGTAAATGAAATAATTACAAAATTTCTAATGAATACATAGTAAAGAGTGCTGAGATAACTTGCAATACTCCAAAAACTGCTAGTTTCTGTAATGAATTGCATCGAACAAGGAACTTGCCAAATAACTACATGGCCGCCAAAAACCGAACATACATTTCACGTTTTCCCTCGCTTGTGCATTTTTTCAAAAATCGGGACTGTCCCTCCAAATGCGGGACGGACATCTCATACTTTAGTTTAATTGCATAATACCTGAACAAACTTTAAAAAATGGAATACTTACATTCAGAGTATAAACTCTTTCCCCTTTCTCGTTAAGATAATACATAAGCATCATTTTGAATATAGATTCTTAAAAATTTGCAAAATCGAATCACACACCGCACGTGTTTGTAATACAAGTTTTGTTGACTTCGTTCAATTCATTTCAGTCCAAACAAAGTAGCCATTTATTTAATTTGCAATTCTGAACGAAATTTGACAGATTTTCTTAAGATTTGTCCCACATGTAATTCGATCAGAAAATTTTTTCTTTCGATGAGTATGATTCAGAATTTTTAATGAAAATTATTTATCCTCCAAAATATCGTGTGTTGCCACTCCTAATACGTTTGACATTTCCTGTTTGATATTTGAATTTCACAACAAAATTTTAGTTGTTTTTGGAATATTCTGCATGTGGTTGCGGTTTAAACTTACACGTTAAAAAAAGAACTGTATAATATTTTACCTTTTAACTTAACAATGGGCAAAAGTCAATCAATTAAAGTCACTCAAATACCTACTGATATGAGGTTGTAGCTCGAAAGAGCTGGGTATTCAAGTCATTCACCCAACGATATTTTATCTTTACGGAGCGTGAGCTCCTACAGATAATATTTACAGTTAATATTTTTATGTGGGATATGGAGCGACAAAGGCTATTATCCCATTGTAGACTAACAGGTATTAACCTGTTAAATTATATAAAAATATTTCATCTTTTGAATAAAAAATTTGAACATTGATTTGTTTGATATAGCTTTCTCCAATAGTTCTTTGAAAGAGGTATTGCAATGAAGATCAATTTTGAGAAATGATTTTAGATGATTTCCAGGGTCAGTGTAGATCCAAGTCATGATCCAAGATCCCAAGATATGATCCAGGTCATTTATACAGTTACAAGATCTACAGATTGCATTATCAGATAAATTAAATTTGTGAAGAAGCCATGGAGTGATGATCATTTTGCTAAAGATTCGAGTGCATAGAATTTCTTCTCTTCTAGTATTGGTCCACTTAGAGATGATGCTAATAAAGGGTGTTTTTTTAGAGGTATAGAACTTTAAATTGCAATAAAACAACGATGTATTATTCGATTGACATGAATTTTTTTTATTCGAAAGATAATCTTGTGGCATTACATTTTAAATATGATTTTTGGCATAAGACTGCCACGGCTGGCTCGGATGTAGTCCAATCTGGACGTCCAATTTTCGATGACTTTTTCCAACATTTGTGGCCGTATATCGTCAATAACACGGCGAATGTTGTCTTCCAAATGGTCAAGCGTTTGTGGCTTATCCGCATAGACCAATGACTTTACATAGCCCCACAAAAAATAATCTAGCGGTGTTAAATCACAAGATCTTGGAGGCCAATTCACAGGTCCAAAACGTGAAATTAGGCGGTCACCAAACGTGTCTTTCAATAAATCGATTGTGGCACGAGCTGTGTGACATGCTGCGCCGTCTTGTTGGAACCACAGCTCCTGGACATCATGATTGTTCAATTCAGGAATGAAAAGTTAGTAATCATGGCTCTATACCGATCACCATTGACTATAACGTTGTAGCCTTCATCGTTTTTGAAGAAGGATTCCACCAGCCCATAAAGCGCACCAAACAGTTTTTCTGGATGTAACGGTGTTTCGACATACACTTGTGGATTAGTTTCACTCCAAATGTGGCATTTTTGTTTGCTGACGTAGCCATTCAACCAGAAGTGCACTTCATTGCTAAACAAAATTCGCTTAAGAAAATCGACCATTATTTTCGAAATAAAATTGCACAATTTGAAAGAGTTGTTCAGGCGTGAGTCTATTCATGATGAATTGATAAACCAAACTGAGAATAAATCACTTGACAGCTGTTAAATTGGTCGCCATCTTGGAAAGTAATGCCAACTTAAACTTCTATACCTGGAGAAAAAACTCTTTACTTGGAATATTGCCCAAATTTTCAAAATATTTGGTTGAAAAAAAATTATCATTTGCTTTTTTAAATCTATCCTGATATATTTTTTTATTGATGTCTTCTGAATCAATCCATTCCATATAAACGGCAGTCTCTTTGACAGATCTTGCGAGATAATCTGCCAGCTCATTCCATAGCATTTTAGAGTGTCCCGGAGTCCAAAGTAGAATCAACTGATTGGTATATTTTGATTGTATGTAGATCTTGCTAGCTAGTCTGTGAATAACACTATGTGACTTGATTGAATATTTTTGGAGGGTATAGAGAACAGAGAGACTATCAGATAATATTAGCAGATTTTTATTTGTAACTGCCAGATGATCTATAGCTTGGCAAATAGCCAAAGCCTCTGCAGTGAGTTATTATGATTAATTCTATAAGCAAATGAGAGATTTTCTGTAACACCTGCAATAGATGTTATATAATCATTTTTAGAGGCATCAGTAGCTATTATATAGAAATCCTGAAAATCGTGCTTAATTGTTTCATCAAATAAACCTCTTATAGTTTGGATTGGTAAATTTTTATCCTGAAATTTGAAGTTATTGACATATATTTTACATGGTAGAACTGAAAAAGATGTTATTCTGGGGATTGTGATAATATGATTATAATCAGCATTTAAAGTATATACTATTCTATCAATATTATTTTTATCTCCTTTCATAATTTTTTGATTAAGAGAACCAGGGTTATTATTATATAATGGGGAAAATTTTTGATTGGATATTTGAGAGAGGAAAAATTTATTTGCCAGTCTTCTGATTTTTCCTGAGACGATTTCTTGTCCAGCCAATTTCATGAGTACAATATTTGGAGTCCATTGAGGAAGACCTAATGCAATTCGGAGACCTTTGGTTTGTATAACATTAAAAGGTTTTAATTGATGGTCAGACCATTTATTTATTATGTGACATGTGTAAAAAAAGGTACTACAAATGCTAATATTGATTAGCTGGATAAGATTTTCAGCTCTCTGACCATAATGCTTGTAAGCCATGCCTTTGAGAGCATTGATCTTTTTCAGTGCTTTATTTTTCATTTGTTGCATAATATAGGTATTTTGATTTCGTTTAGAGAAATATATACTCCCAAATATTTAATAGAAGATTACCATGGAAGAGGGATCCCAGCTAATAATATATTAGGAAATGAGTGGATCCTTTTGTTCGAGAGTTCAGCAATAGTGCTTTTATCTGGGCTTAAGCTTAATTTCCAATATTTACACCATTGGTTGATTCTTTCTAAAGTATTCAGTATCAAGTGATTGGTGTGAGCAATAGATAAATATGTCATCCGCGTAAATTGAATATTCGACTCCAGTTTCTAATGATTCAAAAAAGTCATACATATAAATGGTGTATAAAATCGGAGACAATACACTGCCTTGGGGGAGACCTTTGAGGATTGTTTTTTCTGATGAGAGTCATCCTCTCCATCGAATTTGCAGCGATCTATATGACAAAAATTCATGTATCCAAAGCGCTATTTTCCCTGTAATGCCAATCTGTAAACATTTGTAGATTAGACCATCTATATATACTGAATCATAAGCACTTTTTATATCTAAGCTAATCCCCACAAAATATTTCTTATCCAGCTTTGCGTCTGTTATTGCTTTGTATATTATACATGTTGCTGTTCTGTTATCTTTAAAAGGGACAAATCCATAATGTTGTTGATGAAGTTTTCGTTCTGTTATTAGAAGATGGCAATTCGATTGGATAAAATTCTTTCAAAAGTTTTGGAGAAAACCGAAGTTAACGCTATTGGTCTATAAGAGGAGATTTCTGTCTTGTCCTTGCATGGTTTGGGAATTGGAAGAATTATGGCATGCTTCCATGCTTTTGGGACAATTGAGTTATCAAATATTTGCTGAAAGAATTTTAAAATTATCGAACGTTCACTATGGTTCAGTAGTTTCAGAAATTTAGCCGGGATCTGGTCTGCACCTGGAGTAGTGTTCTTAGCAGATTTTATTGCTCTATTCAATTCAGATATATGAAAGTGATTGTTAATTAAACTATTATCTTGGGCAAAATAATCCAAAGGAAGTGGTTCATGATTAATATTATTGGATGCAAAATTCTCTGCAAAAAGTTCTGCTTGAATCTGTGGATTATATATGATTCTATTATGCATTTGAAGAAAATTCAGTTTTGACTCAGGATTAGTTTGCATTGAAAGTTTTTTGAGAATATTATAAAAGATTCTCGGGTTAGAAATGTTATTACAGATTGTATCTCAGTAAGCTTTATTTTTTGGCTTTTAAATACTGAATCGGAGCCGGCTTGAATATTGTTTATATCGGATCCACAATTTTTTGGAGAGATTTCTCGAATGGCTTTCTTCCGGAAGCATTTTTTTAGTTTATACAGGTTGTGGCATATGGTATTCCACCAAGGAGGGAAGGTTTTATTAGAGATTTTTATCTTTTGAGTATTATTTGAAATTATTTTAGCAATATTGTCAGAGAGATTGTGATCATCTATCCCAAAGGCTGTTAATTTTACTTGTTCTGTTACTGAGCGCCAATCTACTTTATTGGTGGTACGTTTAATCGGGTTATGAAAATTAAAATCTGTGATAACTGGGCAATGGTCACTATTGTAGGAACTGTGAATCAAAAGTATTACTGTATCCAATGAGATTTGAAGAGCAAAGGATAAAATCCAGAAGAGCACCGGAGCCAACATTGCTTCTATGGGTAGGAACATCAGTATTTAGAAGAATAAAATTTGAGTTCGTTAGCCATTCCACAAAAATTTCGCTGTATGGAGAAGTATGATTGGAGCTCCACATAGGATGATGTAAATTAAAATCACCAAAGATGAATACTGGATCCGATAAGGATTCAAGAAAGGAATTAAGTAATGTGATATTGAGACCTCGAGATGCATATAAATTTATAAGATGAAAAGAAGTATTATTAATTACAATTTGTAATATTAAAATTTCGTATTCTGATAGCCACGTATTATGAAAGGAAATTTGTCTGGCAGATATGTTAGCTGGAACTGCTATCAGCAGTCCTCCTCCTGGTCTGTCTATTCTGTCTTTTCTGAAAATTAATTTTCCTGGGATTTGAAAATGATCTTTAAGTTTTAAAAAAGTTTCTTGAAAAATCCAGATGTCTGATTGTGAAAAGGGAGGAATATTTAACCAAATTAGTTTGTTTTTTATACTTCTACAATTCCATTGCAGAAAATGCATAAGATTTAAAAGAAAAATTAATAGATATATAAAAAAAAAATTTCCCTCCGCTTGAGAAAATGAAATACAATTAATTATAGATAAGTTATCTATTTTAAAGGAAAATAAAAATTCACGATTAAGGCTTCAATTTTGATTTTCAAAGTTATCCAATATCGATGTTATATGAATTGTCCTTATCGTGAGATAAACTTGGAACAGCTATATCAAACTTTTGTTGTGGTAAATTTGCCTTTTTTTTCCTGTTGGGTGAGGATGGTTGTTTGCTTATTTCTATGATATTAACCAAGTGTTTGAACATAGATTCTAGCATAGTTTGGACAGAGTTCATGATGGCTGTAGTTTGCTTTTCTAAAGCTGTTTGAAAATTTGCTGCAATATTTTCTAGTTTTTTTCAAATTCTTGCATGTTGGGCACTGGGGCTGCTGTTTTTAATACTATAGAATAATTCGCAGAGTGTGTTTCTTTGAATTTACGCCGTGCCTCTCCCAAAGTTAGATGATGGTTACATTTGAATTCCAGTATCTTTTTTTCTTTGATAAAATTTGGACAATTGGGGGAATTTGCTGGATGATCTCCTTTACAATTTATGCAATTTGAGGAATTTATACACTGCTCAGCGTGGGATTCTCCACAGTTAATGCATCTTATAGGGCTAGAACAGAAGCGGGATAAGTGAGTGTAACTAAAGCATTTACTGCATTGCCGTTGTTTATCTATGAATAATTGTATTCTATGATTAAAGAACCATAGCTTTACGCATTCTGATGTATTTATACAAAGAATTGTAATTAAAACTGGTGATGCCTCTTGACGACTGTTGGGTTTGACGAATCTTCTAATTTCAACAATGTCTAGATAATTTGAGTTTTTTAATTCTATTGCCACGTCTGCCAGGTGTACATTAGTTGGAATATCAAAAAGTAGAAATCGTGAAGTGAATCCTTCCCATATTATGTTGGCCTTTACTGGAGTGTTTAAGATTTGGTCAATAGCTGTTATTTGAACAGCGCATACAGGATCCGAGATGCTGATTTTTATTTTTCCACTTCTAGTGAAATACATATGCGTTATATTGTCATGCCTAGGAATTTTGTTTTTTAGTTCGGCATGTAGTAGATGCTGGTTCGATTTAGGGATGCTACCTGCTTTTTTCTGTATGTTCAAGTAAAATAGTAATATCATTAAATTTTTTATTACCAGTTCGCAAAATTAGTTCTTGGGCAGTTTGGACGTTTTTATATTATTTATAGTCTGCAGGTTCCGTCATATTTTCTAATGCTAAGTAGCTTGGACCATTTGAGTCTATAACCCGGAATGAGGAGTGACTCAGCTTGAGTCCTCGTTAGAAAAAATAAATATGAAAAAAGAAATTGGTAAACTTACCAAAGTCCAGATAAAAGAAAAGAACAATTCAAACTCTCTTCCTGCCGTGCAGTTGTAATGAACGATTGGAAAAACAGATATCGTAAAATAAAAATTTCCGAAGTTCAGCAATACCACGTATATCAACACATCGACCACCTCCCAATTCGTTTCAAAATCCTCGACCTTCAATGAATAGAATTACCTCATTCCGTCCCACATACAGTCACTCAAAAAAGTATTGGGACACTTAGCATGCATAACTATAAAGTCATTTATAAAAATATTTATCACATTAAAACAAAATGAATTAAGTAATATTTTAACATTTGTTGTACAATATATAATGAAAATTTTATTAGTATCTACACTATTAAAATCCGAAGGTAAACAAACGTATCTATGTATGTCCGGATGACGCACAATGTTCTCAAGAACCACAAGACGCAGAAACTAGCAGAAGGTATCAAAATTTCGGGAATAATCCGATGAATTCGTTTTGACAATTTATGTTCCAATATTCCAATTAGTTAAAAAGATGTTGATTAAAAACCTTAAAACGCATTAAAATGCATCGTGGCGCCATCTGCAGAGAATATCGGAAAGAAGTTCTGTTTTTACAAAACAACGAAACTTTGCATATAAATAATTTTATTTAAAAATTAATATAATAAAATTATATATATATATATATATATATATATATATATATATATATATATATATATATATATATCTTTCAATTTAATTATTTTACAATTTTTTTTAAATAAAAAATGAGTCGAAATAAGTTTTTTTTTGAATACGAATTATAAGTTGTTGCGCTTAAAATTTCTTTTACGTTAAGGAAAAAAATATTTTACACTAAAAAAAGTTCATGCTTTTCTTTTTTTTCCCGCGTGTAGAACAATATAATACGTAATCTGTACAAAGATTGATAAAATATCTTAAAAATTATGGTTAAAAAACAATACTTTTCTTTCAATTTAATTATTTTACAATTTTGTTTAAATATTTCCGGAACTTCTTTTCTTTAAGAGGTTTTTAAAACAAGATCTAATAATTTTGTAATTTTGAAAATTTCTATTTTTCTGTTTATTTCCATACATAAACTATTCTTTTTTTTTAAAAAAAAAATGTACTTTTGGGTTTCCGGTGGCTGCAAAATTAAACGAAAAAATTTGCCTAAAATGTCAGTAATAATTAATTAATTATAATTACATTCTTTATTTTTGTTCCATACTTTTTGATTACAAAAGCAATCGTTTCAATAGCTATCTGTAAATTTTTCTTTTATCAATTACTTATAGAAATTTGATTTTAATAAATATATATATGTTTTTTTAAAAGGATTATTTCATTACTGAAGGAATTCTTTGTTAACTAAAAAGTACATCGTCTATTATTTATATGAAGTTTGAAAGCATTAACTTAAAAATGAAGCCCGAAAAAAAATCTTTTACTTTAACGAATGATGAAATGGGATATCGAAAAAAATCTACCTTTATTTTAAAGCTTAATTCAATGTTCTTTCCCACCGTAAATGTAGTTTGGTTGGTTAACCCGCTGCTTTATAAACGGCAGTTCCCGGGTTCAAAACTGAAGGGGAACAAACTTTCAATTTCGCATTACCCTACTTTTTAAAGATTAATACTTTTTTAGTAGAATGAGAAAGGTTAAAATTAAAAAGAAATAAATTAATTCTTTGTTAATTAAAAAATACATCGCGTCTATTATTTTGGATCAAAATACATTTTAGAGACATATTTTACTCTTAGTATCAGAATCGTTTTCTTTTTATTGCTTCACATTAATAATTTTTTAATTCTAACGCACGACTGTTCAGACCTTAAAACATTGGAAAGATCATTTTAAAATTTTTTTAGTGTAATGAAAAAGGTTAAAATTAAATCGGTTATTTTTTTAATGTTTTTTTAGTACATGTATATAAATATATATATCTAGGCTTTCCCCCATACTGTTTTTTTTTCTAACATATATATATTTATATGTTTAATCAAACATTCAAACGTTCAGAAAAAAGTCATCGTTTCAATAGCTACTTGTAAATTTCTCTTTTATTTATTACTTATAGAAACTTGAATTTTATAAATATATATACAGTCGACTCTCGATAATTCGAAGTTGGAGTACTTCGAATTATCAAGAGGGTAAGAAAAAACTCAAACTACACGAAGAGAAGTTTTTTTTCTAACACATTTAAATTTAAAACTATGTAACAAAGCAACAATTGTACATAATTTTTTAAAGTACATTTTATACAATATAAAAATAAAACAAACGTTAAAAGTCCTGTTTCGTCAATATTTGAGTAGACTGTAAAACTGGTTAAAGAATAAAAAATCAGTCTTTTTCGCAACGCTAAGCCTACTTTATTCGTGCACCCGCTTTTGTTGGGGTACAGCTCGACAATGTCTACTTTTACAAATTTTTTACAGATGGCGCTACAGTGCGCTGATGACGTAACATTCCGCCCGGCGTTGAAATATACAATATTTCAAAAAATATACTTAAAAAATACATTTTGCTATATAAAGTTTACGAATGCATAAATGAATTAAATACAAATAAATAAAACATCCTAAAATAAGAAAAAAAATTCAATATTCAAAAAGAGAATAAAAATACAATATTCAAAAATAGAATAAAAATACAATATTCAAAAATAGAATAAAAAATACAATATTCTAAGAATATAATATACTTCACATTACAATTTAATTTACATTATTTTCTATTGGTAAGATACATATTTTTGAGATAGAACGTGTGAGAACCCCCGTGGCAGTTTTTAGTTTAACGACTCTGACCTTGCCGTCAGTTCCATAAAAAACCTCCAAGATTCTTGCCATTGCCCATTTGCAGGGAGGCAAATCATTTTCCTTTAAAAGCACTAAACACCCAACGGCAACATTACTTTTTTCGAACTGCCACTTGTTTCTCTGCTGTAAATGATTAAGATAATCATTTTTCCAGCGTTTCCAAATGGTTTGTACACACTTTGTTGTATACTGCCACCTAGATAGTCTATTATCTGAAATATCAAAAATTACGGGCTCAGGTATTGCACTGATAGGTCAACCAATTATAAAGTGTCCAGGAGTTAAAAATTCATACTCATTGATATTATCTGACAATGGGACAAATGGACGGGAATTAAGTATACCTTCAATTTGAATTATTATTGTCTCGAATTCTTCGAAAGTTATTTTACTATTAACTAAAGTTCTATAGAGATGGTGTTTGAATGATTTTACCCCTGCCTCCCACAAACCCCCGAAATTAGGAGAGCGAGGTGGGATAAATTTTCACTTGATAGCTTCTGAAGCAAAATAATTTTTTAATGTCTCTTTTTTGTTACAAATTAATTTTATTAAACGATTTAATTCTGCAGCTGCGCCTTTAAAATTAATTGCGCTATCGGACATTAATGTAGAAATGCGGCCTCTACGGGCACATAGCCTCTTCAAAGCTGCAATAAATGCCTCAGTTGTTAAATCAGTCACTGCCTCTAAATGAATATCCTTTGTAGCCAAGCATACAAAAATCGCAACATAAACTTTTGAAAATATCCCCTTTCTCTGATTTTTAAATTTTATTTGAAAAGGTCCGCAAAAATCCACTCCAGAGTTTAAAAATGGCGCACTTGGAGTTACTCTCTCTGATGGTAGATTTCCCATTAATTGATCTACCCCAGTAGGCTTCTGTCTAAAGCAGTGATTCTCAACCTTTTTTTTTGTTGCGGCACATATTTAACGATTTCAAACTTTGGCGGCACACAAAGAAAAAGATAAAAATTATTTATTTACTACAACACACTGCATAAATAGTTTATGACAAAAATTTTAAATATACGAAATAAACTAATATATACTACAATAATAACTAAACGTTTATTAAGGGATTAATTACAAGCTAATAATAAAAATATTTTTAATGCGAAATTTGAGCTTGATGCTTTTGATAATTTCATTTATATTTGGTCGTAAAAATGACAATGCTACTCTCATATCGTCTTCTACATTTAACAATCTTGATCTTTTTTTAGTTTTAATGTTGGCTAATGCTGAAAATCCGAATTCACACAAATAAGATGTGGAAAATTGTAATAATATGTTTAAAGCTTTTTGGCTATCATTGGATAATCGCATCTGATGTTAATCCAAAATGAATTAATTGATTCTTCTGAATGTTTTAAAATTAAATCTCGATTATTGGAAAGCAAAATGAGTTTTCTTCCTCTTCATTCAAAGTTAAGTCAAATACAGAAGTATACGTTATGAGAAATGGATTACGAACCCAATCAAATTTCTTAATATCTAATTTTGGGAAATAATGAATAATTCTTCCTCTAATGTTGTCAAATGATCAACAACAATTAATTTAATAGTTTTATAACTGTCTTTAGGGACTGACTCAAATTTTTTTAAATTGCCTTCCTGAGCTTTATTTTTCCATAAAGTTATTTGTTTTTTTAATCCCACCAGCTTATCGGTTGAGTTTAAGATATTTTCATTAGGCCCTTGCATACTTGAATTGATGTTGTTAAAAATAACAAAAAATGTCTGATAAGTAAGCCAGTTTAGTACACCATATTTTATCTTCCAAAACAAATTCATAATTTTTATTTTGTTCAAAAAATATTTTCATTTCGTCTTTTCATTTCAGCACACGAGATATAACTTTTCCTCTGACAACCATCTTACTTCTGTATGGAGTAACAAGGATTCGTACTTGGCTTCCATAGCTCGGCATAATTTACTAAATAATCTACTTTTTAATGGTCTTGATTTGATATAATTAACCATTTTAACACATTGTTCTAGAACTATTTTCAAATCTGATGGCAAAAATTTTGTAACAAGTGCTTCTCGATGCAAAAACAATGGGTAACTAATATATCCTCATTCAGTTCTTTAACATGTGCTAAAATCCTTTTAGATGTCCAGTCATAGCTGGAGCACCATCTGTGGAAATGCCAATACATGACTTCCAAGAAACTTTAATTTCTTCTAAATATGAACTAATTACTTGAAAATATGTTTACCAGTTGTAAAATCAGGTAACTCCCGACAACATAAAAATTGATTAATTATATCATTTTCGTGAATAAATCTAACGAATGCAATTAATTGAGCATTTCCTGTAATATCTGTTGTTTCGTCGACTTGTAGAGCAAAATTCGAATTTGCAAGAGTTTTTGCAGTATTTTGCTCAATATTTTCTGACATATCTTTAATTCTGCGATGGATTGTATCATTTGAAAGTGGTATTTTGCAAATATCAATATCAGCTGATCCACCAATCATTGTTTTTACAATTTTGCGACAAGCAGGTAATATAATTTCTTCAGCCAAATTGTGAGGTTTTAAGTTAACAGCAATCAATTCAGCTATTTCGTAAGAAGCTACTTGAGCCTTTTCAGACACACATACTTGTTTTTCAAAACTTTTACTTGCTTAATTTTTGATGATAAAGACCTTCAAAGTAGCTTTTATCTTTTGTTGAAAGCGAAGGATGATTAGTCACCAAGTAACGTTGGAGTTTGCTAGGAACCATAGCACTATTTGATAATTTAAAACCACATATCACACACTCGGGAACAACTATGTCATTTTCCATTGTAGAGGTAAATCCAAATTTCAAAAAATCATCATTATATTTCCGATGGACAACGTATTTTTGAGCAAGAAGTATTTTTACTTGTGCCGGGGTTGGCTCATTAACTTGGTCCCTAACGTTATCATTATCACTATTATCATCATTAAACTTTCTTCTTTTTAACCATTTATCCATTTTCAGAAGGATCTGCAAATAAATTAATGCAAAATATTACTACATGCAAATAAATTAATATTAAACCGAATCACATACATTTGCCAATTTTAACGAAAGAAAAAGTGCAGTAACTACTATGCAACACCTTGTGATCCCAACAATCACTAAAACAACACGTTTTGTACGCAGAAGTGTCAAGTGTGCGCCGACTTGAGACATATTCCTATTGCTATGCACGCCGCTTCATCATAATTTGGCACTAAGAAAAAACGCGTTGCAAAGCAAATAATAAAATAATTTTTTTTGTGGATTTAAATATATATTCATGCTAAAAATATTTTTCTTTTTAAATGATATAATTTAATAATATTAACATTATTATATATTTGCAAAATTTGGCGGTACACTTTTGAAATTTGGCGGCACACAAAAGTGCCGCGGCACAGTGGTTGAGAATCACTGGTCTAAAGCATGCAATGCAATCAAGAACTGTTTTTCGTGCAATACCCTTGCCATTAATGGGCCAAAACTGCATTCTAATTTGATGTACTAAACCCTGAGCACCATTATGAAAAAACTTCTTATGCATATGCTCAAAAAGTAATTTAGTAAATTTATGTTTACTAGGTATAATTATTTGGTGTTTTGCTTCAAATGGTAAATCAGCATTACTAAGCCTTCCACCAACTCTGTGTGAGTAAAGAATTCTCATCTAAGAAAGGATCTAAAGCCTTTAACTTACTTGTTTTTGAAACACCTTTACCTTTTTTCAAGGCATCAATTTCTACTTTAAACTCACTTAATTGTGCTATTTTAGCTAAAAATTCCGTACTCCTCTTTATCTCATCTGCAGTTAGATACTTCTCCTTATTACAAGACTCCTTAGCTTTGATGTTATTAATGAACCTAAAAATAAAGCTAAAAATTCTAATTAATTTCATGAAATTATTTGTAACATTAAAGAGTTCATCATAAATTTTGAAGAACACTCAGTAATTGAAAGAGTCACAACACTTTTTAGTTCATCTCTGTAATAAGGATCAGGAAGAAGCTGTTTGTCCTCGTATTCATCAGTTTGTAAATCTGGACCCGAGAACCACATTTCGTTCTTTAAAAGTTCATCTACATTGCAGCCTCTAGAAATTAAGTCAGCAGGATTGTTCTTGGAGCTCACATGTTTCCAATGACAGTCTTTTGAAAGTGTTTGGATCTCCGCCACCCTGTTGCTGACAAATGTTTTGAGTTTATGAAGTTCAGTCTTTATCCACTCTAAAGCAATCGTTGAGTCCGTCCACATCCAAATTTTATGAATAGGTAATTGTAGAATTGGCACAACCTTTTTTGACTAATCTCTATAGTAGTAAAGCTGCAGACAGTTCTAGCCTCGGTATGGTGAGTGTTTTCAAAGAAGCCACTCTGGACTTGCTGCATACTAAGCTAGTTTGAGACTGTCCAGATTCGTTGAAACATTTTATGTAGACAACAGCAGCATAGGCACGTTCTGATGCATCGGAAAAGTCATGTATTTCAATCAGTATTGTTGCAGGGAGTAGAATGTACCTTGGAATTTTGAAATTATTTACTTTCGATAATTTTTGGTAGAAGTTTTTCCACTCTTCCATTGCATCTGGCGGTAGCTGTTCACTCCAATCTAATTTTATTTTCCAAATTTCTTGGATGAATATCTTAGGCTTCGTAACAATGGGTTCAATCAGTCCCAAAGGGTCATAGAGCCTTGCAATTTCTGAAAGCACGTCTCTTTTTGAGAAGTTGACTTTGTCACTAATCTTTACTTTGTATGTGAGACAATCCACCTTTGGATCCCATAGCATACCTGATGTTTTCACTGGAGCATCCTGAAATTCCTTATGAAACACATAGGAAGATGCAGATAAATCTTTCAACAGTTCTGGGCTATTTGACACCCATTTGTGTAGTTCAAAACCACCTCTCAGTAATAGTTGAGATAATCTGGTTTGGAGTTTTTTAGCACCCTCTAATGTAGACTCCCCAGAAAGAATATCATCTATATAACTATCATTACAAATCACATCTGCTGCGTCAGGAAATTCCGCTTTTTCTTCATCTGCTAAGGCCTTTAAGGTCCTGGTGGCTAAAAATGGTGCAGAAACTGTCCCATAGGTTACGGTAGCTAGTTTGTAAGTCATGACTGGAGCATCTGCTCTAGTTTTCCACATAATTCGTTGTAAATCCCTTTGATTAGGATCAAGAAGTATCTGCCTGTACATCTTTTTAATATCTGCACTAAACGCGTACTCGTGTTTTCTAAATCTACAGTCTATGGAAAAGAGATCTTGTTGAATAATTCCTCCGTTTAGTAAAATGGAGTTAAGAGAAAAACCACTTGTTGTTTTTGCACTTGCATCGAAGACAACTCTCAATGGAGTGGATGCCTTCTCTGGTTTGTATACGGAATGATGAGGAATGTAATAGTTAATCTTATCTAATGCTTCATCTTTAATCTCCTCCATATGGCCTAAAAGTTCATATTCACTCATAAATTCTTTATACAAAGTTCCCATTGTATTGTTTTTGTTTAATTTTTTCCAAATACCATTTAGTCGCTTGACCGCATTCTCTTTGGAATATCCTAATAATGTTTCTGCATTTCCCTTTATGGGTAACCGAACTATAAATCTTCCCGTTTTATCTCTTTTATAGGTACTAACAAAATGTTCCTCACAATAAATTTCCTCTTCACTTTTTGTTATTTCCTTAGAATCATCTGGAAGTGATTCCAGTTCAAAGAATTTCTTTACTGTTGTATCTAAGCTTGGTTCACTTATTAAACAACAATTGGCTTGTTGTTGTGACTGAGGAAGGGTACTTGTGACTAAATAGCCAAATTTTGTATTTTGTAAAATTACATTTCCCTCCTGCAAACAATGTTGTTCTGGATTTAAAATTTCAAAAAATAGTTCACTTTCTATCAATATATCTATTTGACCTGGCATATGAAAATTAGAATCTGCCAGCTCAATTGAAGCTGGAATATTTAAATCCGATATATTTAATTTCGATACATGAACCACATCGGTAATTTTAGGTAAAAGTGAAAATTGTACATTGCGTGCTAAAGTATAATCCCGATTTGAAACTTCAATATTTGCTGAATATTTCGAGGATTGCGTAATTCCGTTAATGCCTGTTATAGCTTGGTTTGCAGACATAAATTTTAATCCCAACTTTCTTGCTATGTCTTCTCTCATAACGCATATCGTAGACGCATTATCTAATAATCCTCTTAACTTAATTCTATATCCATCAGCACTTTTAACGAAAATCATGAATGTATTTAATAAAACACATTTATTTCCATAAGTCAAAACCGCCACTTCTGGCTGACCTTCAAACCGAGTAGTATTCGAAATGGTCTCTATCCCCCTTTCTCCTACAGTTTGATTTTTAACTGCAGAGCAAAGTTCATCAGAATCGTGAAGCAATGAATGATGTAATCCTTTGCAACCACTAACTGTGCATTTGTATTTAGACATGCAGGCACCAGAATGAAGTCTGAGGCAATTTATACAAAGTTTGTTATTACTAACAAATTTCTTTCTGCACTCCACAGACATATTTTGAAATGAAATACATTTATAAAGAGGATGAGAATTTCGACATAGAATAAAGGTTTAACAGTTATTTTTTTACTATTAACTACCAGCGATTTGGCTTTAGTTGACACATTGCAGTATTTTTATGAATCATTTTAGTACTAGGAATGCGAGTAATGTTTTCTAACACGGCACTTCTCTCTCTTTTCTAAAAATTTCATAATAGAATCAAATGTTGGAACTTCTGCTGTTTTCAACGAAAGTTCGAATTGTTTTCTAGATTCTTTGTCAATTTTTTGTGAAGAATTATATTTATTAAGATTATATCTGATGGATCATTCTGCTCATATTTCAAAACTTTAAGTGCTCTAATGTTTCTATTGATACAATCCATTAAAGCGCGCAGTTCTTTGGCTGATTCGCTATAAATTTTTTCATAATTAATTATCTCAAGGACATGAGAATCTATCAACTGCCGTTTGTTTTCGTAACGATCTTCTAATGCTTTAAAGAGAAAATCGAAACTATCGCTAGGCGACTCTAAAAGCTTTGCTTCTCCTTTTAGAGATGCTCGAAAAAAAAAGATAGTATAGTTTTTGAGAATCATTCAATTGCTCATTATTACTTATTAAATTAATAAATTGATTTTTGAAATTAGAAAATTCTGCTATTACACCAGAAAATTCTGGCAATGGAATTTGAGGTAAGCGGATACTATTTTTACCATTGTAATTTAAATTAATGTTTACATTTTCAGAATTTTTCAAAGAATACATTAAAAGTTTGAGACCTATCTGTTGTCTCGATCCGTTGATTTATATCTTCAATGTTCAGCTGAATGATTTCCAAGCTTTCGGAAGTTTCTATTTCACAATAATCCTCAGCTATTTTATCTAGTTATCTGTAATTGCTCAATTTTTTTGAGTTTAATTTCGATTTCAGTGACACTAGTATCCTTTGACACTGTCTTCTCCGAGGTAAAAGTCTCTAACCTAGTTAAAGTTCCTTTGATTGAATTTTTTAACCGATTCAATTTCTCTTCAGTAGCTACGTTGGAATTATTTTTATTTTCCGATTTTTTACCCATTTTCTTTGGCTTCGTAGGACCAATGTTTCGTTAATATTTGAGTGGACTGTAAAACTGATTAAAGAATAAAAAATCAGTCTTTTTCGCAACGCTAAGCCTACTTTATTCGTGCACCCACTTTTGTTGGGGTACAGTTCGACAATGTCTACTTTTACAAATTTTTTACAGATGGCGCTACAGTGCGCTGATGACGTAACAAGTCCTATATTAAAAGAATACACTTATGTCTTGAAAACAACAATTAAAAGAATATACATACTACATATAATTAATCCTTTTTGTCGAAAAAATCTGTTATCTTTTTTTGTTCTAAGGCATTCAATCTAACTTTGTCAATAGATTTTTCTAGAACAAATGAAGCCTGTAAAATTACTGCATCAACATGATTTTGAAGAAAAAAGTTGTGTAGTTTGTTTAGTGACACTTAATCTTCTGACACAGTTACCGGAGTCAACTCCTCCGAATCGTCTTCATCACTTTCTGTATTATTGTGGTCCAAAGCCACAATTTCAGCGTCAGATAGAGCTCCCCATACAGCAATGTCCGTGTCAACCAACAGGTAATCGTCAAACGTCAAATCTTGTTCTAGAAGAGCTTCCCAAAAAGGGATGGTTCAGCATTAAATTCAGTGAGTGTATCGTCCACATCAACGAGGGGAAACCTGACTTTTTAAAACAGCTGTGAATTGTCAAAGGAGTAACAGCTCTCCAAGCTTTGTCAATCATGATCAAAGCTGTTAAAATAGAAATAGTAGTTACATTCTGCTGATTTTCGAGGTTATCCAAAACACTTTTAACGACTTCTCGCCGATAAAAAGTTTTAAAATTATTTATGATGCGCTGGTCGAGTGGCTGAAGTTTGGAGGGAAAAATTGAAGTTTCACATTTGATAAAGGCGGTGCGTTATTGTGCACAGTATAATTGTCTAAAATAAGAGAATATGTCATTTCTCTCTTTTCATATCCGAGTTCAGTGAGACCAACCATTCATTAAAGAGTTCGGTGGTCATCAATGCCTTCTTGTTTGAGCGGTATTTGGTAGGGAACGAGTTTATACCCTTGAAACACCGAGGTTTTGCAGATTTTCCTATGGCGAGAGGAGTAATCTTTTCTGAGCCGTCCATGTTTACAGCCAGTAAAATAGTTAACACCTCCTTGCTATGTTTTCCTCCACGGCATTTTTCTTTTTTTAATGTAAATGTTTTTTCTGGCAAACACTTGAAAAAGAACCCGGTTTCATCCGTGTTGAAAATGTTACGTGGTTCGTACTCCTTTATTAGATCCGAAAGCGAGTTCTGCCACTTAGAATAAACGTTAATGTCGACACTTGAGCTTTCCCCGCACATTCTTTTTAAGACTACCCCATTCCTTTGCTTAAAATTTGTAAGCCATCCCTCGCTAGCCGAAAACTCGATTCTTAATTCTTTGGCGAATGCTTTAGCCTTTTCCTTCAATAAAGAGCCGTCCATCGGAATATTCTGTCCTCGACACTGTCTCATCCATGAAACTAAACACTGTTCAAGACGTGGAAAATTACCTTTACTAACGCGTTTTCTCACTCTACTCGAAGATGTACTCAAGATTTTCTCTTTATTCTTCAGAATAGTGGAGAGCGAGCTCAGTGGGATTTCAAATGCTTTGGCTACATCGACCTTCCTCTCACCTTCTACTGATTCTTTCACATTTTGCTTTTCATAAATTGTTAAGCACTTGTACTTTTTAAAAGAAGACATGTCGTTCCTTTCGCGTGATAAGTCGACATTGAGGTGAGGTGTAAAGTAGTGGCCCAAGGTTTATCGAAATTAACAGGTAGGAAACGTAAACCACCACAACTTTAGTAAAATAATATTTTTAATTTAAAATTTGGAATCTCTAAAATGAACACAAGACGTATTCACAGTTCACACTCAGCTACGGGGTATACTTAATAGCAGGGGTCGACAACTATGGCACGTGGAGCAATTCTTAGTGGCACATTACCGCTCTTTTTATAAAAAAAAAATAATAGAATAAAGTTAAGTCCCTGTCTCTCCTGTCTTTGCCTCGCACATTTTTATATAAAGGTTTTATTTCTCGCTTTCAATTCTCTGCCATAAAACAATTCTGCTGAATTATCTTAAATGTGACTCATTATTATATATGGTTATAAATACTCAACGCAAATCAAACTTATTGTGTAATACTTGTAAAAGGTAGCATCACTCATTACTGCACAGTGAATAAAAAAGAAAGCAGTTTTTCCTTTATCCATCTAAAGCTTGGGTATCAACGGAAAAAGAAAAAAATAGATGGCTTAGGAATAAATCAAAATTCTGCTTAGCAAATACCGGAAAAATAATAAACAAAGTAGTTATTCAATCAACATGCCCAATTTGGACTGAAAATATAAGTTCAGTAAAAAAACTGCTCGTGGGATAATTAGGTACAGGAAGTGAATCTAACTTCATAATATTGAAGGTTCGAATTATCGAGAGTTTTGTAGGATTACTTCGAATTATCGCGTGTTGTAGTCTGGCCAGTCACAAATTTTACTTCGAAATATTGAGAGTACCAAAACGTATGGTTTTAGTTCAAAATATCAAGAGTTTTTCTAGGGGCTGTGAGCATATACTTCGAATTAGCGAGAGGTTCGTATTATCGAAAGTTCGAATTATCGAGAGTCGAATGTATATGTTTTTTTAAAAGGATTATTTCTATTATTTCATTACTAAAGGAATTATTTGTTAATTAAAAAGTATACATCGTCTTTTATTTTGGGTCAAAATACATTTTAGAGACATTTTTAAGCTAACTATATATAACGATTGATTGATTCATGAAAATCAGAAATCTATTTTATTATTTTAGATTCTTAGAAACTAATTATTATTTAAAAAATGATGAACGTTTTTTGTTTTACTCTTAGCATCAGAATCGTTTTCTATTTATTGCTTCACATTAATAATTTTTTAATTCTAACGCAATATTTTTTTTATAAGTCATACATCGAAATTTGAAGCTATATCTTATCTGTGAGAAGGAAGGGAAAATAGAACAATAATTTTACACTAAAAAAAACTGTGTTCGGACTATAGAGAGGGGAAAGAAACCTGTCTTAAATCAAAATAAGTGGAATGGAACAAATTTCGAAAAAGGGTATATAATTTTTTTACATAATTTTAGAAATCACTCACATTGTGCACGTACACACACACAGAAATTGTGGTGTCATGAGGAAAAGAGAAAGCCCGAGCAACGCCGGGGTAAGCAGTGTGGGGGGGAGTCATTTTGAAATTGAGTATTAGAAGCTCTGATTTTGTGAAAGAAAGGGAAAATTTATAACAGTAGAGAGATAGCCCGTGCAACGCCGGGCCATGCAGCTAGTTATAGAATTATAATTTGATCAAGCTTTTCAAATATAATTCAAAGGCACACTGGAGTCAAAAACGTATTCGGACACTTTTGAAATTAGAAACTTAACAAATATACAGTGCATCAATAGAATTTAATTTCACACTATTTTTTTAGACTAGAAGTTTAAACACAAATGTTTCAACAGATATTATTTAGAGAAAAAATGGCGAGAGACAAAGATATATCGGTTGAAAAGCGAAATCTCTTAAAAAGTCATTGGAAAGAGGGGAAATCAAATCGCTGTACAAGAAAAATGTTGAAATTGAGTAAGTCTTCTGTTTTTAACATCATTAACAGTTTCAAGAGAACAAACAGTGTTGAAAACAAGCAAAGATCAGGGCATTCAAGGATATTTTAATGAACGTGAAGAGAGGTGGATTGTGAGACAAGTACATATTAATAGAAGAAATAGTGCATTAAAAATGACTTTGCAATGTAAAAGTAGGTTCGGAAAAAGTAGTTCCTGAAACTGTCAGAAATGTTTTAAGAAAACATTAGTATCATGGCAGAGTACCTCAAAGAAAGCCCTACATCAGCAAAGCAAATAAGACAAGCTAGGTTGGCATTTGCTAAAATGTATGCAAGGCAGCCAACATTTTGGGAAATATATTGGGAAAATATAATTTTTGCTGATGAAAGCAAATATAACATTTTTGGATCTGAGGGCAAGCAAAAAGTTTGGTGGAAATCAAATTCAGCAATGTACGTCAAAAATTCATGGCCTAATGTCAAATATGGATGAGGTTATGAAATTGTCTGGGGCTGCATGGCAAACTCTGATTTCTGGAACTTACATTTTATTGATGGTATAATTGCATTACTGTATGAGTTTTGTTCAAATTATTATTATTTGTAGTTAACAAAATAACGTTTACTACTTTTTTTTTTGGTTTCATTTGTATGTTTAAGTAAAATATTATGATAAAAATATATGAACTGGTATTGTGTCCCAATACTTTTTTAGCAGACTGTATATTGCTTTCAGATTTATAACCTGTAAGAGCTAAAATAACTATTAGAAACTTAATATAGAAAATCTTAACAGCATTTTTGTTTACAGAATGAAATTTTAAGGCATAAAATTGATAACATACTACTTACTCTCCAGAATCTTTATCCTTGCATGTGTATAACAATTTGTTTTTGTTCATTTTAATTTTTGAAAGCAATAAAATAACAGTTCAAAAATTTACATTTCATTATTTGAAATAAATGAGAAAATTTTACATAAAAAAACTCTGGAAGCAGTACATAAGGATGAAACTTATTTTTGATTGATTTTTGTGATTATTTTTAAGAGAAATATTTCAAAATAAAAATATATTGATACTGAAAACAAATTTAAAAATCCTTCAGAATACTAAAAAAAAAAAAAAAAAAAAAAAAAAATGCAAGTAATAAATAAAGTATATTGGCAATAATGAAGGGTTAAATACCAAAAAAAACAATTTTTATATACAAGTACCCGATTTTAATATTATCCTTGTGACATGAGAAAAAAAGAAGTGCAATGTTTCTTATTATGAGGGATTTTTTTCCCAATATTTTACTATCAAGATAAATAATATCTTAAATAAATGAAATACTAATTTATAACATCGGTTTGAATTAACACTCCATTATAGCAACACAAGACTATTGGTTTAAAATATTTGACCAATACAGTTTTCGCTCTGTTACACTTGAGTTTTGTTTGAGCTTGAGCACTGAGCTCTTCAAATTCATACCACACCCACTTAAGCTCTTTTGATTTATGCCGTAAGTAAATTTATACAGATGTTGAGTACAGTAGGGTAATGCAACATTATTTTAGACCTAAGAGTACAAATGACTATCTTTATTGATGACTAATTATAAGTTAAAAATTGATTCAGACATTCAATGACCAAAATCCAACATGATTAGACCCCAGAATAGAAAACAGGATAATGTGACCTAAGGATTTTATTTCCTTGAAACAAGAATATAAAAACTGTCAACTAATTGGAAGATGTGTATATATGCTAATGAACGTTGATTAGAAATAAATATTTTTAGCAATAAAAATATTAAAACAAAGATTTTTTTAAAAAATATTTTTATTTGAATTAGCATCACAAATTACTTTACATATAGTTCATATGAATTTATCAAGCATGAAAAAAATATGAAAGTTTACAATTTCACAAAACTTTGTCCATACTTAACATACAAAAGTATAATTTATTTCTACAAACTTTATTAACATAAGTAATATAATGCTGCATTATTTTCAAGGAATGATTCTTGCAGCAACAGCAATGCTCTCAATGCCACATTCATTTGTGCCACGGCGGATTCTGAAGTAACCATTCTCACCCCAAGAAGAACTCCAACTGTTTTTCACAATCCAGAATTTTTCTCCAGTTTTCTTATCATAACCATAGCCTACAGCCAGAACAGCATGATTTGTGATGGAGAAAGGATTGAATCGATACTGAATTCCAGTGTGATGATAAATTCCACCCTTATAACTAAAAAAATCATCATAAACTTCAAAGGAGACAGCAATTGGGCCATTTTGAAAAAGTTCCATTTTCATTAAATCTTCATTACACCTGAAAATTTAGAAATAAGTAGAACAATATTCAATGAAGTTATAAAAAATATGAATTTAGTAAATTGCAACATTATAACGGATTTGTCTACCAAATGAGAATATTGTTCATTTATTTAAAGGTAAAAGAAAATCATTTAAGTTTTTTATAATAATTTAGAAATTATACAGGTAGGTACATATGAAATTTTTCTACATCTTGTGGCATAACATCAATGAGTGTGCTTCTGAGAGATTACTTACCAGGCTAACATTTATCTAAGCCCCCATATCACTTGAATGAATGCTGATGAAGAATAATGGCAGATAATTGAGCCTTTTAAGGCCAACATCCATATTTTCAAAAACTACCTTTATCCAACAGATGGTGTTGTTTGCAACTCGGATGACATCAAAGCAATAATGTATGTAAAAAGGTAACTCTTCCTTATTATAGAAATGGGGTGTGGTTAAGAAATGATGACAGATATAGTCAGTTTCAGAACGCATGCACAGTTGCAGTAAAATAAACAAAAAAAAAAGTTTTATAAAAGTGCTGTCTTTTAGAATATCCGCAGAAATGGGTGAGCACAGTCTTTTTTTTTTAAATCCGTGCTAATATTTTGGGATATCCACGAGTGAATGAACAAGTACGTTTACATTTTCTTGGGTATCATAAACATTGCCCATAGGGTTAAGAATAAAGGTTGAATTTAGAAAGGAGTTTTAATTTTTGGAGGAAGGATTTGATAGACCTCCAGTTTTATTTTTGTAGAGATATCTTTTTATTTGTCTTAGCGTATTTAATTCAATTTTTTTTGTTTGATAGGTATGTAATAAATTTCTTTCTGCTCATATCTTAGATACAAATTGTATTTGAAATTGTTGTGTAAGAATATTCATCAGAGAAATAATTATTTTCAATTAGAGTCTTTCACAAGAAAATGCTACTTTTCTAAGAAAATAACAGAGCAATTTTTTCACACAAATAGTTTGTATAATTCTGTTTCCAAACACATTTATTTCTTGTTTTACAAATTAATGTTATTATTTCCAATACACATGAAAACATGACAAAAATTTCACTAAATTACAGTCGTTGCTAAACCTGAAGAAAAGTTCATTTGGAAAATTTCGTGAAATGATGATTTATCTTTCAATATAGTTTAAAAACCCCTTAAAACCAAAGTTCGATAAATGGAAAATGCACTTAGCTATTTGGAGGTTATTTGACGAAGAAAATCATAAAATGTTCTTGGTTTCAAGAAAAAGTTCACGAAATAGAGAAATTCGCAAGATAGTGGTTCGCAAAATGGGGAGGGCCGACTATATCATATTCATCGAATTAAATTTCCAAATTAAGCTTCCCTTTTATTACACTTCCTTAAGTTGGTATGGAATTGAAAACCTGTTTCCTTGTTGAATTTTAATAATTGTTCTTATAGATAATCTGAGAAAAAGCATGAATATTGTTAATTTTGGAAACCTGGAAGAAATATGAACATTTTTAAAATATTAATTTAAATGTTTTAAAAAATACTAGCTAGAGTTCTCAGATCTAAATTTATATAAAACTTTTATAGAATATATATATATATATACAGTGGCACACACAGGAATTTTTCAAGGGGGGTTCTGGGTCGAAAGTTCACCATTCTTGTATCATGCTCCTTTTGATTTTGTCGATTTTCGGGAACAAAACACAGTAAAAAACTAGTTTTTGAATAAATAATTAGCATTAATTAATAAAATTAATCATTAATAGAAAGTAATTAATTAAATTTTATGTACTATATACTTAGAATTATAATCAATCGGAAAAAAATCAAGGGCTTTGGGGGGGTCCGGATCCCCAGGAACCCTCCCCTTGTGTGCACCACTGTATATATATATATCTTCAAAAAATTTCAAAATTATCTTGAAGAGAAAAAAAAAATTATTGAATAGAAAATCCTTTCATATCTTCCAAAATGAAAATCTGAGAAAAACACATTTAAAATTGTTAAAGGCATGAAACAGAAACTAATAATGTCTGTAAATCATTAATTTTTTAATATGATTTTTTCAACTGAAGAAGGTTGTAAAATAGCTTGTAATTTTCCGAGACAAAAATCGTTTTAACCTATAATTATATCATATAGGAGCTAATCTCTAACTGCAATGTAATGGTATTAATAATAAATCATTATTATTGTTGTTGCTACTAAAATAAATAACTGTATGAATCAAAACTTGAATTTTACTTTACATATGCAGCATAGAATAAGTCTAATTGTCATACATCTCTCTCTCTCTTTGACACTATTAGTACTGCAATTCATGGTTAGCTGTTCTGTGATTAAGGTTTAATTTTTTTGATAAGTATGTAATTATCTTTTTATGGATCATGTCTATGAAAAAGGATTTAAATTAATTATTTATATAGTTTTTATTTTTAAAATTGGTCTTCTAAATAAAATAATGTAGTATATATATACATAAACATTTCATACGTTTAATAAATGTATATTAATCACTTGAATTAATGAAATTATATACTGATGTATAAAACAACACTTTGCTATACGCACACACAGATTTCAGCCTTTATTAGTATATGTATTTTTATGTTACTAATAATTTTTGAATTGTGCGTTCATTGAAGATATTTTATTAACATGGTAACTCTTTTATAAATCAATACAAATTATTGGATTTTAAAAATATGAAGAAGCCAACCAGCTGATTCTTTGGGAAGACAAAAAAGGAAAAAAAACCTCTTAGGGAGTAGTAGAAATTACTTTCAAACAGCTAAAGGAAACACATCAACAGCTAGAATGCACACGTTTTTTCTTGCATAATGTACGATGAGCAATATTCCTCTTTGAACAGTGAAGAAGGAAAAACGGGTCTAACAGTCGTAAAAACCACAGATTGGGCTTCTTTCCCTCCCCCCTTCATTATGGAGGGACCAAGAGGGAGAAGTACACAGTTTTGTCGTATTTTCATAAATACCAGAAATAACACATTAATTTATAAAATAAGAAATGGAAATGTGGTTAAAAAAGATTATAACAATTTATGAAAAAGTGCTCTAATGACATTTTCACAGAAAAATGATGTTTTCTTTTTATATACTTGTATCAAAACTTATTATGTTCTTGATGAGAGTATCTTATAAGGCAATTCAGAAATTCAAATTTAAGTACAATTTATTTCTACCATCTACATTTTTTTAAACAGGATACCACATAATGTAGCCTATTTTCTGAGTTACTACATTAAATGAAGCTGTTATTTTGTTACCCAACACACACATGAGTAAAAATTAAACAATATGTTTGAAATGAAATATCAAAGGAGCTTATAATTTTCTTTGAGACAAAAATTATTTTAACCTACAATTATATTATATAGAAGTTATCTAATTGTTATCTCTTATTGTTATCTAATGACATTAACATCAAATTATTATTATTGTTACTAAAATCAATGACAGTGTGTGACTTAAAACTTGAATTTTCATTTACATGTACAACATAGAATACGTCAGGTATATTGTTATGCGACACTTTTATCAACGATGTAATTCAGAATTCGAGGAATGCGTAATTATTCGAATCTCGGTGTACACAGGAACAATGAATAGTGAGTGAGTTAATATTAACATTGCACTGTACAGCTACACGAGGGCTTTTGGCGACGGACCACGTAATTTTGAACCATTGTCAAGTGACGTGGACAACACCTGAGCTGGCACCCCCTCTCTCCTAACTACCTCACCACACCAATGGGAGGACGTTTGAGCTCTTGAAAAATATAATGTGCATCGCTGCCCTACACGGTGGGTCTTTAGTGGTACTGGGCTCGAACTCGTGACAAGGCCAGCCATGATCCGATACCTTAACCCCTCAGCTACCGCTGCCATATGTCTATGTTCAAACCTCCTCCAGTTGGTGTGGCATGGAAGTTAGTAGTGGGGGGGGCTAGCTCAGGTATCATTCTTGTCGCTTGATTATGGTTCATAATATTAGGAGATCGGTTGCCAAAAGTCCTCAATTAACGAAAAAGTGCGATGTTAATATTCACTCACTAAACCTTATTAAAAGTTGTATTTGTACGTTGTTAATAATTGTGCAAAATTTGTAATAATTGTGTGGTCATTGAAAAAGATATTTAATTAACATCGTAACTCTTATATAAATCAATTCAAATTATAGGAATTAAAAAATATGAAGTGACCAAAACTGATTGTTTGGGATAACAAAAATAAATAAATAAAATTGCTTTGCTCCCATAAAAATAATTTTTCTAACTGGCTTCAGTAGTATCAGTAGTAAAAGTATGAGTTAATAGCCATTTCCTTGAAAGAACCGATTATTCTCCCAAATATCTCTTTTTATAAAAACAAATAAGTTTTTCGTGATGCTGTAATAATTTTACTTCTACTTAAGGTGAAGTTAATAAAAGAAACTACATCTTTTCAACAGCTATATGACTAGTAGTGAAAGTCAAAGTAATAAAAAAAAAAAGAGAATTTGCCTAAAGTTGGATCAAACTGATCTATAATACTGAAAATGCCGGTCTTTCAGTCACAAAAACGAAAATTAGGTATAATAAACTGAGATGATCTGAGATTACAAGTATTTACGATGAAATGCTTTAAATGACCATTTTCAATAGGAAAAAATATTCAGGAAAATATTCTTAAATATAGAAATTATATTTTTGCACTTTTACTTCGTCTGAATACATGTTAATTTTTTTCCCTAAGTTTTTGGACAAATATAGAGAAAAAATGTTTTTGCTTGAAATAGTTCATTGATAGTGTCAATTTTAGACAATATTGCTAGCCATACTATTAAAAATGATTGGCATTTCTTGTATTGAATCTAATAAACTTTTAGTTAATGAATTCTTCTATGTTATTATGAGTTTGTTCAAACTGTATATACACTGCTTTAGCCGAATCTATTTTAGCTTCCCAACGGGTATTGCAAGATTGTCTTAGAGTAATGCTTTAGTAGAATTTCCTATCTTTGTAGATGCAGAAAATAAGCATCGAAATATCCAGTCCCAAATTTTATAGTACATACTACTGGAAATGAGATCAAAACTAGAAAATTAAGAGATGATTGGCACGGTGATAGGTTTAGAGCAATTATTCTAGATTTTACACCTTTATATTTCCGTTTCATATTGCTACCCTTTTGTCACATACCAACAATTCATATATTAAAAGTAGTTTAAAATTTTTAATAATCAATGCAATACTTTTTTAATTGCCTTTACAAAAAGTGTGTGTGGAATAGGGTTTGACAAAAATGATTTCTAGTTCTAGGGGTTCCACAAAACAACCTAGTTCTAGGGGTTCCACAAAACAACCTAGTTCTAGGGCAGTGGTGGCCAAAACGTGGCTCAGCGGAGTTGTAAGGGCCCGCGAAGACATACTGAAAAATTAAAAGAAATTTGAAAACATAACAATAAATAATTTCTACAATTTTAATGAAGTGGGGTTGTCTCAGACAAAAGTCTCAAAATTTGGATCAAAGTATGTTTGTGTGTGTGTGTGAATAAATGTTTTCTGCTATGATAATAAAATAAATATTACTCATATAACTAACTGATGTGCACCTATAATAACCTAATTTTGTTAGCATCTGCAAAAGTTAATCCTAATATAGATGACTTGGTAAAAAAAAAAGTGCAAAAGCCACAATAAGTAAATACAACTAACTGTTTAATAATTATTTAAAATTAAAGGTTTCAAGTTACTCATTTTTATTGTGTACCTAACTTAACTAAATTGAGCCTGTAAAAAGTTTATTAACAATAAAACCTATATAAATTTGCACTTCATCTTATTTTTAAATTTCCTGCAATAAAAAAAAAAATGTGCTATTTGCGTAAAAATTCCACAATAAGCCTATAAGTAGCATTTTTTTTTACTTTTCCATAATTGTTTGATGGAAACGTTGGAAGCGGCACTCATAATTATTTTTTATCAAATTGTGGCACTCTTCTCAAAAAGGTTGGCCACCCGTGTTCTTGGGGTTCTGTGAGTGAAAAAAGTTTGAAGACCACTTTGGCGGAAAAACCTAACTATCAGTGCTAAAAATAGAGTCCCCCCCCCTCTCCCCCGATTCCACAGTTGACATGTGTAAGTAATTCTTCCAGCCATTCTAAAATTCAAGCAAAAAGTAACAGTCAGCTGATCTCAAGGTCACTTGACCGTTGCCTTTTCGAAAGGATGTCATGGGGAGTGGTTTCCTGACGTATAGTTTAGGGTTACTTTTTTTTAAACCCCCATTTTTTTTTTCATTTCTACATTTCAAGGCAGATTTATATGAGTAATTTATGTTCTCAGCAAAAGTTTTACGACTGAATAATGTGATTTCATTGTGCAAAAGTACCCTAACCATTTCAGTACATTTGGCAGTCCTCCTTAACATATAAATGCTAACTCATATTCCTCAAAACAGAATAAGATAATGCAACATCTGTAGTAATACTCCAATGCATACTAATACTGAAAAAGCTTTTTGAACTATTACTGGAACGTAAATATAATGTCTTCTTCCCATAGTATAATTAAATCTCATTGTCTTCTGCTGAACTGGTTTGTGCAGTTTCAATTTACTGACTTATAATACAAACCTTATAAGTGTTCACAATATCACCATTAGAACAAGCCTCATATGTTTGCTTACATAGCATTATGGAGTCAGGGCATTCATTCTCATAGTTTAATTCCAATTATTTATCATGTTACATCTCAGCATATATTTTATAAATTTCATTATAGCAGAGAACTCTTTCATTAGAATATAATTTGTGTAAAAAAAATGTGCTCAATTATACATAAACAAAAATTAATTTTGTATAAATATAGATGTTAGAATGAAGCAACTAAAAAGAAGTACTAAAATTTATAGGAGGGTATCAGAAATTAAGGTCCCTATTTTTATTTAAATTTTATAAAAGTACAGTGAAGAGAGAGAGAGAGAGAGATAATCTAGCATACAGAAGGTCGTCCACACTTTATGGAAACATTTTTTGTAATTTATTTTCTTGTTAGCATTTTGAGATAAAACTTTGGAAACTTCAGAATAATTGTTTGCTAATGTTCTCTTTTGACTATAATACAAAATAAAATATTTATTTTAAAAATAGCTCCTAAAACTGATAGATGGCTCAAAGGTTATGTAACTATGCTTTCCCCCAAAGGAGAAATATTCATATAAAAAAATTATAAAGCAGTGTAAAGTCTTGATCATTGCATTTCAATAAATGGTATTTATAATGTATTAAATTTGAAAGGTAAAAAGCCTCTAGCAGAAAGTAAAAATGAAAACATAACCATGAAATTTGATCCTAAGACTGTTCACACACAGGTGACTATCAAGAAAATGAAGTCTCCAATCCTAAAAGAAAATCCACCTACTCAAAAGGTTCATTGCATTGAAACTAGGAATGTCTTCTGGAACTGTAATTAAAATCATTCATATAGATTTAAAATTAAAACAGATCTTCAAACCTAAAGTTTGTTTCCTTTTTAAAACATATTGCTGAAAGAAAAGCAAATTGTAGAAAATTATGTAAAAAACACCTAACTACTGAGAAATGGAAATTTGTAGTAAAATTCGATAAGGTATGGGTATATTTAAGTGGCTGTAGTAAAAGGATATCAATTTTCTATTGCTCAACTGATGGGAATGATTGTATGAAAGGGCTTTGTCAGTGTACAGAAATGTTTCCAAAGGGCTTCATGACAGTTGTAGGGTTTTGTCACAATGGCAAATTAAAAAAGTCTTAAGTAAAGCAAAAATTAACTCACTTTATTGTCTGCAGAATATTTTAAAATCAATATTTGAAGAAGAAATTTCAGCCTTATATAGAAAGGACATTGATAAAGTTGAGCCTCATATGGGCAAATCCTCTTGTCACATGTCTAAGTCAAATGCCACTTTTTTCAAAAAGAAAGAAACAGGAATAAAGTGTATCCTATTTTATGAAATATGTGTAAAATCCTCTTACACTTTTCCAATGGACTTTTGTGCTTTTGATTTATTACAATGAGCATGGTATCCAAGAGCAATGAGTGGATTTTGGAAAACGGTTCCAGAGGAATGGAGTAAAATATGTATGACAGTACTAAGGAAATGTTCACTTTCATGAAAAAGTTGAGCTAGAGCGATTGTCAAGAATCATGGCTATCAGATACAAGAAAATTGATACAAAAAATACAGTATTTATTGATAAAAATTATCAAAATCTTTTCCATGAAGTGTGAATGATCTTCTGTATATGAAGATGCACCTACATCTTATTTTTTATAAATTATTTGTAGAGGCATTTATTGTTCTGATTGGTCCAAGGAATAAAAGTTTCTTAGTAAAAAGAGGAGTCTTGATGATTGAGCCAATGACTGTTTAGCATAATATAAAAAAAAAATGTTGTCCTTGAAGATGTTTTTTAAACTTAGGAAACAAGTGAATGTCAGACAATGTCAAATCAGGATGGAGGAAGCAGCAAAAATTCTCTAAGCCAAGAGGTTTTTGCACATCAGAAGTGTCATATATGTGGCATTGAGTTATTATATAATAGCAAAGTCCCTTGGAATAATAAATCTAGTTTTTTTTTTTTTACATCTGATTGTTTACATATCTGGATATTTAAAAAGCTCATACAAAAACTCATTTTAAAATTTACCACTTATCAATGCATGCCCAGTGGAATATAATATATGCATAATAAAAACTGAGATCAATATATAATTAATTAAAACTTAATCTCAGACAGTTGAATCTCTTTTTGTAAGAAGAAAAATAATAATCAAATAAACACTTTTATTTGATAGCATTAGAATGCATCATCAAATATTCAAGATAATTCCCCTTAAAGTAATTTTAAACATGAATATTTTTTGCTATTAACAATTTTATTTAACTGCTTCCAAGTTTTGCCATACGGGCACTGTGTTCCAGTAGCTACTGATTTGCTTGTACAGTGTACAGACAATCTCGTTTCTCTTTTACCCATATTCTTTCTATTTAATATTAAATTAATAGTATAGTAAAGATGGTCATAGCTGTCTACTAAAAGGGGGTAAGTAAATGTCATCACAAATTTGTAAAGTGATAGTAATATAGTACTTTTTCTATCTAATCGCACTTTTTTGTACTTACTTTAGATTTAGCTTCCTTGTTAAGCAGTCATGTAGGAAGAAACGACAATTTATCTAAAAATACTTATTTTTATTTAAGTAAAAAAAGTTATCCCAAATGCTTAAAAATATTAGAAATGTTAATTTTAAAACATTTTCTTATTTAAAATTGTAAAATTAAAAAAAAAAGTGTGACATTTTTTTAAAACTGAATTCTGGAAAAATATTGAAATTGATGAAGGGTTAAAAATTTTTTCTAAATTATCCTTTATATAAATAAAAAAAATCTGAATAAGATGAACTTTTGTTTTCATATTTGTATGATAGCATACATATATATGATTGTATTAAAATGCATTAAGTAAATAATATCGAACAAAATTGACAGAGTTTTATCAGAACTCACCCTCCATAAAATCCACCAACATACTTATAATCAGCAACATAATATCTTTTACATTTTTTTTCTCGGCAAGAATCATCCTTAGATTCATATGGGAAACATTCTTCAGCAACAACTCCAAAATCTTGTGCATACTTTCCAGCTATTAAATATGGAAATCCTCCAGAACATCCTAATTAAAAAAAAAAGAATACTTGCATACATTCTATTTATGTGATTCTAATGTTTCTATAGAAACCAATAAAAATAAATACTAAATTGAAAAATTTATAACTATATATTTTTTAAAACATCTTTAATTAAAACTAAAATGCATTAATTTGATGATGGCTATATTATTTCTTGTTATGAACAAGACAATCAAATGCAACCAATAAATTGACATTTCTCTCAGCAAAGCATACACTAACATCATAACAAGATGAAAGTAATATCTTTTTTAATCCAATCTTGTACATTATATATAATTATACTATTTGGCAAAATAAATATTACATCACAGATATTCATCATATGAATGTTTTGTTTTATGACAGAAAATCAAATCATTTAAGGAAAATAAAATATATTATGATTAATATTACTGGATTTCAACAAGTAATAATTTCTGCATGATACAAACTCAACACAGATTAATATTTCCTTTATTTCACTGCACAAAGGAAAAATAAAAAAGTTAATTTCTTAGGCAGACATTACAAAAATATCCTTATTGGTTCCTTTTATGAACATTTTTTTACCATATTTATAAGCATTTTTTATTTTTTACATTACCATCCTATTCTAAATACCTTATTGTACATAACCTCGTAGCCAATAAAAAATATTTCTTTTATTTGGTAATGAAAGGAAAATTGGAACTATTAATTAGATGGCAGAATTTATAATTTTCATGCATGTGTGCTATTAGAAACGTACTTAAATAACTTATCTAAACCCAATATTTATGGCTATGAATAAGCCTTATAACAAAATAATGCATCAAGCAACTAATTAAAGCTTTATCTTTAATATAGAAAAACAATATCATTATATAATTGAATAAAACTGAACTAATAATTACTAATTTCTAGCTTAATATTCAACAAAATAAAAAAATCATTCAAAGTTTTACTACGTACTAACATAAATACACATCTACCACACGCAATGCTAAATCAAAGACCAAAAATGAGTAAATAACTCCTTTCTAAAAATACTTCGAAAATATATAACAATGATAGATATTTGCTTTAATATACAGAAAATCATATTCAAAATACATACATTTGTTAAAAATTATAGTTGTTACTTTGCTTCATACAGATCATTTGCACATTATGGAAATATGATTTCAGAATTATTTTCTTTGTTTGAAAGTCGCGATAAAAGCCATTTGGCCCCTTTACTTTTTTAACCAAAAGACAAAATTTATTTTAAAAAATGGTTTTTTAAATTGACAGATGTTTGGAGGGTTATGTAAAAGCATAAAGAAAGCTATTCATATTAATAAATTGCACAACTCTAAAAAATTATAATACTATTTCAAAGAAAAAAAATTAGCTGAATCTTTGAGGGGGAATTTGAAATGGTTTACATAAAAAAACTCAAAATGCAGACATTCTCAGAATGAAATCAAGACTTAAGTTTTGTGAGCGAAAACCCTCCTACCGAAAAGAGCACTGTAATAAGACTGTGAATGTCGTAAAAAATATATTCAGTGAATATCAATGCTTTTTTTTTTTACCATCCTAAATTTTATGTGATTTTGTCTATGCACATAAATGAAAGAAAAGCTTATTGCAAAAATCCTTTAGTTGAAGATTTTAACATTTGTTTTGTCGAGGGAGTTTGCCATAACATTTCAAATATGGCTCTCATTTAAATAATTATTAATGCAAATGCAAGCATTTTTTTACTTCCATGGAAGAAAGTGACTATAAAAAATAGCTATATAATATTTTAAAGGATTTATGATTGCTACAGAAACTTGCTACATAACAGCAAGTTGAAACTTTAGAGTCCTCCCCTCCCACACACACTCAAAGAATCGCTATAGTATATTCTCAAAATTAACAAAAGAAAATTTCAGAACAATTATTTCATGAAAGAATTCTAGTTTTACACAAGAAAGACACTGTTAAAAACAAACTCTTGAATTACATTTCACAATGAACTATCACAAATATCATGGCAAATCAAAAATGATATAAAATGCATACAATTTACATATAAATACTGGCTAAATCCACTGATGCTACATGGAAATTTGTGGATTTATTAAAATGTGCTTTAATAAACCAGTCTCTGTATATACAAGATCTTTAAAAATATGAAAAATTGAATACCTTGAGAAAAAGTATACTTTCAAAATAATAATCAAGACTATTTAATTCCAGCAAACAGGTACAAAAATAGAATATTTATAAATCCAAAACTAACACAATAATTTCTTTGAAGTAAAAAATGCATACACATATATTCTTATTGCATACATATATTCTACATATACACATATATTCTACATGCATATATTCTTATTTACTTCATGTAATTCAAATTGCTGCTAGGTAAGTAGAATACAATTAAATTTTACAAAATGTACTTCTCAAAGAACATACAAAAATTGTTTAAAATGTTAAATTTCTTGATTTTCAATTTTTTTTAATAACTTATGATATAACTTCCATAATATATTCCAATTTTCAATGAAAATTTCAGATAAAAAGTAATTATATATATTTTTCACATACATATTTTACGAATATTAGCATTTAAAATGTTATAAAGTAAATTGACTAACTTTATAGATCTGAAATAATAATAATACAATTTACCTTGTGAATATTTTGAACATCCAACAATATCTTGAGGAGAAAATACAACTTGGACTTTATTATTAGTTTGTATTCTTAGACGCGATTCCAGCATAGCCATTGATGAAAAGGCATAGCAGCTGCCACAGCCTCCTATGTAAGATGTAAAATTTTGAGAAAATGTAAGCAAGCACAACCATTAAAAAATAAATATTTTAAAGAATTCTAAAAGTTAAAAGCAAAAAAAAAAACTCAATATTTTAAAGGAAAAAAAATGAATGAAAATACATTGCTTGCCATCCAAAATGTAGCATCATGCTGGGGAGACATATCACAACAAGCAATCTCACTCCCGATTTAAAAAGAAATTGTGCAAAAGTATGATACGTTTGTTTCATTAAACTGATTCCAAAATTAAATATACCTGAAGCTTTGGATGATATGAAATTAGCACAATAAATAAATTGAATAAAAGTGCACTATTTTATTTAACTTATATATGTTGATTGTTAAGGTATAATTTGTACTTTTTCTCAGATGCAAAATTAACTAATGAATGCAATAATTTAAAAAAAGTGCTACCCTCCGATAACCCCCATTCTGCAATGTGGCCTCTCAAGCCAAACCAATTGCCAACGTTGCAAGGGAGGCTGTAAATACCCCTCATTTACATCTGTACTCCTAATTATTTGTGTATCTTATAGAGTATAAAACATCACAAATTTCAGATCCATCCATTGGATGCTTCCTTCATGTTGCAGTTTGGATGACTAGCAAAGTATTTCTACAGTTACTATTCTGATTCAATAAAAAATAATCTTGAATTTATTTTTCAATTGATAAAATTGAATTATCATATTAAGATAATCTTTGCCAGATGATAAAGTAAAAGACTTGATTATTAAACAACAGGGCAGTTCTATTTCAATATGCTCTTTTTTAATTGTTGTTTTCCTGAACATGATATTGATATTTTATCTTCGACTTTAATATCAAACTGATTATATCATCCATATGTTATCAATAAACAATACCTTATTGTACATGAAATAAATTTATATTTATTCAGAATTTTTTCTGAATTACCCCTATATTATAAAAAATAAGAAAAACAGCCTGCAACTATGGCAATACAATTTGTAATTCTTCCATAGATTAATAATAAATACAAATAAGGGATATTATATTATTCATACTTTTCATAAGAAGAAATAAGTATTTCATACTTTGATATTCAGATTAATGTCAAGAGTAAAATAATATTAATTAAAAAAGATAACATTTCAGATAAAACAGAAATTTAAAATAAATATATATTCAAAACAAGGGAGAAAATATTTCTGTTGAATATTAATGAATTAGTAGATTTAGAGCATTAATTTTTTAAAATTATTTTTAGAAATATTTTGAAATATAAAATAATTTTGTTACACTATTGACCTTGATTACGAACTGGTGAGACATAGTTAACTCCACTGACATTTCTCCAGTCAAATTCTTGAGGTAAACTATCAAAGAGAGCTTCAGAACCAATAGGAACTCCTGATCGAAGAGGTGGTAATCTAAAATTAAAAAGGGTAAAAATGAAAATTTAGAGAAACTCTGAACAAAATATTATGAAAAAAATTTTGACATACAGATCTAAAAATTTTGACTCTGAGCAAATCTAATGTATTAAATACTGAAAACTGTTCACCCCTTCTGCAGCCTCTGCTGGAAGAAAGAAAAAGAATCTTTGAAAATAGGGACACTGGCAGAATCAATCATGTAAGGATTGAATTAAACAAAATTAATGCAAAAATAAAAAGATTTTATGCCCAAATAAAACGGAATAAATGGAATGATCTATGCTCAGGTCTTGACTCAAGAACATCTAACGGAAAACTGTGGAGACTTCTCAAAAACATTAGCAATGAGCAACCACAAGCAGAACAATGTAATACAATTCTGAGTGAAGACGGAAATCTAGCTGTAAACGACGAGCAAGCTGCCGATCTATTAGGTTTGCACTATCAGAAAATCAGTAGACTGAACGTCTCAGTCGAAAACAGAAACATCAAAATTAGGGCTAGTCGTATTGTCCATGGATGCCGCAGTGATACCCATAGAGGAACCTCCATTTTCAGTAGAGATTTCAGAGTGAATGAACTCGAGGCTGCGATTGGTGATTCTTGTCTAAATAAATCTCTCGGTCCCGATGGTATTCACGGTCAAATGATTGACCATCTTGGCCTGAGCGGAAGGCAGAGATTTTTGCACATCATCAATTGTTCCTGGAACAAGGGGCAGCTTCCCCAGGACTGGAGGAGAGCGACTGTCATTCCTATTAAAAAATGTGGCAAAACTGATGGTACCCCTGAGAGTTTTCGACCCATCGCCTTAACCAGTATTGCTTGCAAAAGAATGGAGACAATTTTTTTGAGAACTCACTTTTCACCAGCATTCCCACAATCTTTTCACAGAAGAACAGTACGGTTTCAGAGAGGGACATTGTACTACAGATCAGTTTCTCTACTTCTGTCAAAGGATTAGAGATGCTCACAATAGGAAACCTACTAATCACACTGTTGCAGTTTTTCTGGACTTATCCAAAGCCTTTGACAGAGTGTGGAATAATTTTCTTGTTATCAAACTGTTTAAAATTTTTGGTATTGGAGGAAAAGCCCTACCCTGGATTTACGATTTCTTGAGAAACAGACTTATCAGAGTGAAGTCTAATAATTCTCTCTCCAGGAGTTTTTCGTTCTTTCAAGGAGTGTCTCAGGGTTCAGTTCTAAGCCCAACTTTTTTCTCGCTCTACTTATCATGCATTGAGAGTGTTATCAAAAGGAAATGTGAGGTCGGCGCATTCGCGGATGATATTGTTCTTTGGAAGTCCGATTCTGACTTGACGAAACTGGAGAGAGACATTAATCTTGTCCTAGAGGACATTCGGAATTTCACTCTAGACCACAAACTGACTTTTAACCATACCAAGTCTGTGGTTAGCTTCTTTACAACCAATAGAAAACTATATAATTTCCAACCTAATATCTTTTTGTATAATCAACAACTGACCATCGATAAACATCCAAAATATTTGGGTTTCATATTGGACCCTGAAATTCTGGGAAACAAACATATTGACAATATTGCATTTTAAGCAAGAAAACGGCTTAATATCTTGAGATATATCTCTGGAGGTGATTGGGAGCAGATGCTGGCACTCTGAGAAGCACGTACATCTCACTTATCAGGCCCATCTTGAAGTATGGTGTTCCAGTTTACTGTAGCGCCTCCATTACAAATCTTTAGAAACTCGAAAAGGTCCAGCTCAGCGCTGCTCAGATCATCACTGGCCTAAAAAATACTTGTCCCAGAGATATAGCACTTTTCGAGACGGACCTACAACCCTTTAGCCTTAGGAGACGTGCATGTCTAACAAAATACTACAACAAACTCAGAAGTCTGGATTCTCGAAATCGTACTTCAGCTTACTTCAAAGATTGGTGTAATAACCAGAGACTCAAGAGAAAGTCTCTTCAGCCAAATGGTCTCTTTCAACCTTACCATTGGTGCTGTGGAACCTCATCACCTGTCACGTTTTGACCCAGCGGACGATCTTGACGGTGTCTTTTTCCATCCAGAATTGCCAGCACACATGGATAAACACACAGATCTTCCTGCCTATCTAAAGTAACTAGCTTTAGAGAGAATTGGAGGTAATACCAATTGACGCTGTTGACGCTAAATTAAAAATCCAGATGGTTGCCAAGTTTTTCGCAATGAGCTAATAGCCATTGATGGGGCCCTTGGTCCTGTTGCATCTCTTCCAAATGGGAAAGAGATTTGGATACTGTCTGATAGTAAAAGTGCAATACAGCACTTGTCCAATTGGCAAAGTGTGAGAGATAACATTGGAGTGTCAATACTCACCAAGTTAAAACGACTTTCCACATTGCATCAAATTCATCTGCAGTGGATTCCCTCTCACATAGATCTAGAGGGAAATGAGATTGTGGACACTTTGGTCAAGGCTGGCACTTGCGAGGTACCAGAGTCGTCAGCACCCCCACCTTTTTGGAGATTTTCTCTAGAACTAAACACCAGAATAAGACCACTTGATTACCCCCCCAGAGCACCATTGGTATCAATGTTCTCATTCTGGAGGCTCTCTAGCTCACGGTTTTACAAGACAGGATCAAACTCTTCTAGCCCGCTTTTGAAATGGCCATATCAAATCACTGAAATTTTCCGAAGGACACAAGAGCTTTGAAATGTGCACAAACTGTTCTTCTGAGCTGGCCACGCCTGCTCACATCCTCGAGTGCCTAGGGCTCACCAAGCAGGACTTAGTAAACGTTCCCTTGCTGGTGTTGGACTTTGTGAAAGTGTACAATGTCATGGACCTGGTCTAGCCCTGCTGACCAATGGGGGCGTGCAAGAACAACAAAAATATTGAATAATGTATTAATAACTGAATACTTAACTGAGACCCTTAGTATTAATACTAAATACTGTATAATGTATTAAATACTGAATACAAGTTTTTGCTTTCAAGTGAATAGAAAATAACATTTTTGATGGTTTATATCCAACTCAATATAACCTAAGTTTAAGTAGCTTTACAGACAAATCGTAAACAAAAAGCTTCTAACATTAGAAGAATTTAAAACAATTTTTTCTATAACTATTAATTGAAAACTAAGTAAATGAATAAGTAAGTTGGATTTGCTTATTAAAGTTTTCCTTCTTCAAAATATCAAATGATAATTCAATAGTATAGGTTTCACAAGATTCATGCAACATTAATTTTTTAACACATATTTCTTAGTTTTTGTAATTTCAAAAAGCATACAGAAATTAAAATCATCATTTTACACTTAAAAAGAATTCCTAAAATGCTTAGTCTCTCAAAATCAACTATGGTGTATAGGTAACAGCTTATGAAATTTTAAAAATCTCAAGAACAAGATAACTTTTTCACTTATACAATATAAATTACTTTTTAATTTACAATAGACAAAAATAATTAAAAGCATATTAATTTTTTCACTATTATTTAGGTCAGTTTCTTTTATGCAATGCTTTTCATTTGTTTGCAAAATATACAAAACTTATTAATTTGTTTGATTTAAATGTATTTTAACAATAAATTTCAAATAACTATCATATGAAAATCCTGATACACAAAACTATAATTCAGAAGTTATATTACTCTTATACATTATTTTATAAAGTACTAAAATGTATAACATGATATAAATCTTAACTTGCAAAATAATATACATCAAATATAACAGTAAAAATTAAATGTAGATCAAACGTGAGGTGTGTTTTTAAAACTTAACGCATCATGTTGCAAGGAATATCATTAGCAAGTTAAAAATTATAATTAACATATGGTCTGAAATATATATATATATATATTGCTATGAATATACATCATAAGTAGTAATTGTTTTTACTATTCTTTTGAAAACTTTCATTTTTAGCTTTTGTCAAAGTAAACAGCAAAGAATTTTAAAAAGAAAGATAAAAATTATTCAACTAACAATATCAAATCAAGATGTATTAATCAAAAGCAAGACTTTCTGAAAGATATAATTCTGTTTCGATACTCATTTTTATAAAAAGTATATGACACATTCAATTTAAGGCTGTCTTTGGCTTATGTTACACGATAGGACTCAAGCTGCAAACCACATTTTAGAATAAAAGAAAAAGGTCCAATAATAATATTATACCTGCCAACTTTTTTAAATGATAATGTTTTTTAAAAATGGCAGGATTGAAATTTTATAAAACAGATTTCACAATAAAGATCTTTTCATGAGAAATTATTTATAGGAATCTCATTTTCTTGTAATGATTTGATTTATAAAAACTGAAACACACAAAAGTAAATTTATAAGATATATGTGTGTGTGTAGTAACATAAAAAAAAGTAATGTCTTTAAGTAATGATGCATCTATAAAAGATACGGTGAAATCACTCAAATTTTATATCATACTTATAAAAAAAAAGGCATAAGTTCGATATGCGGACTTTTTCTGGCATTTTTTTTTTTTGACGCCTTTATCGGGCAATTCTTCTTTTTTTTACTTTTGAAGCTATCATTTTTATACCTGGCGTATAATGTGCACCCGTAAATTTCAATATTATTTTTTGAGTTAAAAGTGCACGTTATACGCCGGATTTTATGGTACTTGATACAAAAAATCTGTAACAGTCCAAAGTCAAATTAGTACTTTGGCTCTATATAAGGTTCACAATTCTTTGAAATAAATAAAAATTTATTCCATCAAGGAATTTTTCAATAATATGAGAAATTATCTGAAAAACTTAAGATGCATGATTTCAATTAATATATATCCATTCAATAAAAATAAAAAAAATTACAATTTATTCAATTTTAACAATAAATTAATACACACAAACAAATTCTGCTATAAAAACAAAAAACTATACTTATAAAGAGTATTAAATCAATCATATCTATTACTTATATCTGTTACTAAATTTTGAAATTGACAAATGCTTGGTAATATCCCTATTTCTGAAGCTTCTTATATGGTTCTAATTTTACCCCTTTATTTATTTATTAGTTATTACAATTTATTCTAAGGAACATCACTTATATTTTACTTTTAAAAATAATAAAATTCTTAAATAATATAATGTTTTTTATTCCCCCCCTAAAAAAGAAGTAACCCGAACCCCATTTGCATGCAAACCCGTAAATAGCAGGCAAATTGGTGATGGGGAGAAAAACCAGCTTTTTACTGGTAATTTTTTTTCAGCCCATTTACATGAGAGTCCAGTGGTTGTTTGATAGATTCACATGATTCACCCTGGAAACACCCAGAGCTTTGGTTACAATGGTAGTTAAGAAGCTTTGCTAATACCCTATTTAAAAGCCGCATTGCTTCCAATATTTTTTGTTTGTTTTGTTTTATGCAATGGATGACTAGTCAAAATGAACAATCTACATCTTGCACTCTCACAAATATGTATTTATTTCTATTGTGGTAAAAAATGCAGGGATGTAAGAAATTTGATGATAAGATTTCAAAATTATAATTTTATTTATTTATAACAATATATTTATTATGATGCCAAAAAAAGTCAATTCAATGTTGTTCTAAAATTTGTTTGTGTGTAAATTTAAGCTTTAATACATTGGAATGTTTTTATACAAGGTTTTTTATTACAAACATATTTTGAACTTATTAGATGTTGTCATAAAAAGAAATTGATTTTACATTCTAGTTTCTTATTTTGGTTACACAAATATATGTAGATATAAAACTTATGGCAACAAAATTTTGAATTAATAATTTATTTTTAACATAAAGATAAAAATTATAACAAACTTACACACAAACTAATTACACAGTAACATTGAAGATTTAATCCATTAAAATATTTTTATATAAAGTTACAAATATTTTCAAAAATTATCAGAAATTATCAAAAAATAAATAAAATCTCTGCATTTATGTTTATTACTTTGCTTATACAAAAACATGAAGGCATAACACTTTTGATAATAATGCATGATTATTTTGCATGAAATTGCATGAATTTTTAAATGCATGATTTATTTGTTATTAAGTTAAAAATGGTTATTTCAAAGTTATTGCTTGATTTGAGTATAAATTTTTCATCCACTGGAAAACTTTTATTTACTGTTAGAGATATTTTAAACTTATTATATACTGTCAAATAATATAAATAAAATCTCTACATTCTTTTCATATTCCTTTCTTTTTTAAAAATTTATTTTTAACTTTTCATTTCACTTTTATTATTTGTTTTTTAATTTCTACTGTCATCCAACATCCAGATTCTACAAATCCGTTATGAACAAATTAATCTTAGTTGCAGTGCATCATGGGAAATTTGAAAACGAACTCACTTTTCTCCCCATTTGCCCTGCTCCAAAGCAGGTACAGAAAACATTCAATCCCCTTTTCAAACTGGTTTGTCATATAAATGGGTCTAGAGAGGATTAATACTAGTATTTTACCAGCAATTTTCATCCATGTAAATGGAGTTTCTGAAATCAAAAGGGATATTTTTTTTCTTTGGTTTTGTATCTCAGGAAGCTCTACAACCCATGTTATTATTGCATTTCACCTTATACAGGACAGAATGATCCAATTGATATTACATAATTTTTATTGGTTAGTTAAGAAATCACTAGAAAAAATAGGTACTTGTGTATTAATGTCACTGCAGCCAAATTTGCACCATGTGAATTGTGCTATTTTCTACTAAAATCTGGTTGGGTTTTTCTCCCTAATAAAACTCATAAAAAATCTTGTTTTGATATCAAATTGCAATTCACGTGGCACAAATTTTACTAAGGTGACACTAATACACAAGTACCACAAAATATTTAGGCCAAGAATCTTGCAGGAATTAATACTACCAAGAAGCATATAATTTTACAAACTCTACAGGATTACCCTTTTGCATATCAATAAAAACACGTTCTTTCATAATGGTAATTTTTAAAATTAAATATGTGTACCTTAATCATTCCTTTTCCCTACATTTTACGGAACTAGTTTGATTGGTGCAAAAAAGTAATCACGCCAAGCACTTGTCATTGGAAAGGAATCCAAGATGGCAGCCTAGCGGTATCAAATCATCACGAAGATAATTTTAAAGAATTGTTTTGAAATATATTTCAAAAGAAAAATATAGGAAGAGATTGATAAAAACGAAGACCAATCAATAAATAATGAATAACAATATAACATAATAAAAAGTTACATGTACTAATAATATTATGCAGTATATAATATCTTATAATATAATTTAATAGTAATTATATATAATATTCATATATGACTTAATAATAATTATATATAATAATCATAATGTAGTTTAGTAGTAATTATGAAAAATAATAGTCATCATATTCTAATATTATAAAAAGAATACATAAGAATACTCATATAACATAATTATATATGAATAACAAAATAATAAATAAATAAATAAAAATATTTATAAATAAATATAATAAACAATTATAAATAATGAATATTATGATAAAATTTTATTAGAATTGTATTTTTATAATATATTATTAATAAAATAATTACGTAATACAAAATAAAATTAATGAATATCAATTAAAAAGTACTAAAAATTTGCAATATTCCATTAACTGCAAAAATATCAAGGTAACCATATTGTAATGTTATCGCCCATCTTGGCAAACATAAACAACAACTTGGTGCGTGCCCCATGATATCAAACTAGCACCCATTTTACATTTAATCATATTTATTTGGGGGAAGGGGGATGTGGTTAACTTTAACATTCATTAAAAAAAAGGGTACTTCTTCATTTTGCATCCGCTCTGGAAACTTAGAGGTAGCGTAACCACTTTGTGAGCGCAAGGTTGCAGGTTCCATCCTAGCTGGAGTTGATATATTTTCTGGATGTAAAAATCATAGGGATGCATGCCATATGATTAGGTGGCATGTTAAAGATCCCTTGCGTATCAATTTGGCTCTAGTACTCTCAGCAAAATTAAATCACAGCAATATTTAGCTGACAAGAACTTGGATTAAAAAAATAATTAATTTAAGCATCCAAATTTGGTAGTGAGGCCACCATTAGATGGTGCTATTATGAAGTGGCTGTCATATTTTGGGACTTGTTGTGTCTGCAAAGGCTAAGTTTCTAAAGGGCTCATTGGAATAAAAAAAAAATTCTCCATTTTGCTGTTGCAGCCGATAAAGTTGGCAAAAATTATACAACTATCACAAAATGGAACATTCTCATTGGTAACCTTTCACCGCCACATTTTCAAAACAAGTCACAAACTTTTCTTATTAGCGATGTCTTTTTCCTAATACATCAAAAATGGATGAAAATTCAAAGAAAATTTAGGATTTACTAGGGCAGAGACAAACAGATTTTTTCAAGTAAAAGGAGTTTTGCGAAAAAATTGCTACTTGTGATACTAATTATGAAATGAAATTGTATTTCAGAAATAAAATTCAATGGTGCAATAAACTTTCAACTTGCTGCAGGTCACAAGTTAAGTCTGCTCAGCGTGATCCGAGCCAGAAAAATGGAAAATTGCCTTAACAACACATATACACAAATAAGTTCATTAGCTAGTATTCATTATTTATATACATGCATAAAAATTTTTTTTTAGTCTTACTGTGAAATTTTGGATTTTAAACCTCCAGCTCTTCCAATGTGCTCCTCCATGGAAATACCATCGAACTGAGGATAAATAGTGGCAACCCATGATTTTTGAATAGAGTTAATTTGATTTATAAAATCTTTGTCTTGATAAAAGATACTTTCTCCTTGAATCCTATAAAAATGATTAAAAGTTTACAGTTTTAAAACTATAATAAAAATAAATAAGATGTAATTATGAAAATATTAAGTTTCATCAGTGAAAAGCTTTAAACAATATATATTCTCAAATAATTTCAAAATCTTCCAATTAAAAAAGTAAATCTCTCATAATGAACACAAAACAAGCCAGTAAAATCCTATTTTGGTGCAATGCTCAGTGACGAACTTAGAAAATATGCCAAGAGTGCAGTTTTCAAACTTGAAGCCCAGTGAATGATGAGCTAGATGGTGTGATGCAAGGATAACATACAACATTATGGGAAAACCAAAAAGTTACTTGCGTATTAACGTCGCAGCGGCCAAAGTTGTTCGCCGTGAATCGTGCCATGATATCAAACACACAAGTAGGGAAATAGTTAACATACTGATATGTTTAGAATTGAGCCTTAAGTGGCTTAAGTATAGAATAGGTGGCCCCTTGGATTTGATCATCCAAATCTAGATGCCACAATGTGAATTGGGCTCTTCATTACTTTGGCTTCACTTCATTACTCACGGTAGTTAAGGGACTCATTTTGGTCAGCAAAAAATTGGCTTTGCTAATAGGGGCCAACTATTCTACACTTTAACCCCTTAAGTAACCTTATTTTCTTTAGCTTGTATGGCGTGATTCATGCAGTACAAATTCGGTTGCAATGACGTTAATACGTAAGTACCAACAAAATCTAAGAAAATGAACATGAATAACACATAAAAAAGAAAAGTTACTTCTTTGATATCAATATGCTACTCGTTTTTGGCATGATTTTTAAATCGATCCAAATATATCTTTGGTGGCCAGTCTAATGTTATCGCAATACAATGTAATGTATCATTCTAACTTGTCAAAACTTTACAATCATCTAGCGGAAAATTACGTAACGTAACGATATTAAGTTAGTTCCAAAGAAACGCATTAATCTGAAGAGACACCTGATAAAAACATAATTCGATTCCTCCATTCCAAACATATATTCGTTAACAAGCTTACCTCTTCCATATTTCATTTTACACAGCTTGTTTCGACAAAAACATCTTTTTCATTTACAATATCAATGCTATATATATAGCGACAAAACATGAGCTTAACAATCACAGTATTCTTTACTAACTCATTTAACCTTTCACCAATGTCTAGTAATCAAATTAATTTCATGTTTTTACAAATAACTCAGCACTAAATCACAGCCCAAATTTCACACAGTAGATGAAATATAACTCATTAAATAACAAGTAAGACAAACTTGGGTTTTTTTTTTTAAATCAAAACAAACCTTCTCTTAATCCAGAAATAAAATACGTATTTGTCGAGTTATGGTTAGAGCGTCAAACCAATAAAAACCGAAAAATAATTTGACACTGAATTCATTTTTAAAAAAGTAAAAAATAAACTTTTTAAATTCAAATCTAACAGAACTACTACACTAAATTAAAGAAAATTTTTTCTTTAAGAAATAATAATTATTTTCACTATTCAACGACCGGATTACAACGGTATGACAATCAATTTCAAGTTAATAGAATAGCCGTAACCGCCAATTTAATCCCAGTTTGAAGTTAAAAAAGCGGTTGGAGGGTATTTTGAATGGCTTTGAAAGTTTGAAACTATTTTTAAGGCAAACAATTATTTTATCATCCGTTCATTTTGTTTTTACTTATTTAACTAATATTTTAATGAAAGACGACTTTTGATAAAATCTCAAGAAGTGCTAAAATTGGAATAAGTTTACGTTGAAAATATTCGTAATGGGCGACCGCACGAAACCTGAAGAATTGAAGCAATTTATAACTAATCCAAAATCAAAAGTGACTTATCGCCGAGGATCTTTTTTAGGTAAAGGTGGATTCGCACGATGTTATGAGTTTAAGAATACCACTACTGGTGAGACATTTGCTGGTAAAGTGGTTTCCAAGTCTATGTTGATGAAGCCACACCACAAAGAAAAAATGTTCCAAGAAATTCAGATTCACAGTTCTCTGTCTCATCACTATATCGTTTCACTCCACAGCTATTTTGAAGATGATAGCAATATGTATATAATTCTGGAACTCTGCCGTAAACGATCGCTAATGGAAATGCACAAACGAAGAAAAACACTAACGATTCCGGAAGTTCGCTATTTTATGCGGCAAATAGTCCTAGCATGCAAGTATATGCATGATAACAAAGTGATCCACAGGGATCTGAAACTTGGAAATCTTTTCATACATGATGACATGGAAATAAAGGTTGGAGATTTTGGTTTAGCCACACGTATAAGTCATGATGGAGAGAGGAAGAAAACTCTTTGTGGAACTCCCAATTATATAGCACCTGAGATTCTTACCAAAAAAGGACATAGCTATGAAGTAGATATATGGTCCCTTGGTTGCATTATGTATACATTACTTGTTGGTTCCCCACCCTTTGAAACAAGCACTCTGAAGAATACTTATCACAAAATAAAAAAATGCGAGTATTACCTACCACCTAGGTTGGATCGATGTGCTCGACAACTTATTCAGAAATTGCTGCACCCAGACCCAGATATGAGACCAAATTCTGATGCTATACTTGAAGATGATTTTCTCACATCTGGTTACATCCCATCCCGCTTACCTACATCCTGTCTCACTATGCAACCTAGATTCTCTCATAATATGTCAATCTGTGAGGTGTCTAAAATAAGCCGTAATCCATTGAAAGATAACGTAAATATTCCAAAAGCTATACCAGAAAAACCTATTGTAACTGCAACAGCTGAAGAAATGGCAGCAGCAAAAATTGATGATATTTTCAAGAACCAAAGTTGTATGCCTAAAGATTATCATTTGGGTGATTTGATACGAATGTTAGATTCCGTAATTCAATGTGACCCAGAGGCACTTTACACAGGGCAACCTGAAGATGCCCAGGATCCGTCAGCTGTTCCATTTGTTTGGATTAGTAAATGGGTTGATTATACAGATAAATATGGAATTGGTTATCAACTATGTGATAACAGCATTGGAGTATATTTTAATGATGCCACACATCTGGTTTTTCTGTCAGATGGAGAAAGCTTGCAATACATTGATCGCAATAATGAGGAAAAGTACTACACGATGCGATCTCATCCACCAGAGATGAATAAAAAGATAACACTTTTGAATTATTTTAATACTTATATGACTGATAATCTGGTAAAAGCTGGAGAAACTGCTAAACCTCGGGAAGGTGACGAGATGGCACATGTACCTCATTTACGAGCATGGTTCAGAACCAAGTCTGCTATCATTTTCCATCTTAGTAATGGTACTTTTCAAGCTAATTTTTTCAAAGATCACACAAAGATTATTTTGTGTCCACTTATGGGTGCTGTTTCATTGATAGATGAAGAGAGGAATTTCACTGTATACACATTGCAACTCATTGAAAAGTATGGGTGTTCCGAACTATTGGCAGCACGCTTGCGATATTCCAAAGATAAGGTTGAAAAATTGTACAATGAACTGATGACTAAAGAAAATGCACCCTGTTAAAAAGTAACAGTTTTGGGTAAAAAAAAATGATATCTTATTGTATGAAGGAATTGATGGAACAGAAAAAAATTCTGGTAAGGTTTGATAAAGTGATTCAGTGAATTGTACAATGAACATATTTTTTAAAACTTAAGATTTAATGTGCCTTGTTTTAATTCATTTTATGCAATTAATGAGTCGCATACAATTGTTACTCAATTTTTTAAATTAATGTTTTATTGACATAATATTTTTATTGTAGCATATTTTATTCAAACTTCTAAGTTACAAATCCATATGTTTAATACTATGTATTTGTGTTTTACTTTTATAATATCTGAACTTTCAGAAGTTTTAGCTCTTATTCTTTCAATTTGAGAATTAAATTTTGCAGAATTATTTTTGACTTGTGAGAATATATATATTGATTGCTAATTGTTTATTTTTTCTTTTCTTAAAAGTATATTTATTTTTAAATTCCATTAATGAGTAATAAATATTTTTCATATAGAAATGGAAAAAAAAACAATTAATACTCCTTACTTTACATGTAAGTTGGGACAACTTTGTTTTCATATGACATTATAAAATAAATTTGAAAAGCATCATATGATAGTAAGAAATGTAGCAAAAATTATTTACTGATACCTGAACAAATATAAAATAAAATGTTTAATTATTTTGTTTATTTAGGTTAGTTTCTTGTTTAAAATGACCATTAAGAAAGGAATTTTTTTTTTGTTAGATTGAAGTACATCTATAAAACATAACAAATATGCCACATATTATTCAGTTAAACATTGAAAATACACTCGTATATAGCAACTTTAGATTGTTTGATTTATTGGAACTAAAATTCTGTAAAATGAAGAATTTCAATATTTATGATAAACGAATATATTGTTTCATTGAATAAATGCTGAATTGAATTGAACAATTTTATGCATTTCTGAATATAGCCAAAAGATGAATTTATATTTATGTGTTTAAAATGTATGGGTTGGTCTCTGCTTAACACCAAACTTTTTCTCTTTCAAATATGTGTGTACTATTTTTTATTTTATATCCATTGTGTATGATACTTAATATAGGTAAATAAAACTTTAAACTCTCTTTTGTGCATATTTTATAATCAAAACCATTAAATTATAATCCTTTTTTAGTATTATAAAATTTTTTATTAAATTCTAAATATTGTAAATCAATCTAAAGAACACATACTCTTGACTTTGCATGTCACAATGAATCAGTCAAATTACGATGAAAACTTATGTATATGTTTGATGAATTAACTTCACTTTCATGACTGTTAATTAATAAAAATACAATTACTAATTGAGTACATGTGTACAATACTTACAAATGCTCACGATGATGCTTAGGTGCAACTGAAGGATTAATTTTATAAGCATTATAACAAGCCCAGTTCTTTCCTAAAACATCATGACTCCATCCTGGTAATGTGGAATCACAAATGCTTGTAACATTTCCGCCAGAATTTTTGTACAAGGAAAAAGCAAAGTATTTTCTATAATTGATGACAACTTCAAATCCTTGATTATATATAAGAGTCCAGTAGCCTTTGTTTCCTAACTCATCAACTGCTACGTCTGGAAACAGCAATTCTATTTTAAATACATTTACTGCAGGTCCTGTAAAGAAAATGTGGATAAAAGGATTTGCTCTTTTAATTTGGGTTATTAGAATATTTGCTGCATTTTTTAAAAATAATTGCTAAATGTAACTTTCATTATGTAGAATATCGGCTATCTGAAAATTTTTATGTGTTTATTGTTCAAAAAATATTGTTGATTTGTCGAATTGGCACTTATCGCGTCAAGTGTTTTCCCGCCAAATCTGATAACCCTTCTGAATTCTTTTTCCAGTGGAGAAGTCGCTTTTTTGGCGAAATTGAGCGCATGCGCAGTAGAGATTTCTTTCATTTTAACAGTTTTAACAATTAATTTTTAATTATAATACTCTTGTAAGAATATTTGAAAAATATTTCTGTTTCACTGATACATTAAATTACTAATGTAACTGGATGTTTGAATGCTAAATGCCAGTGAATGTAACTTTTAATGAATGAATAATGAACCATTTTTAAATTTTAAGGATGGAGTAAATTAAATATAACTAAATTACATGTGAATTATATATTAAAAGGATTTATAAAGCTATTAAATTAATATAATGAAACTTATTATGAATCAAACCTATCAATTTTCAATATTTTGATGATTTTCATTTAGATATATTTAATTCATAAATCCATAAGGTTATCATTACTGTACAAATGTTTATTTTGGTCTTTGGGGTAGGTATCGTTTGATTAGTTATTCAAAAATTTTACATTGAAGTTTTCAGAACAAAAACATTGAATGCTTTCTTCTAAAAAACATTCTCTCTTTGTATTGTTCATATATTCCATGCATCTCTACTTAAAATAGTATTTTTAAAAATGACACACGATAAAAAAAAAAGTAAGATATTTAGAACAAAACTTAAGGTTTGGTGATAAAAAAGGAATTATTATTAATGAATATCTTAAGTTATAAAATTATTAGTTCTTTTAACAGCTTTTCAAAACTATGCAAAATAATAGAGTTCAAATAAACACAAATAGATGCTTCAAAAAAGTGTTTTACTGTTTACCTCTGAAGTTTGAACACTCGATGCTATTATTTCCACTTCTTTCACCCTCATAAAAAGCCCACACTCCACGAATGTCTTCGTATGTGCAATTTGCGGGAGTGTCGGCCGCCGCAAATCCTAACAAAACACCCAACACAGCAAAAACATAAAATTTACTCATCATGGCACTCGTAAATAAAAAAAAAAGTCCGAGGTATTTAATCAACTGCTTTAAAGAAGCTATTTTATCGCTATCAGGTCTCACGGCCTTTGGTCTAAGTGTGATCGGTTTTTACTGATAAAACAATCTCACACTATTCAGTTTCGATTATCATTCTCGAGCACGTTTATTGTTTCGAAAGGATTAAACGATAAACGCTCATTATCAAAAGTCACTTCAGTTGTCGGAAATGTTTTTATTTTAAAAGATAAATATTCATGCTTCTTAAAACTTACACAATGTCATGAGTTGGATTCCCCCCAAGACTGTGCTGAGTTCCGGAATGTGAAACACTCATGAAAAAATTTATTCCCAAAACTTCTATTTTTTTTTTTTTTAAAAAAAAGCTTCTACTTGTTTTATTTAAAATGAAAAATTGTTTCAAAAGTAGTTGCTAATACATAATATAAAAATATGCAAAAGATATCAATTTTAAATTACGAGTATTAAAAAAATGAAATTGTGTTGTTTAATTTTAAAAAAAGGTGATTAAATTGTAAAATGATGAGTATTATGTCTAAAAAAACAAATAATTTTGAGAGAGGTTCCTTGTTTCATTTATAAAACTGAAATAGCTGGGAGTAAAATTGCGCATATCAAAGTGGCAGTTACTAACTTTCTTACTGGTTGGAAAATAATGGTTCTGATGGCGTTAAAATAAGTTTTTATAATACATATTTAAATTTGAAGATAAGCATGTCAAATGTAATGAATAATCTATAATATTTTCCTGGATTACAATAAACAAGTTTTCGGTTTTTCGCAAAAATTGTTTATTTTGACAATTGTCTGCGATCTTTTAAAAGTTTTTTAAAAAAATATTAGGTCAAAAGAGCTGCGCCATTTTTTTTTCTATATTTTAATTCACAATAGCTCTTATCCTACATTAATTGCTAAAATATATTATAAACTTTCTTTTTTAAAAATAATTTTTAATGGATTCACACAAGCATTAATTTAAAACTACCTTTATGGATAAGTTTTAAAATTTATGCATAGATTTTGTTATAAAGTGCACTAAGTGAGATTTTCCTAATATTTTAAGTGCAATTTTGTTTAGTTCGAATTACAGTAGAACGTTTTTTTTTTTTTTTTTTTTTTGTCAACTACATGTACAACATCTTATTTCGAAATCTAGTTTTATTCTGAAATAAAAAATAGTGATTACACTGATCAAAGCAATAAATTAATAGTGGGCGTGCTGGCGCCAGCCTAGACAAAAAAAAAGGAAAGTTTTGCTTCAACTGTATATAAATACGTTTTCGAACAGTGCAATGCTCAACAGTTGTTTCGTGTAAATCCAAAAGTGACGGGAAAACCCAAGGGGTCAGGGATATTGGGGAATTTCATCTGTGTGATTTGATAAAAATCTGCGTGAAATATTAGGTCAGTTTGTTTCCAAATGAGGAGGTGCTCTTTTGTTGAGTTGTGAACTGCTATGGCTTCGAATTCAAAACGGAAGTGCAACATCTTGAACATAGAGACAAAACTTGAAATATTGAAGCGTCTCTAGCACAGTTTTATAATGTTGGAAAGTCAATTTCTAGCGTAACAAAAAACGTGAGAAACCATTTTAAACTTTGCGTCAAACTTAACTCAGAAGATGGTTAGAAGAAAAGAAAACCATTAGGGAAGCAAACAATGTTCTTGATCCTACACTCTACATGTGGTTTTCGCAAAGGGGGTCCTCTAATGTGCGAAAAAGCTTTGGAACTTAACGAGAAATTTGGCTGATTTCAAAGCTAGAACTGGTTGGTTAAAGAACTTTAAATCGCGCCACGGGAACTGAAGACGAATCATTGCTTGGTCGTAAGAATTCTGCTCTCAAGTTTAAGATAATATTTTTGAAGCATGTGGAAAAAGAAGGTTACTCCATTTACAACGTAGACGAGACTGGAGTAATTTGGCAGGCTCTGCCAAGAAAGTCATTGGCTTCAAAACGGGAGTCCACAGCAGCAGGTTTCAAAGTCAGCAAGGAACGTGTTACAGCCATAGTTTGTGCGCACGCTAGTGGACCACACACTATGCCATTGCTTGCGATTAACAAATCTAAGAAGCCTCGCAGCTTCAAAAATGTTTCATGCATTCCTACACTTTACAAGGAGCCAAAGAGTGCGTGAATGAACTCTGCCCTTTTTTCTAAATGGTACTCTAAAGACTTAATTCCCAAAGTCAAGAAACTTCGTGAACGTGAAGGGAAAACAGGCAGTTTTACTGATTCTCGATAATGCTCCCTGTCATCCAACTGTCGAAATTCTCAATACAATTGATGACGATTTTAGTGTGATGTATCTTCCACCAAACGTCACTGCGCTGGTGCAACCAATGAACCAATACATTGAAAGGTTCAAGATAATTTATAAGAAACAAGTTTTGCGGAGATTACTTTCGACAGAAAACGACGAAGAAAGTGTTGCTACTTTTGCTGAAAAGCTCAATATGAAGGACGCTTGCTACATGTTAGCCGAAGCGTGGGACTCGCTCGAAAGACAGAACCTTCAAAGACAATGCATGGAATAAGCTGTGGCCAGATTTAAAAGGCGAAAAAGACTTCAATGACGACCACAGGGAGGAGATTACCGACTTTGTCCAATCAATCCCAGGATATTAAGAATGATATAAATATGTAGAAACCTGGATGGCCTGCGATGCAGAAGACTGTAGATTTTTGGTGACGTAAATGCAAGAAGAATCCCACCCTGTCGACGATGAAACGGATGAAGACAAGGACAACAACAACAATGAAAGTAGCATGGGTCCATTAAATCCTGGTGCATTTTCTGCGTTTGAGACAGCTATGGAGTGGTACGAACAACCAGAGTGATGTCCTACTCAACTACTGCTGCTCAAGAGAATCAGAGACCTTACAGCGAAAAAACGAAGGTATACAATGATACAGTGAAAAATTAGTGATAATTTTCCTCAATAAAGGTAAAATTGCGACATTTTGCACCTATTTTGCTTTTTCTTCAAGCACGTTTCCCGCATGTGATGATTTTCAATATTCGTAGTGTCCGGTTTCATATACTGCATGGATCGCTTTCGGTTATCATAACGGTGTCCGGTCCCAATTGAATCGGATAAACGACGTTTTACTGTATACTCATTGCGATGGCTTAAGTTACGAGGATCCTATTATTATTATTCGTCTTAGATTAATAAATGCCGTTGGTTAAAATATTCTTTCTATAATTAAAATTAAATTCAATCAAAATTTTTAAAAAAGATCAAAGCAACCAAGCACTTAGATTACTGATACGCAAGAGACATAACTTTATTAATTATAAGTCTGATATGAAAATACGACAAAAATGGCATACAGGATACATCGAGATTTCTGGTAAACGTTAAATAAATACAGGAATTACCAAACGCTGTTAGAGCAGTGTTTCTCAAACTGTGGGGCGCGAGAATATCGAAAATAAAAGTTTAAAAAAAATTTATTTACTAGAATGAAGTAAAACCAAAAAAATTCTGACATAATAAAAATATACACATTTACACGGAAATAATATATATATATTATCTGCGATTTTACATGATAAAAAATAAAAGCTTTTACTTCAAAACCTCATTTTTTAGCTATCTTTGATACTATAACCAAATAAAAAACGTTTTATTCGATTTGCTGTAATCCCATGATGAGAGATTTTTTTATTACGTTTCCTTTTCAAAGCGAAAATGCTACTCTTTTAGAGGAAAGACAAAATCCAGAGCCATAATCAAAAAACATTACATGAAGATAAAAAGTTTTTATCACTGTTATATATTATTGCCATCAGCTGTAGGCAGCAGAATGTATTTGCTGCGGTTTGACCTTCGAGCTTACTTGTACGGTTAGTTACGTCCCTGCTCTTATGCATTTGTTTTTTCATTTAGGGAAGTTTGAAGGATTGCTAAGCCAAGCATAATGAAAAACGTTTTACATAATTTTTTTAGAACATCCATATCGTAATAAATACACTTTTAATCCGGGAGCGGTCACGCCGAGCACACAGTGCACGAAATCGGTAATTCTGGCAAAATTGTTTAATTGTTACCAATGGCCCTGACACTATCCTCCTGTTTGACAATCTTAACGTGAACTAAAATATATTTGTCACATTTCTCCCTCTTTTTTGGGAGTGACAGACGTTTTTTTACGATCTTAAGGTATTTATTTTCTTTTGAGAAACATTTCATCGTTTTTTTAAATTTTTACTGCAATCTGACACTTAATAATATAAAATAATTTTTCAAAAAATTAATAAGCTTTCTAATTAATATTTAAATTCGATCTCCGGTACAAAAGAAATCATCTCTCCTTGTGCAAACCTTTCGATTGCTTACTGATCCAAATGTTTAAATTGTAGAATTGCATCAACCTTCAGAAAGAGCTAGGACAGGTGTAGCAAACCTTTGTGGATCAACGTGATATTTTTTCTAAGAAAGGTGTTTAATGAGGCACAGACGGGCCGTCAAATAATTTTGACTTGTGATTATTGGGAAAGAAATGAAATTAAATACTAACACAAAACTAATTACGACGAAAAAAGTACCTTTTGCACTGTATAGTTATAAATGTTTTAGTTATATGTGTGTCCTCCTGTTTGACAGTCTTAACGTGTGAACTAAAATATATTTGTCACATATCTCCCTCTTTTTTGGGAGTGACAGACGTTTTTTTTACGATCTTTAGGTACTTGTTTTGTCTGAGTTCCCGGTGTGATAACTTTTTTTCCGAAATGTTTTCTGTGTCCTTAAAAGTAGGTGAGTATATTTTCTCTTAATAAAATTATTCACTGGAATTACGATATTTATTGTGTACTATAAAAATAATTATAAAAAAAGGATTGTGGGGTGACTCAAATAACCCCGCTCGACCATTAGTATCGAGTGCGCGCCTGCTCCAGGGTTAAAACATGTTGAAGTCTTTTCACTTTAAGTATTAAAAATAATACAATTATTCATCAGATTTTTTTTTTTATTGTTCATTATTCAACATCAATTCTAAATGCTAATTCTTTGAGACAAAAAATTACAGTTCGCTTAAAACTAATTATAATTTGAGCAATCATGTAAAAAAATGATTTTACATTTATGTAAACATTGTCGCACACTTGGCTTTATTCTCCTTACAATTAAGCGATTATATCAATAATGTTTTACTTTCTTATAAATGAACTTGTGCAAAGAGCGGGTACTTCGGACGGTATACTTTTAATGTATCAGTGCTGCACAGAGTATTTTATAACTAATTAATTAATACTAAATTAAGAGCAAGTTTAATAAGTATTAGCGACTTCCATGGGCTTGTCTTACAGAGCAAAGTTTTTCAAAGGAATGCTTATGATTAGAAATTGACCCTCTGAGTTCTTTTTCTACAATTAGCTGATATCTATATTTTGTCTTCTAAGCAACCACCGCATTTTGCAATATGTTCCAATCTAAAAATTAGAGAAAGGGAAAATAACATAATATAATTATCCTATCACTTAATTTATTTATTTTTTATATTTTATTATTTATTTTTTTTTTTTTTTTTTTTTTGCTCAAAAGTAACATGTACGAAATTTAATACTCTTGTCATGAATTTGTACGGTTTATAATAAAGATTGTTGCTTTAGCGTCAAAGTGCATTATTATTGAATTCAGTACATTATTAATGTATAAGGGGGGCGCGATAAAAATTGTGATTGAAAAGGGGGGCGCCAGTATTGAAAGTTTGAGAAGCACTGTGTTAGAGGGTTTTCGATGCGAGACAAATTGAACACGCTGAGCATGAAGCCGGGCAATGAATGGTCTTGTGAGACATTAACATTAAAGTCTCTGACTATCATAATTGGTGTAGTAAGATCAGGATCGTAATCGGGTAAAATTGTAGCGATGTTTTTGGAATATTTTAATAGCGATCGTATCATAAAGCATTTAATTTCTAACACTGTACCCGAATGAATGTACACACACTCGAGTATGAATTTGAAGATGCCATTGACCTTTAGGTTTACTAGACAGACATCACCAGCCTTTGAGTCTTTCATTCACAAGTTAATTTCCGAAATGTCAATGTTAACTCTATTACAATCAGTAAAGCTATTGATATTGCGGTATATGGCGACTCCACCGGCTTTGCGACTTGATGATTTAGTTGCAATTTGTCTGCGCTTAGCAGTATTATAAGATTATCTCAGATCAAATCCAAGCACATTCACTGGCATGGAATCTTCCATCCAAGCCTTGCTGATTGCTAAATTTTGCCTTGCAAGCAGAACCTTCGACTCTGGTGTACTTCTGTCATACTGTGATGCTCGATCGGATTATCGCCGATGGCGTTGGCTTCCACACAACTGGTTATTGTGTTAACATGAAATGAATCCCAGTGTACTGTAATCTTGTAATGCTTACACAATGGTTGACCAAGTAAGAATTGTAAGCAAGCTTTTACCACTGACTTTATGACCACGCCACTCAGATACGTAGATTTATGTATCATGTTCTTTATGTTAACATTGAACGCCTGATCATTATCCAACTGACACGATAGCTGCTGCACCATTGATTCCACGGGTGCATTAATGGCGTCGCAAGCAACGTATCTGCATGAATGACAGCCACGATTGTGGCGTGCCTAGGCACCCACCTAATTCCTCTTAACTGGAACCAACTTGTGATCAGAGAGAGGTGAACTTATATGAATGGACACTCGAAAAACCCTGTCTTTCGGACACTCGCTCCCACTTCTCTCTCTGACTCGCACGAGGAAAGACGTGCTTTCCCTTTATTCAATTTCCATGTTTCAACCTGAGTAATTAGTAATTCTTATAATATTCTATAATGCTGTAAATCAGTAGCGCACACAGGAATTTTTTAAAGGGGGGTCCGGGGTCGAAAGTTCACCATTCTTGTATCATGCTCCTTTTGATTTTGTCGATTTTCGGGAAAAAACACAGTAAAAAACTAATTATTGAATAAATAATTAGCATTAATTAATAAAATTAATCATTAATAACAAGTAATTAATTAAATTTTACATACTATATACTTAGAATTATAATCAATCGGAAAAAAGTCAAGGGCTTTGGGGGAGGTCCGGACCCCCAGGACCCCCCTTCTTGTGTGCGCCACTGCTGTAAATTAAAAATATGTTTAACCTTTTTTTATCATTCATTTTTTATTATTTATATGGCGTGGAATAAACCTTAAATAGATTCTCACATCACGTCATAATTGGTGACCTGAACACGCGTGAACGCAATCCGTTAACATCCAGTTCATTTTAAAGACAATAATGTTAACTTTTTAATTTTCTAATTTTAATCTCATCCTCGGATTCTTCCCACCATCAATTTATGATCATTTAATGCCTGAGCAAATTTCTGTTGCACTCACATTTAACATACGTTAAATAATTTTTTTTTCTAAAACTGTTTGCCCATTTCGCGAAGAAATAATTTTTTATGTATCGCATGCATGTAAGATTTTTAATCCTATATACATATTTTATTGCAAATATAATTTCATTTTCCTAACGTTTATTTTTCAACGTAAAACATTCTTATGTAAAAAGATTTTTATTTACCTTCCAACATGCCTAATGAATGTGATAGTAACCAGATATCCCACGTGGCAGTCAAACCACCACCTTTTTGGAAACTTAACCCTGCGCTATGGTTTGTGCGATTAGAGGCGCAGTTCGAATTAGCCAAAATTTTAAATGATACCACTAAATTTAATTATGTTCTGTCTGCTGTTGAGTCAGACATTTTAAATTCTGTTAGCGACTTGGTTCTAAAACCACCTGAAAACGGAAAGTACGAAACCTTAAAAAAGCATTTGATTGAAGTACATTCAGAAAGTGAGGATTCTGAAATTCTCGAACTCTCCTCCAGGGTTTAGAATTAGGGGACCAACGGCCATCACAGCTCCTTATGCGCATGCGTGTTCCCTCGCCGGCGACACTTTGAGAGAGCCACTTTTGAAATCGCTGTGGCTCGGACGTTTGCCTAACGGAATGCAAACAATTCTTGCTTCTCTCAACGAAAACTTAAATCAGCTAGCTACTGTTGCTGATAAAATCAATGATCTGACTTTTTCCCAAGATTTAATTCAGTTGCAGCAACATCTGAAAAAAACTGCGCAATTAGAACAACAAATTGCTCAACTTACACAGCAAGTAAGCGAACTAACTACTTTCGTGAAGCATTCCCGTAGCCCAGCCCGCAACTCAAACCATTTCCGTAATCGCAATAAATCGCGAAATCGTTTTAAAAGGTACCAAGAGCTCACAAATGGATATTGTTTTTACCATACAAATTTTGTCAACAAAGCGAAAAAGTGTGCTACTTCATGCTCTTTTCGTTCGGAAAACTAGAATGGCGATCGTCTCCTGGCCTCATTGGCGATCGCCTCATTAACCGCGTTTTATTGGCCGATTCTTCCTCTAAGATAACTTTTTGGCTCAAGTGTTAGTATAGGGGGGCCACATCGGATTTAGCGATTTTTCTTCGGATTTGGCAATTTTTATTTAAATGTCATGGTGAGATATCGAATTCATTCTAAAATAAATAATAAATAATTATGAAAAAAGTACCTTGGTGACCGCTTTTAGTAACCAAAAGAAAGGACAGCGCCAAGTGCCCCCCATACCACGCTTGAACCAGAAGAAGACTTAACTTTGTACGCTACGAATGACACAAAATACTGACTTATGACACAATACGAATTTTACTTGATTTAGGTTTGCGACGCCAATTTACCTTGTCTTTCGTAATCGCAGATGTACGCCAACCAATCATTGGGGTTGATTTCCTAAAACATTTTAATTTGCTTGTCGATGTTAAACATCATAGAGTTATCGACGCCAACAGTAAACTTTCTTCGAACGGCCAACTTCCAAAAATTAAGTCTCTGTAGCATCTAACCTAGAAATATTAGTCAGTAATACTAAGTTCGATAAGGTAACAATATCCCGAATTAACCCTTCACAACCGATAAATGTTGATACTTCGAATCTAGTTTATCATCACATAGAAACTAAAGGCTCGTCAGTATTTTGAAAACCTCGATGCCTCACACCCACAATTTTAAAAGCTGTTAAGAAAGAGTTCAAATACCTTATGGCGCAAGGTATAATTCGTCCGTCAAAGAGTCCCTGAGTGAGCCCACTGCATGTTGTTAAAAATTCTAATGGAGAGTATCGACCCTCTGTGGTGATTACCGTAGACTTAATTCGGTTACCGTGCCTGACCGCTATCCAGTCCCTCACATTCAAGACTGCACTCAAAATCTGTATGGAAAAACTATATTCACTACTTTGGATTTGGCCCGAGCGTATCATCAAACAGCAATAAATCCACACGATATTCCTAAAACAGCCGTAACTATTCCATTTGGTCTATTCGAGTGTACTGCTATGCCCTTTGAACTTCAAAATTCTGGTCAAACATTTCAGAGACACATGCATCAAGTCTTCGCTCATCTAGAATTTTGTATTCCATATTTTGATGACTTACTCATAGCATCTTCCTCCGAGGACGAACACCCTGACCACTTACATCAAATCTTTTCTCGTTTAAGAGATTACGGTCTCGAGTTAAACCCCGATAAATGTGTTTTAGGCAAAACATCTGTAAAATTTCTGGGTTGTCTCGTAACAGCTCAGGGTGTTAAACCACTTCCCGATAAAGTCGAAGCCATTGCAAATTTTCCTAAGCCAGATACTATTTCACAACTAAGGCGTTTCTTGGCCATGTTAAATTTTTATAGACGTTTTACTAATTGTAAAAAAAATGATAAACGTCCCGTTCCTTGGAACGAGAAAGCAGAGACTGCATTTATGTAATATAAATCCTCATTGGCTTACGTTGCAACCCTGAATTATCCTACCACCGATCAACAGCTCTGTTTATTGGCTGATGCGTCCAACTTCGCAGTTGGAGGTGCATTAAATTGCTTGGCAGAAAATGGTCCTCAACCTATCAAGTTTTTCTCACGTAAACTGAGTGCAACAGAAATAAAATACAGCACACATGACAGGGAACTTCTTGCTATATACTTAGCAATAAAACAATTTAGGCACCAACTGGAAGGGCATAATTTTATAATATTCACAGATCTCATCGCCCTTTAACTTTTGCGTTTAATAAAATCTCGGACTCGTGTTCTCCCCATCAACTCGTGCATCTTGATTTTATATCGCAGTTCAGCACAGATATCAGACATGTTTTAGGATCTGATAACTCCGTGGCTGATGCCCTCTCGAGAATTAATGCCTTTAATCTTTCAACCACTGATCTCCAACATTTTGCTGATAGTCAAACCAAAGAAGAGGAACTTAAAACCTTTTCTTCCAATGACTTATCCATTAAATTAAAGCCTTTAAAAATAGGAAATGCTCTTGAAATCTTCTGTGATGTCAGTAGAGAAAAAGTACGGCCTTATGTGCCAGAGGAACTTCGCTTTGAAGTATTTCGCTCTCTCCATAATCTCTCCCATCCAGGTATTCATGCCACAAACTGCCTCATCCAAGACCGCGTCGTCTGGCTGTCCATGCTGAAGAACATTGCTAAATGGACACGATGCTGCATTCCATGCCAACGATCCAAAGTCCAGAGACATAACGTGAGCCCCATACAACCTTTTGCTCCAATCGTTGAGAGATTTCAGCACGTCCATATCGATCTAGTTGGACCATTTACACCATCTGATGGCTTCACCTTCCTGTTGACATGCATTGATCGCTTCACCCGATGGCCGAAGATCATTCCTGTCAGCGATATCTCCGCGGAAGCCGTGGCAAAAAGCTTCATCGCTAACTGGATATCGCACTTCCGTGTATCTGCCATCATAACCACAGACCAAGGAAGTCAGTTCCAGTCTCGTCTTCTCTACAGCCTGAAACAAATGTTGGGAATACAACGAATTCGAACCACTCTGTACCACCCTACTTCGAATGGTATGGTTGAACGACTTCATCGTACCCTCAAGCAAGCTATTCGGTGTCACGATACAAAATGGACAGAGTTGCTACCAATGGTCCTGCTGGACCTGTGAATGTGCATCAAGGACGACCTCAATGCATCCTGCACTGAAATGGTATTTGGAAAAACCATTGTGCTTCCAGAAGAATTCTTTGAACCTTCAAGTCAGACCTCAACTGACCCCTCTGAGTTTTTCTTAAGGCTGAGAGAAACATTCCGGACTCTTAAGCCAACTCCTGCTTTCTAGCATTCATCTACCTCATGTTTCGTGCACACAGCCCTCAAAACCTGCTCTCATGTCTTTGTTAGGGTCGAGGGACTAAAACCATCATTGACAACACCCTATCAGGGACCATTTGAAGTTTTGAGTAGGACCGACAAGCACTTTACAATCAAAATAAATGACAGGATATCCACGATCAGCATTGATCGGCTTAAGCCAGCTTTTCTGTTGAATAATACAGACTCGACAAAGGAGCCCTTCCCAGTGCAGAAAAGTAACCATCCGGTTGTACTTCCTCCTAGACTTGATCAAAATGTGCCCATACCAGCCATGACTCGCTCTGGTAGAAAGGTCAGATTCGACTCAAAGTACTTGTGAATTTTCATAGACTGTGAATCAAAGGACTTTTCATCATATGAAAAATTCTTTAAGACTTTCGTACCTTCGTTACTTCGGGGGGGAGTTCTGTGGCGTGCCTCTGCACCCACTTAATTCCTCTTAACTGGAACCAACTTGCGAACAGAGAGAGGTGAACTGATCTGAACGGACACTCGAAAAAACCTGTCTTCTTTCGGACACTCGCTCTCACTTCGACTCGCACGAGGAAAGTCATGCTTTCCCTTTATTCAATTTTCATGTGTGTGTTTCAACCTAAGTAATTATAGTAATTCTTATAATATATTCTACAATGCTGTATATTAAAAATATGTTTAACCTTTTTTTTATTATTCATTTTTACTATTTATATGGCGGGGAATAAACCTTAAATAGATTCTCCCTTCACGCCATAACGGTGATACTGGACGTGCACTAATCGGATCGAATGCAGGCAACCCGTGTTGCTTAGGTGGATACACAAATCCGTTCGAATGTGACAATGTGGGTACTTTGTCCGAATCCAGTGAGTTTTTATGCGTAGCGCACAGTTTTTAATGTCAACCATTAGCTATTCAGGGAAAATATTATTAAGCAGTGCCAAGTGTTTTTCTTTTGTAGGCTTCAAGGAGCGCAGAGAAACCATAGAAGATCACACATCCCACTTAGTCCGAATGGATTATTGACAAACGTCGTAGTGAAACGTGCATACTAGATGCTGCCCAATGTGACTTCATTAACGACCATCGTACACAATCGATGCCTACACAGTCCGGTGTCAATATAGAAGCGATTTCATCATTCACTTGTATAATTTCAACTGCCCCAGCTGCAGATGTACTGGCACCGTCGTTGATCTACTCGGTCTCATTCATTCTTTTACGTTCCTGGCAGGGCATGACTCAACTATATGGTGTTTTAATGGTACCATTCGATTCCTCTTGAGACGCCCTTTCCAACGGTATACGATTTCTGTATTTGGACTTCTCTTTTTGACGCGTAAAGGCCGACATTAATTTTTGGTAATACTTTTTTAAATTTTAACGCCTTATTATATTCATCGTCACTATTTTACACTAATGTTTTATATACAATCGATAGATTTTGATGAGAGCTGTTGATTGAAACTAAATCGAATGTCGTAGCTTCTCCGAGTCAAAAGTTATACTAAATGAAAATCTCGATAAGCAGCAAAATTACCTCAAAATGGCAGCCCTCCACCGCGTGCGATGAGTCACAGTCCTTACTTAGCGTAATAAATTCTTTGATCCTTTAGCTATCTAGTGGCGCAATTGAATTTTGGATAGAGATGATCGTTATGTAGCTGCAACACCAAACTGTATCCCCCGATTTCGTTATCATTCATTTTTTTGAATTGCCTCCGAATGGATGGAATTTTGAAGATGTATTCACGTCAGAAATAAAAAGACAACTAAATTTGTAGAAAATTTTAGTAATTTTGAATCATGATCAAATGACGAGGACGGTACCCGAACTGGCAGCCCTGGTTCGAGACCATGGCTACTCGGCAACCGTGGCCAAAAAAAAAAAGGAACTGGAAGACTAGAAATTCTAACGTATCGATAGAAAAAATGATAAAATGAGCTTGCCACAAAAAAGAAAGCAAGATACTACAAATGGAGTTAGAAGAAATGTGGTTTTATCTCACAAGAGCAGTTGGAAATGGGGGAGGGGCGTAATAAAAATTCTAATATTTATCAAAGAAAGATAGTGTGCCTCTTCTTACAAAATCAATGTTAGAAAAGTTGACTAAGCACAAAATATACACTTACAGTCGGTCGAAAAAATATCTGAGCACCGTGACACTTTCAAAAAATTATTGGAAATGGAAAACGACCTTTTTTTGAAACAAAAACAATCTTTGTTGAAACGAAAACGACCTTTGTTGAAACCATCTCATTTAAATCGAAAACCATCTCATTTAAATCGAAAACCATCTCATTTAAATCGAAAACCATCTCACTTAAAATCATCTCATTTGAATCAATCTCCACACCCTATTTTGGTTCCCACCTTTTCGTTTCAAATGACTCTTTTTACATGACTCTTGTCCCTTTTCCCCCTACTTTTTATCCAAAACTTGTATTTAAGATTTCAATCCAAAAGGAACGTTCAAAGGGCTCTTTTGTATGACTATTGTCTACTTTTTAATCAAAACGTTGTGTTTATGTCTCGATACATGTTTGAAGCAAAGTTCTACTGAGAACGTTCCAACGCTCTTTTTGTATGAATCGTGTCCATTTTTCACCTCATTTTTATCCCAACGTTGTGTTTAGTGTCTCGATTCCTGTTTGGCACAAAGTATGCCACAGAGCCATCATGTATGCACAATATAAAATTTTTCAGATTTCTCCCAAAAACTATTTTAGCACGGGGCGAGAGAAAATTTTTCATTCCATCCCAGAGAGACAATTTAGACAGGGGTCATCCACAAATGAAATTTAAACAGGGGTCATACACAGATGAAATTTAATCATGTCAAATGAAATGTATGCATTTTGGTGAGAAAACGGGGGCTCAATCCAACCAACGAGACAAGCCCTAACATACATCTCGGTGAGAGGACATGCCAATTCAACGAGACAAGCCCTCCAATTTCGGTGAGAAAACAGAGAATATGCCCACTCAACGAGACAAGCCCTCTCATCTGGGTGTGATAAAAAAACGACAACAGGTAAGTTTAATCTATATTATTCCAATCTTGGTGTATTTAATACTCTAATGATGCCATGTGAAACGATTCCTATTGGCTGATGCATGTTTTAAAAAAGATGTCATCCAATGTTGGCATATTGTGTGTCTTGAAAAAAGGGGGACCGAGTCGACTCTTGTGTCGACTCGATCCCCCTTTTTTCGGTAAATTTTTTTTTCTCTCACTCTACTAAATGAGCCGTCTGTCTTTTGCATTCAGCCTGCAGCTTGTTAAAATACTGCAGGTATCGTGCAAATCGATACGATTTCACCATGGTGCACTCGTAAATGTCAAAGCCCTCGTGCACCTCATCGTGCAGGTGGTCAGGCAGGCTGCGGTCATTCAAATCCCGGAAATGGGGCAATATTTCCAGGTTGATCGTAAAAAGTCCCAACTTTTCAAAAATTTTCCGCTGATCCGAGCCCTTGACGACAATGAGGCCTCTGTTTCCTTGGGCCAGGTGACAAAACTTGCCCCGGATGCAGAAATCCAGGTATTCCAGAGGCACGGATCCGGGCAGGTGGCTCTTTAAGCTGAGCCGTTCATTAATGTACCGGTTGGCTCGTCTGTCTTTGTCTGTCGTAAGGAGATTCGAGTGATCCACCGTGATACAAATCACTTTGGGATCTGTGCCATCCTCCGGTATGCTGGCAATGGACAATTCGATCGGAACAGGTTAACCACCATGGTGAAACACGTTAGCATGGGTAAAAAACGCTAGAGGAGACATGTTGCTGGGTGAGAATGTCTCTGGTGGATGGGCGCTCGCCTTTTATACTCTACTGGGGTCACGTGAATCGATTCCTATTGGCTGATGCTTTTCCAATCTTGAATCACCAGACATTTGTTGCATCCAACAGCCCGATTCAGCGCCAAGGTTCCACCATACAGATGAATTTAATCTTGCTGCATCCAACAGCACGATTCAGCGCCAAGGTTCCACCATACAGATGAATTTAATCTTGCTGCATCCAACAGCACGATTCAGCACCAAGGTTCCACCATACAGATGAATTTAATCTTGGTGCATCCAACAGCACACGTTTTTAAAATACGAATAAATTTAATCTTGTTGCATCCAACAGCACGATTCAGCGCCAAGGTTCCACCATACAGATGAATTTAATCTTGCTGCATCCAACAGCACACGTTTTTAAAATGTGCCTTTCAATCTTGGTACATTATGTGACCCGAAAAAAGGGGGACCAAATCGACTGTTGTGTCGATTCGATCCCCCTTTTTCCGGGCCAATGTCCATTTACTGTGTCAGTACCGACACTTTGTAGCTCCATTCAGCAAGCAGCTTATTAAACTGCTGCAGGTATTTGGCAAATTGGTTCGATTTTAGCATGGTGCAGTACGAAATGTCCTCTTTCTCGTGCACACCCTCATGCACGGGGTCGGGAAAGGTTCTGTGATACGTTGTGGTAAAATGTATAATGTTGCCGTTTTCCCAACAGAGAGACGTATTCTTAAAAACAGCACTTTTATTCGATATAAACATGTAAATTTTAAAATTAATTTACCCACGAGGGTAATGTTTCAAAATGGCCTCCGACCTAACGCGCCGGTGCCGAGAGACTCTCTCTTATATAAAAAAACATTCTTACCGGAGGGGAGCACAATGCGCCTCCTGGTGAAGGGAGGAAACACTACACCCCCACACAAGATTGATGTGTCACACATGATACTCAATCTGATCATAAAGCATAAAATAATATACATTCATATAATACACTAAAATACAAGTAATTAGCATTACCTCACACTTTAAAAAATATGAAAAATAAGTATACATAACAAATTACACAAAACTAAATTAAGAATACAATTTTGATATGATTAATTATACCATAATAATAAAGAAAATTTAAATTTAAGGAATTCACATAATAAACATTAATATAAAAAAACTGTTACTCGAAAAGAAACACTAGCATTTTTAAATGTAAATAGACACACAAATAATATAATGAGATACACAAAATAAGATAAAGAAAATAATTATTCACTAAATCCAAAATTTTCTTTTTAAAATTGAAAAGCACATTTGTTACACTAATCGTGAGAGTGCATCAGCATGAGGCATTTTCACACCAGGACAATGTTTGATTGTCACATTGAACTTTTGTAGAGCAAAAGCCCATCGTTGTAGCCTCGCAGATTGTGGTGCACTTTTTTGTTAAGTAGGGTAAAGGGTTATGATCAGTATAAAATTCAATTTCAGTCCCAAATACCCATACTTCAAACTTTTTAAGCTCCACACAATCGCAAATGCCTCTCGTTCAATAGTTGACCATGACTGTTGGGTCTTACTTAATTTTTGACTTGCATAAGCAATTGGGTAACACTTATCACCACATTTTTGTGACAGGCAAGCAGCTATGCCAATTTGCGATGCATCTGAATGAATGGTATACGGTTTATCAGGAACTGGAGAGTACAGCGAAGGTGCTTCCACTAAAGCCTTTTTTTAGAAGATGAAATGAGGAATCATGTTTCTCAGTCCATGGGATGGAATCAGGTACTCTCTTTTTGGTGAGTTCCGTCAATGGGTATACAAGTTCTGAATATTTAGGAATATACTCACGATAGTAATTACACAGTCCAAGTACGCTACGAAGCTCCTTCTTCGTTTTAGGCACTGGTAAGTTGTTGATAACTGCAGTCTTTTCGGGATCTGGTTCGTGCTTACCAGAACCGATAATATGACCCAAATATTTAATTTGAGCTTTTCCAAAGGCACACTTTTTGAGATTCACAGTGAAATTTAACTCTGAAAGTTTCGTTAAAATAGTATCCAGATGAAGAAGATGTTCTTCCCAATTTTTGGAGAAGATTGCAATGTCGTCGATGTAGGCACGTGAAAATTCTCTGTAACACGATAATGCTTTGTTCATTTCACGCTGAAATGTGGCAGAGGCATTTTTCAAACCAAAACTCATCACCTTGAAACGGTACTGTTGCCGATGAGTCTTGAAAGATGTAAGATTTTTGCTGTCTTCAGCCATGGGTATAGCCCAATACCCCTTCAAGAGATCTAACGTTGTGATGATATTGGCTCTTCCAATAGAATGTATGAGCTCCACTGCATCTTCCATCGGAAAATCATCAGACACACTCTCCGAGTTCAGAGCTCTGAAGTCAACGCAAAGTCGTAGGGTACCATCTTTCTTGTTAACGCAAACAATTGGATAGGCTATTTCTGCGTCAGATTCTTCAATTAAATCAAGTCGCACAAGCTCCTCTATCTGCTCATCAACTTTAATCTTCAAGGACTCTGGTATGCGATATACGAACGGCTTTTTACGTTCAATGTTCGGCTTTAAGCGAATTCGATGAGTCCCTACTTTGGCTATTTTCACATCACTTGTGAATAGTGTTTGGTGTTTTAGAACAATCGCTAGCACTTGTTCCCTCTCACTCTCCTTCAGATGATTCAGATTGATTTCATGTAGAACTCTTTCAGATGTGGACCTCGATAAATTAGGAATGGGATGGATTTCTCCGAATTCGTGGTCACCTTCAAAAATGACCCCAACTGCAAGTGCACGAGGATGATACTTCCTGATCTTATTCACGTGAACATGTCTTACAGTTCCATCGGACAGTTTAACTTTATACGAATGGGGTGGATGGTGTTGAATTATCTCTCCAGGTCCAGTCCATCTCGCATAGATCTTATTACTAGAATCTGGTATCAGCAAAACAACTTGTTCTCCGATGCTAAAATTCTTCACAGATGACCTCTTGTTGAAGTAATCTCCATAAGCCTTTTGTTTCTGAGCAGCAGTTAAAGAGGCACTCTCAGCAGCCTTTTCCATATTTATCTTCATTTCCTGAAGGTAATCAGCAGCTGACTGGGAAATGTTCGTCGGAAGATGTATTTCGCCTGCCCAGGATGATTTAAGAATGGCTAACGGCCCTCGAGCTTCTCTGCCATACAGTAACCTAAATGGTGATACACCAGTGGTAGTGTTCGGTACTTCACGGTATGCAAACAACAAAAAAGGTAATTGTCGATCCCAGCTTCGTGGATCTTCACGAATAACGTGATGAATCATGTCCTTCAATACCTTATTCCATCTTTCAACTAGTCCGTTGCTGGCCGGGTAGCCAGGACAGGAAAACCTAGGACTAGATCCAATCCTTTTCGTAAATTCTTGGGTTAAAGCCGACTTGAAGTTTGTGCCTTGATCACTGGCAATTATATTCGGAATTCCAGTCCTCGAAAATATTTGTAATAAAGAGTCACATGCATTTTTGGCTGTTAGGGATCTAAGTGGTACTGCTTCAGGCCAACGTGTATGTTGATCCATCATACAAAGAACGTATTTATGTCCTCTACCAGATGGCGGTTGAATAGGTCCGATCACGTCTATGTTAACAATCTCAAAGGGAAGTTCAGGACGGACAATAGGTGTAATGGGAGCTCTATCTCCAATTTTCTCAGGCTTCCGAAGCTGACACCCTTTGCATGTCTGGACGAATTCAGCAATTTCGCCAGACATATTTGGCCAAAAGAAATTATATTTTATCCTCTCTTTTGTTTTCTTAACCCCCATATGACCTCCAAAACTGACTCATGGGCTAGTTTCATTACCTTATCTATTCTGCAACGCTGTAAAACTAATTGCATAACTGGTTCATTTAGAATTTTATCCCTGTGATAAATTAATCCATCAATTAATAAAAATTTCCTTTGTTTAATTTTAACTCTTCACGAACCGTTTTAAGAGAATCACAAGTATTCTGCTCATCTTTCATTTTAGTGTAATCCGAATTAAAATTTATATTATCTGAGTCACTCTCAACATAAAATATATCTTTCCCACACTCTGCTTCATTTTCATCATTTGAAAACGCAATAGAACTATCAGCCGATTCGGCAAAAATCTCATTTTCCTTCTTATTATTTTTGTCATTTATTGAACACAAAGACTCATATAAAGCAGGAGGTATTAAAGCATCAGCATTTAATTTATCTGTGATCGCTACCAAGCAATCCATTGGATGATTCAAAGAATTATTATCGAGAGCTATAGCGGTTTTAATTAGTTTTGCTTCTACATTTTCTCCGAATGCAGAGCTTAAAGTAATTTTTCCGAATTCATCATTAGAACTATCTGGAAAGGTATCGGAATTGCATATAAAAATCTGGGTTCCGCTATCCAAAACACAATTTATTGCTTTCCCGTTAATATAAACAATTACATATTTCAAAGGCTCAAGGTCAACTTTCGGTTGTACATATTGCACTTGAGAAGTCTCTTTTTCTCATTTTTAATTTAGAATACTTTCTATTACAATCTCGAGCTAAATGGTTTTCACCGCAAATGTAGCATTCTATTTTTTTATTTAACCTACTTTGTTTTGAGTTAATAAATTTGTTTTCTTTCGAATTGAGATTTATTACTTCCCGTCTCGCGTTAGGAGGGATATATTTAAAATCCTTGCGTGAGTCATTCTGATTATGACATGCTCTATGTGTAAACTCCGAAAATGATTTTCCTTTACAAGCATAAAACATGTCACACTCTTTTCCCATTTCAATTGGTTTGAACCAATTTTGCTCCTGTTTTATATTTATATGAACGGCAGTTTCATTATCTAATGTTTCATATAGTTTATCGCTAACAATTAACTCCTTTAAAGAATTAAAATCATTTACATTTCTCAAATTACAGTATTGATCCCAATTCGTTAACAAACGAGATGCCAACTGAATATGCGTTTCATTTGGCATTCGTTTCGCTTTTTGAAAATTTTGTAAGCAAATTAAAGGTGTTGGCTCAAATTCTCTTAGAACTAAACTTTTTAATTTATTATAGTCGCTTATTTCTTCATCTTTTACATAAACCAAAATATTTTCGGCCTTTTCTCCTAGCAAATTTAAAAGAATCTCTCCTTTAAATTCACCCGGCACATTTTTGGTTTTAAATGAACGTTCTAAAGAAGAGAAAAATAAATTCCACCCCTCTTGTTTTTTAGGAATCGGCAGAGTTAAAGTACGAACACTTAGAATAAAATTTTCTATCGAAGTTTGCTTTGTTTCGGGATTTGTACGCTGCAACTCATTGCTATCCCTTTGACTTTCCAATTTTGCCCTTTCTAAATTTATTTTCCCAATTCTATTTCCAGTTTAACTTTTTCCAGATTTATTCTTTCAAACTCAAGCTGCGATTCTGCCGTTAAACGCGCTTGCTCTTCCTTCGATTTTCTGTCCGCACGCGCTTGTTCTTCGTACGATATTCTGTTCGAAATAATTGAATCTAAATAGTCATCCATAAACTCTTTATTGTTTTTATACTTCTCGCTATTTAAAATTAAATTTTTTAAATCTAGCACTTTCATTTCTGGGGTTGTTTTCTCACCCAATTCATCCGCAATTAATATTAATTCCTCTTTTCTAGCTCCGCGAAACATGATTAGAAAGAAAGAATTATACCAAATGAATTAACCCAGAAAATTTAGAAAAGAGAAAAAAAAAAACCTTGCTGAATTCGCTCAAAACGATACAAAAGGGTTGCCTACCTCGTGGTTCCTTTTGATGTCTTGACTCCCTCAGGCGTTCTAGATCCTGCCGGCTGCGCCAATGTGATACGTTGTGGTAAAATGTATAATGTTGCCGTTTTCCCAACAGAGAGACGTATTCTTAAAAACAGCACTTTTATTCGATATAAACATGTAAATTTTAAAATTAATTTACCCACGAGGGTAATGTTTCAAAATGGCCTCCGACCTAACGCGCCGGTGCCGAGAGACTCTCTCTTATATAAAAAAACATTCTTACCGGAGGGGAGCACAGTGCGCCTCCTGGTGAAGGGAGGAAACACTACAGGTTCCATCGCAAATGTCTTTGAATTTCGGCAGGTTCTCCAGGGTCATGGCATACAGTCCGAGCTCTTGAAAATTTTTTTGTTGTTCTAATCCTTTGATCACCATCAGACCCCTGCTGCCTCGGGCCAGCTGATTAAACTTTCTCCTCACGCAAAAGGGTAGGTATTCCACGGGCACACTCTTGGGTAACGGGTGGTGTACCAGACGAAGACGGGCATTCTCTTGGCAGTTGGATCGAACATCTTTGGGCTTGGATGGTTGCCCGGCATGATTCACGGTGATGCACATCACCTCGGGATCGCTGCCATCCCTGGGAATCGTGGCAATGGACAATTCGATGGGCACTGGCTTGCCCTCGTGATGAAACACGTTGGCATGCGCAAAATAGGCGGGTTGACTCAACACAGACATGTTGCTTCAAAGAGCAGAATGATTCGAGCGGCGGGTGGCTCGCTTTATATATGGTCGAGGAGCGTGACGTCAGAGGGCATTCCATGGGCCAAAGCCTTTTCATGCGAGCGCTGCACGTGTTGTTCCAAAACCCGCTTCCAAGGTTGGAGACCCACCATGCGCCAAGGAACAGGATCGTCTCGATGCATTTCCCAATCGTCCAACCACGTCAACCATTTCACGTACACGTCTGCGACTCGAGGGCAGTCTGTCAAATCCAAACTATACGCATCCGTAGTTTGAGGTTGATACGCCTCCCAAACTCGGTGAGAATGAGGACGACCCACTTGAAAGAATCTCAACTCGACCCCTTTGTCCCAGGTCAGATCCAAATGACTCGTAAACACAATTACCGTTTTTCCAAACGACCCAGGAATGTGCACCCCAAAATTGGGTTTTAAAAGGATGGTGTAAGGATAGTCTGGCTCGTAATACGTGACTCGATCCAGCCACCGACCCAGATTTCCAAACACAATAGTGGTACGCTGTCAACACTGGTCCAACAAGTGTTGTACCGAAACCATTTTTTTACATGCTCTTGTCTCCAAGCTTGGTATTTTTTGGACAAAAAAAGGAGACGGGTTTCGGGCAAACATTAAATTTATTTGCAAAATAATATTTACAATATTTACAAGATAATATTTACAATATTTACACTATTTACAAAATAAATAATTACATGAAAGGCAAACAATTGCGAATAGGCAGATTCAACGGTTCAATCACTTTAAACCCGGTAGTGTTCTTTACTTTTTTTTTCATTCGGGGCATGGTCAAGTCCATGGGGGCTTCTTGTTGTTCTAGGACCAACCCTGCTTCAAAATTATCCAAGAATGAGATGAGATCACATTACTCTCGTCAAACAGGGAAGGCACCGTGTCCAGCACCTGAGGTTCTTGGGTATGCGCCAAGGGAATCCCTTGTTGCAAATAGTCTCCAAATACAGACGACAGGATTTGATCCATGGAATAGTCATCCGTAAAGGTCGGCTCCAAAGTCTTGACCACAGGTGGATCTGGTAAAAGGATCTGAGGTGTTGTCTGCTTAGGTGGATCTGGAAGAAGGATTTGAGGTGTCGTCGGCACAGGTGGATCTGGTAAAAGAATCTGAGGGGTTGTCGGCACAGGTGGATCTTGTAGAAGGATCTGAGGAGTTGTTGGCACAGGTGGATCTGGTAGAAGAATCTGAGGTGTCGTCCGCTCAGGTGGTGGATATGATAGAAGAATTTGAGGTGTCGTCCGCTCAGGTGGTGGATCTGATAGAAGAACCTGAGGTGTCTTCCGCTCAGGTGGCTCCGGAATACTCACGGGTTGAGGGGTGGCCAAGGCAGTGGAAGGTTTGATAATCATCACAGGAGGCATAGAAGGTCTGATGATGGGTGTGATAATCACTCTTTTCTTCTTGGAGAAATACCCTGGCTGTTCCAAAGGTCGTTTTTTTGTCTCAAAAGGTGCATGAGACGGGGTAGGAGGAGGTAGCTTGTAGGCTTTTTGATCAAAGCGGTTCCGTTTTCTAAAATCCCCCAGGTTAAATCCATTCTCCATGAGCTGGGGGAGAAGGGTTTCGGGGATAATGTCCAAACCAAACACAGTCTTTTGAATCGTCAACAAGATATAACGAGTTCCAGCCGGGATCGGGTAGGTCGTCTGGGGTTCCAACACCATTCGATGATACAGCATCTGGTCAAACGGTTCAAAGCTCCTCCTAAACAAATTGGGATTGGCCCGACACCTGAGACTGGACGATGGAAATTCGTAAATCAGCATGGGGACGTGGGTCGTTTGAATCAGGTGTATCTCCCCAGACTTTACTGTTCGGAAGCCAAAAGTAAAATCTTTTTTTTCACAAAAAACATGTTGTTGTAAATGTAGACCATTCTCTTGTCGGTATTTTTTAGGAATCGATCGGGATTACTCAACAGTCCTTTGGAGATTTTTCCCACAAGACATCATCGGGCCGGAATTCGTTCACGTGCTTGGACTCTAGGATGGCACGCTTGAAATTATCCACCAGCGTCTTTTTTTTTGATGCCAATTGTCTTTACAAAACAAGACAAACACCCGTTTTGTATTCAGCTCCTGGTACAGGATGCAAGCACGGACGTGTCCCTGCAGAGCGGCATATACCAAGGCGTCGGGCTTCTCGGGCAGCGTCACGGGCACCACGGTCGTGGAAATGTGCTCGGGAAAGGCATCAACTTGATCCATTGTGCACTAAAGTGAAGCGTCGACTGATGGGAAGCGTCGAGACGAGTCTTCTTTTATACGTTAAAACAGGATGTGGGCGGAGTCATCAGTAGCCAAGCACGAGTTAAAAATGGGTCGATGCGTGTTTGTACCCATCACGAATGAAAATGGGGTTAATGGGTTGATGGAGAATGGCACACATGCCTTGCACGGTAATCCAACGATGACATGTGGTTTGATTGCAAAACGGACATTGTCCCAGTTCACGTCCATTGAAATTTAACAACATCACAGGGGTTCACTTGAATGGGCTCGAGGAGATCCAACTGGCTTGGATGTCCTTAAAGGTTTGTTTAGAATGTTGGTCGGTGACGCAAATGGTACCGACATTCAGATGATGTAAAAATTTAAACAGTTCGTGGGGACATTCCCGATCCATGGCATACGAGACGGCTCCGTTGGTCAGCGTGAAACCACTGTTTCTAATACACAACACGGCCAAACCTTGGCTGTGGAAAAAGACTTGGGCATTTTCCTGGGAAGTGGGCATCAATTGCTGTGCATAAGGGGGTCTTTGATACACTCTGGGTTTGAAATGATGCCTTTGATACGGGGGCCTGAATTTGGGTCTCCTATAGAACCTGGGATATCGTGGCCTTTGTTCCTCATTCCATCTTTTAACATTCTATCGTTCTTCATTCTGTGTTTCTTCATTCAACAATCAATCATTTATTGATACCATTTACATTGGTGGGTTGAATAATGAATCCATTGTTGCCCAATGTCATGAGAGGATGATTTCTAGGCACCCACAAAATAATGTTGTTTTTGAAACCTCCGAGGGTTCCTGTTTGAGTCTTTTAGGGGCCAGGGTTGTTCCATGCGTCTCTTTCAAGATCGAGGCGTTTAATGTGAGGTAGGGAGAAATGGTCTGGGTACCCTTGTCACAACGAGTGATTAGGGGTGGAGTCACCTCGACATTATCCATGAAAACAGAGGGATCCACCAACGGTGGTCTCTCAGGGTCAGCAGGTCTCTCTGGTTCGGCAGGCCTCTCAGGTTTAACAGGTGGAGTAGGTATTTCAGGTTCAACAAGTCTCTCAGGTCTTTCAACAGGTGGAGTAGGTATTCTTTCAGGTTCAACAGGTAGAGTAGGCATTTCAGGTTCAACAGGTGGAGTAGGTATTCTTTCAGGTTCAACAGGTAGAGCAGGTTTCTCAGGTAGAGAAAGTCTCTCAGCCCTCAAGCAGGCCTCATAAACCATCTGTATGGAGGGTTTGGATCCATTTTGCATCTGACGCATGTCTTGCACCTTTTGGATAAAGGTTTGGATCCACAGTCTCACCAAGATTGAATTGGGGACGGGAGAGTCTTGGACATGCAAGACGGGAGAGGTTTTGTAACTCTCCACAAACAGGTTGCTAGGGTTCTCCACCAGAGCAGAACCCGCATTGAGACTGATGGCAAAACTCGTGGCCAACGACGACAGTTCGGCATTCAAAATGTTAAAGACGACATCGGGAGTCACCAATTTTGACTTTTGCGTCATGATGGGATACTGTTTGTGGGCCGGCAACACATCTTTGCCTTGAATGACGAGGCTGTCGAATTGTTTGGCAAATTCGTATACTTTGGAACGACCAAGTAGGGCTCCAACATCCACCAGTCGAAAGTAGAGCTTGCCATCCTTTCCAATCATAGCAGCTAATGGATAGTGTTGATGAGGCAGGAGAATCTTGAACCACATGATGACTCTCTTGAAGAAACACTGAGAGTGAATGAATGGCAAAGGAAGGCTGTCAAACTTTTATACCATCTCTTAACAAAAAAAAATTTTTTTTTGTATTAAAATATTTTTTGACAGTGGGGTTTAAAAGATCTTGCTCATCTCATGATACTCACATTCCTGCAAAAATGAATTCACCAGACTATAATGATTTTATTGACATGTTCAATGCGCCAACACCAATGGCTTCTCCATCCCATGAAGTGATTTATAATTCGTTACCCCCCATGGAGCAATCTACCGTTTCTGATTCGTCTTTGGAAGATCCCATGGAACAATCTAGGGTTCTCGAGTCACCTTTGAAAGAACCCGTGGATTCTAAGCCACCAGTTGTTTCTAAATCACCTTATCTACCTTGTCAAAAAGGTTAATTAAGTCATTCATCGTTCTCCGCGATCCAAGGAACGAAGGAATGAGGAAGGATGGAATGAGAAAACACAGAATGAAGAACAATTGAAAGAGGAAAGACAGAATGAAGAACGAAGAAATGAAGAAACACAGAATGAAGAACGATGGAATGTTAAAAGATGAAATGAGGAACAAAGCCCACGATATCCCAGGTTCTATAGGAGACCCAAATTCAGGCCCCCGTATCAAAGGCATCATTTCAAACCCAGAGTGTATCAAAGACCCCCTTATGCACAGCAATTGATGCCCACTTCCCAGGAAAATACCCAAGTCTTTTTCCACAGCCAAGGTTTGGCCGTGTTGTGTATTAGAACCAGTGGTTTCACGCTGACCAACGGAGTCGTCTCGTATGCCATGGATCGGGAATGTCCCCACGAACTGTTTAAATTTTTACACCATCTGAATGTCGGTACCATTTGCGTCACCGACCAACATTCTAAACAAACCTTTAAGGACATCCAAGCCAGTTGGATCTCCTCGAGCCCATTCAAGTGAACCCCTGTGATGTTGTTAAATTTCAATGGACGTGAACTGGGACAATGTCCGTTTTGCAATCAAACCACATGTCATCGTTGGATTACCGTGCAAGGCATGTGTGCCATTCTCCATCAACCCATTAACCCCATTTTTCATTCGTGATGGTACAAACACGCATCGACCCATTTTTAACTCGTGCTTGGCTACTGATGACTCCGCCCACATCCTGTTTTAACGTATAAAAGAAGACTCGTCTCGACGCTTCCCATCAGTCGACGCTTCACTTTAGTGCACAATGGATCAAGTTGATGCCTTTCCCGAGCACATTTCCACGACCGTGGTGCCCGTGACGCTGCCCGAGAAGCCCGACGCCTTGGTATATGCCGCTCTGCAGGGACACGTCCGTGCTTGCATCCTGTACCAGGAGCTGAATACAAAACGGGTGTTTGTCTTGTTTTGTAAAGACAATTGGCATCAAAAAGACGCTGGTGGATAATTTCAAGCGTGCCATCCTAGAGTCCAAGCACGTGAACGAATTCCGGCCCGATGATGTCTTGTGGGAAAAATCTCCAAAGGACTGTTGAGTAATCCCGATCGATTCCTAAAAATACCGACAAGAGAATGGTCTACATTTACAACAACATGTTTTTTGTGAAAAAAGATTTTACTTTTGGCTTCCGAACAGTAAAGTCTGGGGAGATTCACCTGATTCAAACACCCACGTCCCCATGCTGATTTACGAATTTCCATCGTCCAGTCTCAGGTGTCGGGCCAATCCCAATTTGTTTAGGAGGAGCTTTGAACCGTTTGACCAGATGCTGTATCATCGAATGGTGTTGGAACCCCAGACGACCTACCCGATCCCGGCTGGAACTCGTTATATCTTGTTGACGATTCGAAAGACAGTGTTTGGTTTGGACATTATCCCCGAAACCCTTCTCCCCCAGCTCATGGAGAATGGATTTAACCTGGGGGATTTTAGAAAACGGAACCGCTTTGATCAAAAAGCCTACAAGCTACCTCCTCCTACCCCGTCTCATGCACCTTTTGAGACAAAAAAACGACCTTTGGAACAGCCAGGGTATTTCTCCAAGAAGAAAAGAGTGATTATCACACCCATCATCAGACCTTCTATGCATCCTGTGATGATTATCAAACCTTCCACTGCCTTGGCCACCCTCAACCCGTGAGTATTCCGGAGCCACCTGAGCGGAAGACACCTCAGGTTCTTCTATCAGATCCACCACCTGAGCGGACGACACCTCAAATTCTTCTCATATCCACCACCTGAGCGGACGACACCTCAGATTCTTCTACCAGATCCACCTGTGCCAACAACTCCTCAGATCCTTCTACAAGATCCACCTGTGCCGACAACCCCTCAGATTCTTTTACCAGATCCACCTGTGCCGACGACACCTCAAATCCTTCTTCCAGATCCACCTAAGCAGACAACACCTCAGATCCTTTTACCAGATCCACCTGTGGTCAAGACTTTGGAGCCGACCTTTACGGATGACTATTCCATGGATCAAATCCTGTCGTCTGTATTTGGAGACTATTTGCAACAAGGGATTCCCTTGGCGCATACCCAAGAACCTCAGGTGCTGGACACGGTGCCTTCCCTGTTTGACGAGAGTAATGTGATCTCATCTCATTCTTGGATAATTTTGAAGCAGGGTTGGTCCTAGAACAACAAGAAGCCCCCATGGACTTGACCATGCCCCGAATGAAAAAAAGTAAAGAACACTACCGGGTTTAAAGTGATTGAACCGTTGAATCTGCCTATTCGCAATTGTTTGCCTTTCATGTAATTATTTATTTTGTAAATAGTTTAAATATTGTAAATATTATTTTGTAAATATTGTAAATATTATTTTGTAAATAAATTTAATGTTTGCCCGAAACCCGTCTCCTTTTTTTTGTCCAAAATACCAAGCTTGGAGACAAGAGCATGTAAAAAATGGTTTCGGTACAACACTTGTTGGACCAGTGTTGACAGCGTACCACTATTGTGTTTGGAAATCTGGGTCGGTGGCTGGATCGAGTCACGTATTACGAGCCAGACTATCCTTACACCATCCTTTTAAAACCCAATTTTGGGGTGCACATTCCTGGGCCGTTTGGAAAACGGTAATTGTGTTTACGAGTCATTTGGATCTGACCTGGGACAAAGGGGTCGAGTTGAGATTCTTTCAATTGGGTCGTCCTCATTCTCACCGAGTTTGGGAGGCGTATCAACCTCAAACTACGGGTGCGTATAGTTTGGATTTGACAGACTGCCCTCGAGTCGCAGACGTGTACGTGAAATGGTTGACGTGGTTGGACGATGGGAAATGCATCGAGACGATCCTGTTCCTTGGCGCATGGTGGGTCTCCAACCTTGGAAGCGGGTTTGGAACAACACGTGCAGCGCTCGCATGAAAAGGCTTTGGCCCATGGAATGCCCTCTGACGTCACGCTCCTCGACCATATATAAAGCGAGCCACCCGCCGCTCGAATCATTCTGCTCTTTGAAGCAACATGTCTGTGTTGAGTCAACCCGCCTATTTTGCGCATGCCAACGTGTTTCATCACGAGGGCAAGCCAGTGCCCATCGAATTGTCCATTGCCCCGATTCCCAGGGATGGCAGCGATCCCGAGGTGATGTGCATCACCGTGAATCATGCCGGGCAACCATCCAAGCCCAAAGATGTTCGATCCAACTGCCAAGAGAATGCCCGTCTTCGTCTGGTACACCACCCGTTACCCAAGAGTGTGCCCGTGGAATACCTACCCTTTTGCGTGAGGAGAAAGTTTAATCAGCTGGCCCGAGGCAGCAGGGGTCTGATGGTGATCAAAGGATTAGAACAACAAAAAAATTTTCAAGAGCTCGGACTGTATGCCATGACCCTGGAGAACCTGCCGAAATTCAAAGACATTTGCGATGGAACCTTTCCCGACCCCGTGCATGAGGGTGTGCACGAGAAAGAGGACATTTCGTACTGCACCATGCTAAAATCGAACCAATTTGCCAAATACCTGCAGCAGTTTAATAAGCTGCTTGCTGAATGGAGCTACAAAGTGTCGGTACTGACACAGTAAATGGACATTGGCCCGGAAAAAGGGGGATCGAATCGACACAACAGTCGATTTGGTCCCCCTTTTTTCGGGTCACATAATGTACCAAGATTGAAAGGCACATTTTAAAAACGTGTGCTGTTGGATGCAGCAAGATTAAATTCACCTGTATGGTGGAACCTTGACGCTGAATCGTGCTGTTGGATGCACCAAGATTAAATTTATTCGTATTTTAAAAACGTGTGCTGTTGGATGCACCAAGATTAAATTCATCTGTATGGTGGAACCTTGGTGCTGAATCGTGCTGTTGGATGCAGCAAGATTAAATTCATCTGTATGGTGGAACCTTGGCGCTGAATCGGGCTGTTGGATGCAACAAATGTCTGGTGATTCAAGATTGGAAAAGCATCAGCCAATAGGAATCGATTCACGTGACCCCAGTAGAGTATAAAAGGCGAGCGCCCATCCACCAGAGACATTCTCACCCAGCAACATGTCTCCTCTAGCGTTTTTTACCCATGCTAACGTGTTTCACCATGGTGGTTAACCTGTTCCGATCGAATTGTCCATTGCCAGCATACCGGAGGATGGCACAGATCCCAAAGTGATTTGTATCACGGTGGATCACTCGAATCTCCTTACGACAGACAAAGACAGACGAGCCAACCGGTACATTAATGAACGGCTCAGCTTAAAGAGCCACCTGCCCGGATCCGTGCCTCTGGAATACCTGGATTTCTGCATCCGGGGCAAGTTTTGTCACCTGGCCCAAGGAAACAGAGGCCTCATTGTCGTCAAGGGCTCGGATCAGCGGAAAATTTTTGAAAAGTTGGGACTTTTTACGATCAACCTGGAAATATTGCCCCATTTCCGGGATTTGAATGACCGCAGCCTGCCTGACCACCTGCACGATGAGGTGCACGAGGGCTTTGACATTTACGAGTGCACCATGGTGAAATCGTATCGATTTGCACGATACCTGCAGTATTTTAACAAGCTGCAGGCTGAATGCAAAAGACAGACGGCTCATTTAGTAGAGTGAGAGAAAAAAAAATTTACCGAAAAAAGGGGGATCGAGTCGACACAAGAGTCGACTCGGTCCCCCTTTTTTCAAGACACACAATATGCCAACATTGGATGACATCTTTTTTAAAACATGCATCAGCCAATAGGAATCGTTTCACATGGCATCATTAGAGTATTAAATACACCAAGATTGGAATAATATAGATTAAACTTACCTGTTGTCGTTTTTTTATCACACCCAGATGAGAGGGCTTGTCTCGTTGAGTGGGCATATTCTCTGTTTTCTCACCGAAATTGGAGGGCTTGTCTCGTTGAATTGGCATGTCCTCTCACCGAGATGTATGTTAGGGCTTGTCTCGTTGGTTGGGTTGATCCCCCGTTTTCTCACCAAAATGCATACATTTCATTTGACATGATTAAATTTCATCTGTGTACGACCCCTGTTTAAATTTCATTTGTGGATGACCCCTGTCTAAATTGTCTCTCTGGGATGGAATGAAAAATTTTCTCTCGCCCCGTGCTAAAATATTTTTTGGGAGAAATCTGAAAAATTTTATATTGTGCATACATGATGGCTCTGTGGCATACTTTGTACCAAACAGGAATCGAGACACTAAACACAACGTTGGGATAAAAATGAGGTGAAAAATGGACACGATTCATACAAAAAGAGCCGTTGGAACGTTCTCAGTAGAACTTTGCTTCAAACATGTATCGAGACATAAACACAACGTTTTGATTAAAAAGTAGACAATAGTCATACAAAAGAGCCCTTTGAACGTTCCTTTTGGATTGAAATCTTAAATGCAAGTTTTGGATAAAAAGTAGGGGGAAAAGGGACAAGAGTCATGTAAAAAGAGTCATTTGAAACGAAAAGGTGGGAACCAAAATAGGGTGTGGAGATTGATTCAAATGAGATGATTTTAAATGAGATGGTTTTCGATTTAAATGAGATGGTTTTCGATTTAAATGAGATGGGTTTCGATTTAAATGAGATGGTTTTCGATTTAAATGAGATGGTTTCAACAAAGATTGTTTTTGTTTCAAAAAAAGGTCGTTTTCCATTTCCAATAATTTTTTGAAAGGGTCACGTTGCTCTGATATTTTTTCGACCGACTGTATTAGCATTGGCGTAACTTGCACCCCGCAACCCCCGCATCGCGGGGGGGCAGGGTTCTAAAGGGGCCCAAAGGCTTACTGACGCAAGTGCCTACCTTATGTAAAATTCAACGTGGGGGGGCCCAAATGTTCTCCGTTACGCCACTGCTTATTACAATCCTAAATGGAATGGAGCATTTTTTTTTCTCACGAGGAAAAAGTTTAGCCTTGATGAATCACTATTTTTTTACATAATTTGTAAAAAAAAATTACTTAAGTACTTTTCTCAAACATTACATACAATTGAAACTTATAAAAGCGTGTTAAAAATAAATTCTTTTCACCAATTCATCAGAATAACGTCCGATCTCTTAATAAATGTTCTGTTGAGTTTAACTGAATATATAATCGAAAAAAAAAGAATTTCTGAAATACATAAGGATATAAGCAATCAAAAGAATTATTTGTGATTTCCAAATCTAATTCCTACAAATGAATCATTACGAATATTATGAAGGCTGGGTAGAAAATAGAATCAAAGTCCAAATTTTTAAATTATTAAAATGTTACAGATAATTGAACATTTATATGAAAGAGAAATTTTTTGAGATTGTGCATACACTACATTAGAAAATATATTCTTCCGTCTTTTAAAGGTAATCTAATGTGATATGAGTTATTTAATATTCCGGAAACCAAATTGATTATAATAATTTCGTTTTAAGATGATGATGAGAGATGTGATGCAATAAAGAGTAATGTAAGTACTTGGGATTTATTAAAAGGATGACGTTATCTTTTATTCTACACAAAGTTAACCAGTTAATAATTTTAATGCAAAAAATAAAACTTACTAATTTATCAAAATTTTTTTTAAAAATATTTCTTGTTGGAGAGGGGGTATTATTTAAATACCAGAAAACATATTTTTGGCTACGTGCTATTGAAAAATCTTCATAGTTTTGTTCTGAAGTTGTAGAATGAAGAGAATATCTTTTAGCTCGTGTATTTCACTTTCCTAACTGCAAAAACAAAATGCGAAATAAATGGATATTTAATAAAATTTAATGTGCTACATCCTCTGTATTTCTATACGGCTGTTGTTGCGCCCCTATCCAAAATCCGTGAGAGGTAAGTTTCTCTGTGAGGGAGTGGCAACAGTTGAAAAAACGTTTTTTTTTTAAAAAAGTGTAATGGATGAAAATAATTTACTGTGTTTTGCTGTGCTGTTTTGATTTAAAATATATCTTGTTGATGTTCTCTTCTCATCGTTGTCGTCTATGGACCAAACCCCCACATTATTCTCACGAACAATAGTATTAGAAACTATATTTCTGGCGCCCCCGGGTGGGCGGGTTTTGGTTTGGATTTTGATAACGGTAAGCGAATTGAATTTCCATTTTGAAGTTATTGATATAATTATATCTTGAACATAGACATATATTTATTATTGAATGTATGAACTGATTTAATGATTTAATAAGATAGTAAAGATGGAAATTATTAAACGAAATAAAACAGCACAGCGCACTGCGTTTACCAAAGCATACACCAAATTAGAGAGTGTGTTGATAAATGAAAACGCTGACGCGGAAGAAATTGATATGTGTTTACATTTGCTTAAGCAAAAAACGAACTCGTTAGAGTTGACACATAATAATTATTTGGATGCTTTAACAGATGAAACAGAATTCAAAATTGAATTTAATATTATAGAAGAATATAGAGAAAAGGCTTTGAGAATAGAATTAAAGTCTAAACGTGTATTAGAGAATATTAAGAGTAAACAAAATAATAACGAAGGTAGTAATTCCGGTAATAATTCTCATTTGGCTGATTGCGAAAATCCGTATAAAGCGATTACCCCACGACTTCCTGAAGTTGAACTGTATAAATTTGGAGGTGAATTAAAAGACTGGTTAACCTTTTGGAATCAGTTTAAAAACATACGCGAAAATAAAAATTTAACTAATTGTGATAAATTTCATTACTTAGTTCAATCGACAAAAATTCAATCGGAAGCCAGAGAGCTTATTGAATCTTTTCCTATAACAAATGAAAACTATCCTTTGGTGATAGAAAGCTTAGTTGAAAGATATGGACAAAATGAATTATTAATTGATTTTTATGTACGAGAGTTGTTAAAACTTGTTTTAAATAACGCTACTAAAAAGAAACAAGATTCTTTAAGTGGTTTGTATAATAAACTTTCTACTCAACTTCGGGCTTTAAGTAGTTTAGGTATAACCACGGATCAGTGCGGAATAATATTATATCCGTTAGTCGAAAGTGCGTTACCGACCCATATATTGCGTTCATTTGAAAGACAAAGAAAAAATAATGAGACTGCAATACTTGATTCTATCGTTTCGTTTCTAAAGAGCGAAATGCAATCAGAAGAAAAAATAAAATTAAGTAGATCGGACATATTTCCCTATCAACGCGAATGCAAGCAGTTGGCAGAGAGCCAACGCTCACTCCCGTCTGCTAATGAATTATTCATTAATGAACCAAAAGAAATATGTGTGTTATGTTTAAAGAATCATCCGGTTCGCTTTTGTAAAAGGGCGTTTTTTATTCCATTAGAAGAAAAGATTGCAATAATAAAAAGGAAAGGATTATGCCGAATTTGTTTGGCTAAAGGTCATCTTGCTTCTAGATGTTGATCTCAAATAACTTGTCAGTTGTGTTCTAAAAGACATGTAAAGTTCATGTGCCCAAATATTGAATGTAATAAGTCTGATTCTCTCAAACAAGATGTGAATGATAAAAATATTAATGAAAACACAGTTGATTCGTTACATTCTCGTGCAACGAATGAAGTTATATTACAAACTCTTGTTGTAAATGTACATGGCATCAAGAGAGAGCGTAAATCTAGGGCTATCATCGATACCGGATCACAAAAATCGTATATTTTGAGATCTACAGCTGAAGAGTTGGGTTTTAATTTGCAGAGGGAAGAAGAATTTCGCCATTCCTTATTTGGCGGAACTAAAACAAGGATGTATAAACACAAGTGTTATAAAATCTACTTGAGTAGTCTTGATGGTAACTATATTTGTAAATTGGATGCTTTAGATCATGATGTCATCTGTAATGACATTTCTAGTGCAAAAAATGGTTCTTGGATACATGAATTGAAAACTAAAAACATATTCTTAACAGATATTCAAGAAAACACAGGTCCCATTGAGGTACTTTTGGGTGCAGACGTAGCCGGTAAATTAATTACTGGTCGACGAGAAGAATTAAGGACAGGCTTAGTAGCATTAGAAACAAAGTTAGGTTGGACTTTAATGGGAAAAGTACCCCGATATACCGACAAAAAGGATACAAGTATGAATATTGTAACTATGTTATCTCAAGAAGATATTCCTGTCTCTTCACTGTGGGATCTAGAAATACTTGGTATACGGGATACTATTGAGCAAAATTCAAGAGAGGAAAAGGAAAAGGCGGTTATGTCTCACTTTCTAGAAACAGTCCGGCAAAAGGAAGAGGGCAGATACGAGGTCCATATGCCTTGGAAAGTGGATCGGGCCTTTCTAACAGACAATTATGAGTTGTGCTTAAAAAGACTTGAATCTACCACCAGGAAGTTGGAAAAGATCGGTTTTAGAGAAAAATATCATGAAGTCTTTAGAGAATGGTTAGCGGAAGGAGTTATTGAGGAAATTCCTGGAAAGGAGTTACCTGTTCGTACCCATTACCTTCCACACCGACCTGTCATCAAGGAAACATCTGCAACATCTTCAATGAAGATAAGACCGGTCTTCGACGCTTCTGCTAAGATCAATAACCATCCGTCGTTAAACGACTGTTTAGAGACTGGAAACAATTTAATTGAATCAGTTCCTGCTATTTTGGCTAGATTTAGACTGAAACCGATCGGTGTAATTTCAGACATGAGAAGAGCTTTTCTCCAAATATCTTTACATGAAAAAGATCGAGACTTCGTAAGATTTCTTTGGTATGACAATGAGGGTAATATACGAACTTACAGGCATGCTCGAGTTGCTTTTGGAGTCACCAGCAGTCCTTTTCTCTTAATGGCGGTTATTAATTACTATTTATTAAAAGAATCAGTAAAAGAACGTTACTCTGAAGAATTTCTTAAAAAATTACAAGATAGTTTTTATGTCGATAATTGCGTAACTAGTGTACAAAATAATGCCGAACTTAGAATATTCGTCGAATCTGCAACTAATGTAATAAAAGAAGGAATGTTTGATCTCAGAGGATGGGAAAGTTCCGCCATTCCTTCAGGAAGTACGACATCACTAGTATTAGGATTGATTTGGGACAGAAATTCTGATACTTCAGAAATAGATTCAGAATCTTTGAAATTTGATGGAAAAGAAAAGATAACTAAAAGGAAAATACTGTCACTGGTTAGTCGAGTATTTGATCCCATATGTTTCTTGGCACCTGTTATGATTCAACCTAAGATTTTGCTGCAAGCCACTTGGAAAACTAAAGAAGCATGGGATGATGAAGTGAATGATGAAATAAGGAAGAAATTTTTAAAATGGAGAAAGCAGCTGAAATACTTCAAAAATATAAAAATTCCTAGATGGTTAGGCGTGATGGAGGAATCCAATTTGAGTTTCCATACTTTTGTCGATGCCAGTAAAACAGCTTATGCGGCATGCATTTTCTTAAGAAGTGAATCCAATACGGGCTCAGTGACCGTTCAATTACTTCAAGCCAGATCACGAATAACTCCCATGAAGACTATTACTATACCACGTCTTGAATTAATGGCCGCTACCATCGGGCCAGGCTTTTTAGTTCTGTGAAGCATGCCCTGAAAATTTCCAATATCAAGACTTACTTTTGGACCGATTCTTCTACAGTTCTTACGTGGATAATTCGTCGAGAACAGTGGTCGGTATTCGTTGCCAACAGAATAAGTGAGATTAGAAAATTGACAACTTCGGAAGATTGGTTCCATATTTCAACTGACCAGAATCCAGCAGACATTTTATCAAGAGGTTGTGGACCTAAACAACTTCAGAAACGCAAGTGGTGGCAAGGGCCAGTTTGTTAAAAAAATTCAAAGGAATAGTGGCCGAAATCAGCTGTAAATATTAACGAGAAAGAAGTAGAGATAGAAAAACGAAAAAGTCAGTCATCTCTGCTAATAACACAGAGGTAGAATCAATTTCATCACAGTTAGCCAGAAGATTTTCTAGATTTTCAAGGATGATTAGGGTTATGGCTTGGATACTGCGTTTCCAACCAAAGGCCAAAGACTTAAGAAAATGTGCTGAGCTTAAAAATGAAGAATTGTTAAATGCACAAAAGATTTTTTTCCGTTTAATACAAAAGGAATGTTACTCTAATGAAGAAACACGAAAAAGTTTAAATGGTCTTCTAATATTTGAAGATGAAGAAGGAATATTACGATTGAAGTCCAGATTGATAAATGAAGAAGAATCGAAAGATTTTATTTCTCCAATAATTCTACCATCGAAACATCTGGCAGTGAGAAGATTTATAGCGCAAGAACACCTCGTTAACAAACATGCTGGGACATTAACTCTTCTGACTATTTCACGTGAAAGATTTTGGATAGTGAAAGGAAAAAGAACTGTCCGAAGTGTTATCAAAGAATGCTTAACATGTAAAAGACAAAAGATTAAACATCTTGAGGTACCTTTTCCTCCTCTTCCAAAAAGACCGAACAGAAGTAGCAACAGTTTTTCAAGTTTCAGGTGTAGACTTGGCTGGACCTTTGTTGACTAAATCTGAGCAAAAGGCGTGGATAGTACTTTTTACTTGCGCCGTATTTAGAGCGGTCCATCTGGAACTAATAACTTCACTTAGTACCACTGACTTCATCCAAGCTATGCGTAGGTTTATTGCCAGAAGAGGACGAATTTCTGTGATGTATTCAGACAATGGTACTAATTTCACAGGTCTAAACAACGCTTTGAGACAATTAGATTGGACTACAATTGAAAGGGAATTTAGAGTCCACGAAATACGTTGGAAGTTTAATCCACCCTCTTCTCCATGGTGGGGAGGCTTCTGGGAACGCTTGATTGGAATTTTGAAGGATCTCTTAAGAAAAATCTTGGGCGCTCCTGTTTGTCTTACGAGGAATTGCAAACTCGTCTGTGAGTGCGAATCGGTCATGAATAGCAGACCGTTAACCTACATATCCGAGGAACAAGAGCTGAAAACCTTGACTCCTCAATGTTTCTTCAGGACATTCCATTAAATGATGTTCCTGATTTGGATCAAATTCAAAAGACTAATATTGTTTTGAGATGGAGATATATTCAAAAGGTTCGCGAAAATCTAAAACAACGATTTAAAAGAGAGTATCTGGGTTTCCTTCGTTCTTCAGTTATCAAAAGAGAAGATAAAATAAATGAAGGTGACATTGTGTTAATTGGTACAGATGATAAGAAACGGCTGCATTGGCTGCTAGGAAGAGTACTGGAACTCTTTCCAGGAAAAGATGGAATAATTAGGCTTGTGAAATTGCGAACTGAAAGGGGAGACATGTTAAGACCAATCCAACGACTGTACCCTTTGGAAGTAACATCAAACCAGTTAAGAAATTTATAAACACTTAAAAACACCTTTGAACTTTTTTTTTACGTATTAGAACTTTAAGAAATTAATCTCATTCCAATATTTTGAAATATTTGTATGTACTTTTTTTTTGTAATCTAAAATTGTATGCACATATTATCTTTGTTTATTTGTTTTTGAGTTTGCATCCCCAAACTCAAGGTGGGGAGTATGTTGCGCCCCTATCCAAAATCCGTGAGAGGTAAGTTTCTCTGTGAGGGAGTGGCAACAGTTGAAAAAACGTTTTTTTTGTTTTGAAAAAGTGTAATGGAGGAAAAGTGTTATGGATGAAAAGAATTTACTGTGTTTTGCTGTGCTGTTTTGATTTAAAATATATCTTGTTGATGTTCTCTTCTCATCGTTGTCGTCTATGGACCAAACCCCCACATTATTCTCACGAACAATAGTATTAGAAACTATAGCTGTCTTCAGCCAGTCTCTCACAAATAAATATTAAAATTTAAAAACGTAGAGAAATTTTCAAAAAAGAAAATATATATTATACTTGTTTAACGGTCACATCCGGTTGGGTAGCATAAAATAAATAGGGGGAAAACATGGAAACTAAACTTTTTGGCATCAACGAGAAATCTGACATGATAGAATATATAACGTGATGAAGTCAAAACGTTTAAAAAAATATTCCAAGTGATTTAAATTATTGATATGATGTATGCCATTACGTATTTTTCTCATACGAGCACATATATATACATAAATAAGTTTCAATCAAAATATATTGAAACAGCATAACAATTTTTTTTATAAGAATTCTAATGATAATTATCAAAAACACTATAGTCTGATATCTTATCAAAAACTGATGACAACTACTTTCTACTATTTGATAAAACAAACTCAGTTATCACAAGTTGCAAGGATCCAATGAAATACAAAGGCATGATGGTGGAAAGTGGACGGTTTCCATCACGTGTAAGTATATGTTGATAAAGACTTCAGTTCATTATCAGATTTGTTTTGCTCAGCTGATTTATAATGTTGAGATCCACGTGCGACTTTTAAAGAACATTCTGAAACTTGAGAGCTGAATAACTAAAACATGAAATTCTTGATCATCTGGGGAATTATTTGTTTTCTTTCCTGTGTCAAAGGTGACACTCCGGCCAATTGCACTTATGAAGACATTCAAGGAGAATGGGTATTTTCAGAAGGTGAACGTGAATCTACTTCAAGCATCGATTGCAGCAATTTCACCGGTAAGAAGTTTCAAAATAATTCTTGAAAATAAGTTGTTTTTTTAAACAAATGGTACTAAAAAGATAGATTAATTTGTTTCAGATACCAATTTGTTGCTAACCTTGAAATGTAATTTTTGTTTTACTTTATTGTTTTAAATATTGATATAGAAATGTTGCATCAATCACAATTGAATTTTGAACTTAAAACCAAATAAAGACTTGTAAAAACTTGTTTGGCAAGAAGATCCTGAAATTTATTTTTCTTCTAAATAAAATTAAATATACCCCCTTCCTTTGAAAAGTAAGTGGGTTTTGAGGCAGGCTTAGGAAATATTTTGTATTAGGGGTCGTCGGCCATCTGTTAGCTGTGGCGTGCCAAACCAATCTACCAATAGGATTCAACGAGCCACACAGGACACTTTTGAAATAATTCGATTTCCGTGATAATGCATGCAGAATTAGAGAATAGAGGTCAATAATTTAGATCTACAGTTTTATCATACATTAGTTTTGCACCATTAAAGAAATTTCTCAACAATGAAAATAAGCAGTGTATAAAATATTACTATTTCTTCAACAATAATAAAAAAATGAAAATTGTTCATATATTATGATAGACAACATAGAATATAAGTATTTCCCTTCATTATAATTAAATAAAAATTTTAGTGCGAACCCAGTACGTGCACCGCTCTGCACACACACACGTTCATATCGCAAAATCAGGGGTCAATTTGTAACTTTCAATTTGACGCGTTTCTGAGCATTCAGTTGTTAAACAATTTCTTTACGGATTCGAAATATTTTTTACTTTGATATTTAGAACTAAAAGCGGAAAGCAGAGCACATTCAATTTTCTCTTTTCAAACAATTAAAATCTGTCCAGCAATGACATTCAATAATTTATAAAATAGCTGTAAATTTATTTATCAGATTTTCTCTTTATTTCGTAAATGTCCATAATTCTGAAGATGTGAGTCATATAAAGTCCATTTCAAATTTATCAATCTCCATCCACTCAAAAATTAATTATTTTTTAGAGTAGTGCAGAGTGCCACATAGAATTGTAACGCGTGCCATGGGTTGCCGACCCCTGTTTAATTTTGTAACTTTCCTGTCTGATGAACCAAAATTGCTTTACATTGTAGTCGTGTTGTTTGATTAAATTGATATGTATATGCTACAGTTAAAGTGTATAATTCAGTTATACCGGGTGGCCATAATTAAACGACCCTACTTCAAAATTGTGTACAGACGAAACTATTGTTCAGAAAGTTGGAAAATTCTGTGTACGACATAAAGAAGGGATGGGAATTTGTTTGAGCGAATAAAAAAAAATTAGTTCAAAATTTCGCCACTAAAGCGCGCTTTTGAATGAAGCCCACATTTATTACTGGTTTTCTATTTATATTTTGTCGCTTTTTTACCCTCAGGACACAGTAACTGATACTCATCAAAAAACATAATCTCTAAAATGAACTGCAAACTTTAATTAAACTTCTTTGATGTCTAATTTTCAAAGGATTTACACGAAGGAAGACGAAAATATGCAAATGTTTTCGACGTCACACAGCAACAGTTATGAAAGCAATGAACTTTCACGGGAGATTAGTTTATTTTCAGTGTGCTCGGTATTGCTAATCAGAATGTCATTACGTTTATCAGATCGAGGGGATTATTCAATAGGGATTATTTTTATTTAATAGGAATTATTTTATTTCACGAGCCTTCTGTCTCAACGATTGCTAGCAGTTATATCAAACTTTTTTCTTTGATTAGGTTGCTGCCATTCGCCACATTTTCCATTCATGTCTTGATCCTAATGATTTTACAGTCGTTAACTGCATTGTCAATGGTCATGCGTCCCTTTCACCCCCTTCCTTGCGGCTTCGTTTGTGTTCGCGTTTCACCCTACTTGCTACTTATACCTATTTTGATCCTAAAGGTTTTAGTCCTCACCCATCGACAGTGTCAAAGGTCATGCGTCCCTTTTACCCCTTGCTCAACAAAAAGCAAAGAAAAAATAAAACAAAAAGAAACACAGATTCACAAAGTAGAAGAAAAGTTTTCGTAAATTCTGCGAAGTGAATAAACACTTTTTTGTGTTAAATTCCACGTGGACGAAGTCGCGGGGGTAGCAGCTATTTAACATAAAATAAATGCATCAGAAAGTAATATTAACGTATTACACATCCAGATAAAAATTATTTACACTATTTTTAGCGATCATTACACAAAATTTGTAACAATGTGTTACTTTTGCTGAGCAGGTAGGTGTTTTCAAAAATCGACCCACAAGAAAGTTACAGGGCGTCATAAATAATAATAACAATAATAAAAAAATCAGCAATTATATCTAAAGACTTAAAATTTAGCAAACATGGTTTTTCGTTCAGCTGAGTTATGTAAAAGCTTTTTTTTTTTTAATTTATACAATTCACGTAAAATTAACTCATTAAAAACTTCTTTATCCTTCAGTCTGTATTTTTTAATTTTTGAATTCACCCGTGCGAAGAACGGGTATACCAGCTAGTTCTTTCATAAATTCGCAATACTTTTACAATTCTTTTATTGTTCGTTTCATTCAGTTTGAAATTCTTTGTATAACAATTAATACGTAAAAACATCTGTCTGTTTTCAGGACCAGATCTTTCCGATGAGGTGTGAACGTTTTTCCTTTCAATAAAAAAAAAAGTTTAAGACACAGATATTAATTTATTGCCTACTATATATTGTAATTGTAGGTCTTGACAAATTGAATAAAAAGTCCATCTTTATCGCATTGGAATTTTAAAACTAAAACTGCGTTTGTTGTTTGTACAAAAAATTCGAGTTTGTATTATTAGATAATGCTTGATAAAAAGATTGCGAAATTTGTTTTCGAAGATAAAACGACACATCGCCCCCCCCACAAAATTATTTCATCAAACTCTAAAAGCATGTGATTTGAGTTGAAAGTAAGGCAAAGATTATATATATAAGCTGGTCATGTGTGAGTACTGATAAACTAGTTTGTGAAGGTCCCCTTGGACCTCACTTTCAGAACGAGAATAAGTAGGGGTCATATAAGAGCCAGTAGCCATTTTTATAAATAACTTTCTTTATTTGGTTATCTTATCCAAATAGAATCAAAGACTTATTAACAAATATATCTAAATAATATTATGAGGTTTAATAAGGGTTTTTCCTTTAAATTAACTTAAATATTTAATGATCCAATTAATTAGAATATCGATCACGCAGAGATTACCACGATAAGAGATCCCAGAATTATATTCTATAATGTTCCTATTGAACATTTAACTTTAATCTCACTCCTAATATAAAAATGAGACTTTAATCAATATTTACCACACTACAGTTCAGCTTTTTCGGAGATTTTATCCTCCTAGAAATCTCCAATAATATCTTTCTAAATTTCACTATTACAACTTCTTACTTTAATCTCTCTCTCCTACTGCTCTAACTTTACGATTCCGTTTGACTTAAATACTTTATCTAATCTGCATAACAAGGAATCCCGTCCTCTTTTTGGAGCTGATTGGAAATAGGTAGGGAATTAAATTTCCCTAAAAAGGACGACTCAGAAGGTTAGTGATAAAGTTCCGTATAGATTTGTCACAAGTTCCAATGATTATCATATTTGAAAAACGGTGTCCCTTAATCACTTAGTGCAGGATTGGGTATAAAGCCAATCGCGATCGACCGGTGGACCGCCAGGACATTTTGGTTACCGCCTTCAATAAGACCTAAGATGCGCTTGATAAAAGAAAGCATATTTATGGAACACCAACGCCGGCTAGACTGGAAAATTAATTTTTCTCAACTGATGTGATTGTGCAAACTTAAGCAAATGATCCGATAAACGTGATTCCTGCGATGCCAGCTGTACAATTTTTTCTCCTCACGGCGACTGAAGGGGAGAATAAATGTTGATGTTCAGCTCTTCCCGCGATAGCATGGGGTCGGCATTTGAGATATAACCCCACACCCCGCGCTTCCACGGAATTGTCACAGCCCGAAGGGCAGCCAATCAGAGTCAATTATCACTTTACCAGCACCCAATCAGAGAGCATGCTCTAAGCTCTCAGCCATGCCAAAAAACTTTGAACATCTCCCATCCTGATGAAACACGTTTGCCACGGCTCCCTGATTCCATCGACCAACCAATCACCGCCATGCCACAAAGCAGAATGAAAAACTCCACTTTCGCCAAGCCCAACATCAAAACTATTCTGATAAGGGATTGAGGACTGTGTTACAGTCCAGACGCCCAAAAAACAATCGTCTAATTCCACGGAATTGAGCTCTCGAGGTGATATCATGTCCGGCGATGGTGCGGGAATCGGTTGCGAACAATTGTATCGGTTTTAGATTCATAGGTTCGTGTATGTCCTCTGCTGCTCACTGCATTGAATACGTTCACGCTTCATGGTTTTGCAGTCACTCATAGTTGTTCAAGTATTCAACTAGACAATTTTTTGTTACTTGTTTTTTTTTTGTAAAAATAGTAATCTGTTATATTTTATAAGAGGTCGAGGTTTTACAATGTCAATAACAAGTGTTAAAAAAAGTTGACATACAATATTAATACACAACGGCCACACCTACGTTAATGCGTAGACCGCAAAACCATAAAAACATTAGAAGTAGCCCGTACCCTGGAAAAGTCTGCCCACCCCTGACTTAGTGTCTATCTTAGAAACAGAAATTTATAGTTGTTATATTGTTCAAAGATTTTAAATTAATTTGATTTTTCAATGATAAAGGACACAAACATTTGTATGTATAAGTAAAAATTATATTCATGCATAAAATATTTGATACATACAGGTATATATATATTTTCAATAACACCGTATTTTTACGAAAATAAGGCTGTGTTTTGTATTAGTTTTGGCTGTGAGAAGCACATCAGGACTTATTGTCAGAGGGTATACAGAGTATAATTATTTACATTTGTTCATGCTAAGGAATCTCATTTACTTACTTATTCCTTCACAGAAATTTTCATTGTTTCAAATACCACCACATCATCTTCATCTAGAACAGGGGTCGGCATGCGAAAAAATTCTCTGTGTTACACTACAAAGTTTTGAGATCACAAGTTAGTAAATCTCTGCGTGGGTCTCTCTTCTCTACGTCACGAATAAAGACTATTTCTTACTTTCAATTCTTTGCCATAAAACGATTCTGCTGAATCTGCTTGTGTGTAGTTTGTGTGATTTATGTAAAAAAAAAATACACCCTCTGTTTTTGAATGCGACTTTTTATAAGCTTTAAATATTCTTTTCAAATCCAAACGAGATTGTGTAATACTTTTAAAATGAAAAATCATTTATTGCTGTGTGGTGAAAAAAACTTACAGTTATTGGAAGCAAAATTTACGGAATTATGAAAAGTTCTCGAAGATAACCATTGATAAATCAACAGCTACTTTAAATTTCTGTGCGTCATTGCAGGATTGGTTTAATTGTTTGAAGAAAATTACATGTACTCTGCTTTGTCGCTTGTGGTTTTACATATCTATGTGAAATTTTTTTTCTCATATGAAATATATTTTGGGAAAGAAGTTCACAGCTGAACATTCAGAATCGTGTCAAATAGGAAACAACAACTTATGTTCCTGATATAGCAACATTAAGTAGAGCTTAAGACTCACATGCTTAATGCTTCATAAAACTGTGTTGCATTAACCCTTATTAACACGCTTTTATCTGTTTCACTTATATGTAACGGAATCTTTAAACTCAATTTTTACCCACTTTAAAAGGTCTGATTGATCCGAAATTTTCCACACTTCTCAAGGACGGGGACAACATAATAATTTAATTATTTTGTTCCATTGTCCTGATCAGGATCATCAGGATTAACTTGCGGCGTAACGGAGAATATTAGGGCCCCCCCCGTGCCAACTCAAGTTTTTGGCCCCAAGCCCAAATACGTACTTAGCGTCAGTCAAGCTTTGGGCCCCTTAGAGTCTCTGCCCCCCACAATGCGGGGGTTGCTGGGGTGTACGTTCAGCACCTTCTAGATACAAGGCCTGGCCACTGATTTGTGACGTCACTACTAGTAGGGAGGGAGAAATCGTCCATCGCCTACGGAGCTTCTCTGATGCATTTTTTTAATACTTTTTGTTATAAACTAATTATACTCTTTTTTTTTACAGGAAATTAAAAAAAATTTGTAAATTAATCATTAAGTTGTATTTCATGTACACAAAACATTAGTAAATATTAGTTTTCCTATTTAAATAATAATTGCAAGTATATGATTATCCATTACTACGAACGCACTGCGTTGAACATAAACACATTTATTACATTGTAGCAAATTATAAGAGCCTTTTGTATTCGTATATTTCTTTTTTTTACATAACTATGATTATTTCTTAATTTTAAAATTTATCTTCTTATTTTTTTTCTCCAGAATAGTTACAAAGAGGAAAATAAAATTAGAAATAGTTTTCAAAACAAAAAACGACATACAAATTTAAAAGCAGTAACTTTATTGGTATCGCACATCAAGTAGTATTAAATAAATTTCAAATATATTTGTAGATAAATCTACACCTGTATAATTATAGATATATACAGGAAAATAAATATATACTTAAAAATAGATTACACAGTTTATTTAGCTGTTTGTCTGTCACTTTTCTTTCCTTAAATTTTTAGTACTCTTTCTCTCAAAAGTAGTTAAATATGTTTGAAAACTTTATTGGTATCAAATTAATAAACAAAAGTTTGCTGTCTGCATAACAACATGAAAAATTACCATAAAATAAGTTGACAAAAATATTTTTTATTAAATCCATACATATATGATTACAGATACATATATGAAATTAAATATGTACACAGAAACAGATATTTTGCTATTTGTCAGTTACTTTTCATTGCTTAAAATGTTTCTATATTTTCCCTCCAACAATAGTTATTCAATTATGCATTGTTAAAAATGTAGATAAAATGTTTTAAAACTATTAGTATTATGCACAGTAAAAAGCAAAAATTCTTCACTGTCTTCAATAACACAGCATTAAAAATTACCAAAAAATAAAATTCCCATAAATAACAATATAACAGGTTATCGTAAAATAAGTTAAAAATATATATTTTTAGATAAATTGTACACATATTAAAGCATAGATATATACCTAAAATAAATGTATATATAGAGAGAAAATATAATACACCCATATATATATGTAAAAATGTAATTCATTTAGCTAATAAAGTAGGTATTTTTTCAAAGCAAAAAAAAAAGACAAACAAATTGAAAAACAATAGCTTTATTGGTATCAAATACAATCAGAGCATTAAGAATTATTAAATAAATTTCAAATATATTTTTAGACAAAAATCTATACTATATAATTATAGATATATACAGGAAAAATAAATACATACATAAAAATAGATTATACAATTTATTCAACTGTTGTAGCAGTTACTTTTCTTTCTTTAAATCTTTGGTACTTTTTCTTCCCAAAGCAGTTATACATTGTTGCAAATGTGAATTAAATATGTTATAAAACTTTATTGGTACCATGCATAAATTCATTTGAATTTATCAAGCTAATAGATATTTCTGAGGCAATTTGACGTTGATTATTTTGTTTAAGGAACATATTTTCATAATCATTAGAAAGAAGTTTCTGAACTATTTTATAGTTGTAGAGCACTGCTGTAACAACATCTGGAGAAGGGCACAATAAACTTCCTCTGTCTAAGTTACGTATTAAATCATAGTTAGAATTAGAATTTAGTTCAAAAGATTTATTAAGAACAAGTGATTTGGAACAAAAGTCGCATTTTAATTTTTTAAGTGCTGCTCTAGCACAAACACCAGCTAAATAGGTTAAAACAGGTAGATACAGCTGAGCATTATGAAGATCTTTTTCATAAGTGTAATATTAAAATTATGCAATACTGATGACTCTAAAGGATTTTCATTACACGAATCTTCCAAATGAATGTCTTTTAAATTAAGCTGGCCATATGTGTTTGAAACCAAAGTTAGAGGTAAAAAAATTTGCATTCTTAGTTTAGCTTCTACTTCATAAAGCTGTCAAATTGATATTAAATATTGAGAACCTGAAAGTGTTCTATATTTCCCAAAACGACTTTCTAACGCATCTGTTTGAATTTTTCCGGGAAGAAAATACTGAAATTTTAATTCGTTAATGCAATATTTTGACATTTCAAGTAAAGCGTATGTGGTATGAATAAAAGCAAGATGTGTTTCTTTAGTGAGGGTGCCAGTAGTACAATTTTTCCCCTTCCACGAGTCTAACCATGACAACATTTTATGCAAGAATTCACATGTTTGGTTGTCTGGAGATAAAGTAATCGGTTGCTGATAAGGATCAAGCAAATGTTGTCCCTTTAAAGGTGTTTTAACATTAACTATTTTCCACCATGTACAAATTAAAGAAATAAAAATTGATGTTGTTTCATAACTAATTAGTTTATGTTACTCTCCTAATAGTTGAAGCCCCTGAATAACAAAATTATTAAATATCTTAAGCACGAGTTTCACATTTTGTTTTGCAAGATTTGTAGGATATAAAGCCTTCAAAGTTAGATCATAAGCAAACTTAGAAAAATTTGCTTCTGATAATGGAAACTTATTATGATCTTCAAAATCTGGAAAATAAAAACGACCTGCATTTTTTTATTAATCCAATTGTTACGAATGCATTTAAAAATGTGCACTGAATCAATAACAAAAAATAAAGTATTGGAAGAATCAGAAAGATGTGGATATACAATGCTCAATTTGGGAGGAACAGAAAAGTTTGACATTGCTTTTCGATTTATAGAATTTTTGTCAGAAACTACACCTATAACTTTGAATCATATACCATCAAGTTCTACGAGAAGTTTTTTTAACAACAGCAAACAATTTTTCTCCATTGGTTTTTTTAACTGGCATTATATGAACTACTTCTTTAAGAGGAGAAAGAAGACTTTGAATCACACACACATGAACACATATGCTGAAGTAGCAGCTTGTTCACTGTTATATACCATCCCTAGAATATTACCCCATTCGGTGTATCTTAGTATTGCATCATCCGAAAAGTTTAATTCACAAACCTATAAAATTATATATATATATATATATATATATATATATATATATATATATATATATATATATATATATATATATATATATATACATATTGTATTTTGTTTTGCATCAACAGAAAATTTTTGTTAGAATTAACCAAAATTTCTCTGATAATTTGATTTTTTTTAAATGAAGTTATGAAGTTAACGAATTGTGAGGTTAACGCTGAGTCATGTTTATCTGTTTTCAGCTTACTTTTACAGCTTTATTTTCTATTACTTTTAAAATCATCCTAATAGTTCAAAAATCAGCTAGTTTTGTTGTTGTTGTGAATGTGTTTTGCATTTTGTATCTCACATCATATTAATGTACAAAATAATCAATAAATGGTTGCTTATGTCTATATTTACATTGACTACGAGCTGTATATCTTAATGGGCTTTCTTTGCTAACAAACTATCAATACTTAAGGTACTTTCGTAGATTCTACGAAAAGGTATTTGGTATAAATGACACAAAAATAAAGTAGCAATAGCAAAAACACTAGACAGTTTTTGTCTCATTAACAATGCTTGTTTGGGCTTATTTTTAAAAACATAAATTTTTTATATTAAGGCTACAAAATATTTATTTCATAAACAAAACACTTTTATCATTATAGATAAATAAAAATGAATTACCAATGTTTAAGTAACTCACATGAAGAAAAAGAAATGAGTACATTTTCAAAGGTCTTATCGAACAACCTATTAAAGTTATTTGTAGATTTTTAAAATAAAGATATTACAATTTCCATAAATAGAATAAAATTAAAAAACTTACCTTCCAATACTTTGATGGAGCAAAATCTTTTCTTGAAATGGCTTGTATCCATTTTTTTCGAAGAAAATCCTCTTTTGGGAATCCAAACATTTGTACTGTCCCAGTATCTTTATAATTGCTATAATTCTGTACAACTAAGTGTAGACCATTTTTTATGATCTTATCCAAAATCGTCACAAATAAATTGAAAATCTGCAATAAAAATGTAGAAGGCTGCGAACTGTACAGGAGCAACAATCAAAATGGCGTAGGCGAGTAAAGTGAACTTCAAATCAGGCGGGATTTCTATACCTACTATATGTGACGCCTCAAGCCTCTCTCATTTCAGTAGCCAGGCCTTGTATCTAGGAGGTGTTGATACATTACGCCACTGGGATTAACGATCTCCCATTTCCAGATTTGGCGACTAAGGTTACAACCCTAAAGCGAAAACGTTCATGGTTATTACAAATGCAGCAAACAAAAATAAGTGATCTTTATGTGAAAAAGGAAGGATGCGACAGCAATTTTTTACCATAATATAAACATTTGCCCAGTTTTTCTGAAAATGGAAATAAATAAATCATAGTTTAAAGAACTAAAAAAAACACTCTTTTATTGCAGATCGAACTAAAAAAATGAAAAATAAATTACAGTTTTAAAAAACTAAAAAACATGCTTTTATAGTTTTTAATCGAACTAAAAAGTAAAAAATAATTCTTAATATAAGAATAAAATGATTAACGAGAAAAATTAAGGTCACTGTGGTAAAAGCGTGTGGGGTGCTTTGTACTACATTTTTACATTAACTCTGCATTTTGCAATAGAAATAATATGAAATTATAACAACTGTTGTCGAGCTCCCCACACTTTTACCACATTGACAATAATCTTCTCGTTAATCATTTTATTCTTATATATTAATAATTATTTTTTACTTTTAACTGTGAAACTCTCTCTCTCTAAGATTCACTATAAAAGTGTGTTTTTTAGTTTTTTTAAACTGTAATTTTTTTACGGTTTCTTTCTTACATTGATAAATATTTTCAAAAGATGTGCAATATATGTGCAATTTTAATTTTTTAAATTATGTTGAAGGAATAGCTATATGTTATGTTGCTTATTTTTATTTTAATGAATATCTTTAAAGGATGAATACTTAATACGTAATAATACTTTAAATCTCTCTGTATTTTTGACCACTATTCCCTAACTCTGGATGCATTGCCGTGGGCATCGAATTGTTTCATATATTTCTTGCTGCTGGCTGAGTGAATCCTATTAGTATATTGGTTTGGCTCGCCACAGCTATAAGGTTGCTGACCCCTGATCTAGAAGATTGCCATAAATATCTACGCCTTAAATTCACCTTGAATTCCTTGCGATTCTATTTCCTTTAAGACCCATGATATGTCGTGTCGAGCAACAGAGTTCTTTAAAAATGAGCACTTTCTGCCCATGGCGCCTGCTCATGATGCATTGACCACCCAGCTGTCTGTTATTTTATCGCATGAAGTCTCCACGCAAGTCATAATTATTCTACAACCTCTGACAATAAAGTTCGGTGAATAGTCCTGTAACCTTGGCGTAAATGAAATATTATCGAAAGTTACTTTACTGTCTTTCGAAATAGTCACCTCCGATAAATATGCACCGCTGAGATCTGCTATATGTCCTGCAAACTTTGCAAGAAATCTTCTTTTGGGATGGAGTTCAAAAGCTTCGTCACGTTTCCTTGGATGTCAGAAATATCATTAAATCTCTTTAGTGCTCAAAGCGAGTGTGAGTCGTGGGAATAGGAAGAAGTTTGACGGATTGAGATCTGGTGAGAATGGTGGATGTTCAATTTGTACTACCCTCTTTTTTGCCAGGAACTGTTTGATGATATTGTCTGTGTGAGGGCGAGCATTGTCGGGAACAAAAAACCATGAACCTTGTGCGTATTGAGGTCGTACCCTGCGTAGAAGTTTCATGAAACGGGTCAAAATTTCAATGTACATTACAGCATTCATCATTCAACTATCAGGCGCACAGTTAATCGACGATCTTTCGTTATTAATTTACTCACTTTCTCAATATATTCGTCACTGACGGAGGCCACCGGTCTTTCGCTACGGGGGTTGTCAGAAACACTTTCCCGGCCTTCTCGAAAACGGGCAAACTACTCGTACACACACTTCATGGACAGTGCTTTATCTTCATAAGCACGTACTAGCATCGAATAATTTTCTGTCGGTGTCTTGCCACGCTTAAATCTAAACTTTAAATTTATCTTTTGTTCGTTCATTTTCCTGTTCTCAGTTAAGAACCAACGCACTAAACAAGAACTTAGTAAAACAAGCCATACTGTTTTCACCTTCAAGTATATTTAGTTAAATTTGAAGTCGTTCTGACCAATGGCTCTTTTTTGTGTGTAACATCTTTCCTCTCGGTTGCTGGATATTTGTTGGGAGTGATTTCGTGAAAAGGGACGGATGTGTGTAACAGGATGTGACGTAAGTGCGCGCTGCTTGATTTGACCAATGAGAGTGCGTGACTGTGTCTTTCGGCTATCCTCGCATTCGGGTCCAACTCTAGTAGCCATCAAGCATTCGAGCGCTTGACTCTAAATCCGTTAGTCATAATATTGGGGGACATAAGTGCAGCAGAATGCTTATTTGAAAATGGACAAACAGTGATTTCGGTGGTCGTATACATTTCTTCGAATCAAACGGCTAAAAAAAAAGTGTGCGTGCTTATGGCCACACGATAGAAGTGATAACTTTCAATTTTGTAATGCTATTTCATGGATTAGTTAAGTGAATAAAATAAAAAACAAGGAGATATTATATTAGTATTGTCATATAAAATTATTTATTCATATGTCTGTGCACATAAAGTAATATTTTGTGCTAAATACACTTATTTGTTAATTAATTGTATTCTTAAAATTATTTAAATATCTAAAAAAAAAGAACTCCGTCAAGCGTTGTTCCGTACTTTGTCGTGCTTTCCTTTGGATCATTGTTTTTCTTGTTTGAGTTGGGTTAGGAAAACTTATGCCCTGAGAGGAGAGAGGAACAGGGAGGGCATGACAGCTTTTTGATGACGTGACGAAAGGAAGGAATACTGCACTACTCGCAGTCGCTGTCAATAATATAAAGCTTATGACATTTACTTCCTTTTAAATCATAGACTAATATTTCCACATTTATATTAATTTATTTTTATAATTCTCACCTAAAATATTTTCAGATAAAAGTTATGTATTAATACTTTAGAAGGATGTCTAATATTTCACCGGAAAAAAGGACAAATATCACTCATGAAAGGCTCATAAGAATATAATAAAAAACTGACTCAATGTAAAATCATTTCAATCAGGTCAAATAAAAAAAATCCTGTTTACACTAATAATTAATCTTTATAAAACTGTTCTTGAATAGAAAAGCGTGTTTTTAGAAATGTATTCAAGCAAAGAAATCCAGTATTGATGCATATTAAATAACATAAAAAGTATTACAAAAGAGCATTGAAATATATAAATAAATACAGACAAAAGTCTTAAAATTAGCTGATGTAAAACGGAAAATTTACAAAAAAATTAATTTAAACAGATTTCATTAAGCTGAACATTATTTTCACCGTGACCTTTGTAAAGGAAAGCAAATAATAAACATATATTTTGATTTTACCTTAAGATGATAAAAGTATTTGTAAATTTTTTTAAGTCTTAAGAGAAAATACAAAATAAATCAAAAGTAAAATCATAATTACTGTTTGCAGTTTTAAAAAAAGGAAGAACAATTGAGAAGAAATTGTATGTGTGTGTTTGCTGATTTGAAATTGCGTCTACTATTTCTCTTAAAAAAAGAGTACTTTCTGAAGGGTCATTTCAACCCTCTTTTTATTAGCCCTTGAGCAGGTCATAAAATAAAGAATGTGTTTCTGTTGGGGAGCTTTGCTGAGGGAACCCTTCCAGGGAACGTTTTCCCACGGTGGTATTTTTACCAATAAAATGGACTCTGCCTGCTTTAGGAATAATCCGAATATTTTCACTGATTTTCTAAAAACTTTGTTGACGAGATACAATTTACTATACGAGTAATTGTCTTAAGCCAGTCTAATGTTTAAATATATAAGTAAATACAGAGAAATTTTTCAATACGTATGTATGTAAGGATAATTAAATTAGATTAAAAATTAAATTCCCTATCTAACACTTAACTCATATTTTTTTCATTTGATCTTCAAGCATCAGACTAATCACACATTTATTTCTTCCGAACATATGACCTAGCCAATAAACGTATCTAATTCCAGATCGTTATATTTAATAGCCCATATGTCAGCATTAACTTTTAAGTACACTCATAAAATCCGCGATACTTATCACATCTGCTTTTTAAGTGGTAAAACACTTAGATTTATTTCCCTTTGGCGTTCTTTTTCCCTTTCCCTCTCAGCGTCAGAACTTTACCGATTTTATCGAATAAAGATCCATTTTTAAAAAACTAAGTCTTATTCTGGCATCAAAACATATCAGAATTAAAGTCGGCAGGATTCTATCTACGAATAAATTTCAAATCTTAAAGTAAAACTAATCTTAATAGTAAAATAAATTTAAACTAAAAAGGACACAACGACCGGAATAAATGCAATGGAGAATTTGATGGAACACCAACGGCGCTCTACATATCTTTGCTGAAGACTTCGGGTTGAAGAATTAAAAGGAATGGTACGGAAAAAGAAGAAAAGCGCTAGTAATCCCCGGAAGAACATCGCTCTTAACACCGGGAAGAATGCAGTCTTTATCGCCGAACAATATTTCTGTCTTTGCTGAAGAGGTTAGCGAGTTTGCCATGAATGAAACAAACAACTTTCGAATGGCGAAGAAAAAAGAAAAAAGAAGAGAAGCGTGAATCCCCTATTTCCCCGTGAAGAAAGACGGTAGCTCCTTCCGCCAGAAAAAAAAATCTTCGCCATAAAGTCTGTACAATAATATCGCGAATTTGAACAACATCGCGAATACAACAGTGCAGTACGAACATCTAAAAAAAATACAATTTTACTAGTGTAAATCAAATGACAACAACTTCTGCCATTAAGGAACAGAGGTCAGTGAAATAAATAGTTTTCATTTTACAAACATTGACGTGACTGAGTTTTGCTGAACAAAATTTTTCGGTGAAGAGTAAAAATATGATATTAAACTTTAATAGTATATTTTGTATTAAAGGGTACATTGTTTATACTTTAATTAAGAAAGCAGAGTGTATGTGTTTTATTATACAAAATTTTGAGAAAATTTTAATGTGCTTCTCATAATTTTATCTTAAGATGTCGAATGAGTTAACATTTGTGATAGAAATTGGTGTTTTACAGTTATTGGAAAGAAACAAAATTAAGTTATTAGAGATATGACTCTGTACTAATACTAATGATATTGATTTTGATGAGAAACAAAAAATATAGTCACGTTGTATTCTTTTTTTTCCCACTGAATTTTAGTGTCTTGTTAATTATTTTATTCAGCAGTAACCTTATTGCATGTCATTCAATTTTTTTTCATTTTGAAATTGTGTGTTTTGATATACCGGCCATATATCAAGATTCACTATTTCTCGACATTTTCCTTATCTAAATTTAAATTAATTTAACAACTTGAAGCTTATATTTGGATATTATACAGTGGATAAGAGAGAATACAATCATTATAATTCTGTATATGTCTTGAAACATTAAGAGGACAAATGTGCTTGGTTTGATATGTACACCTCTTAATGTTTTCTTATTAGCATCCCTGAACATCTGTGATTTGTGATCACGCAGATTTCTCAGAGAGATGTGTTCAAAATTAAGTAGTGTGATACAGTTTATCTTAGTGAATGTGTAATGTAAGAGAAACTCGAGAATTTTGTCTATGAAACGAATACTTAGAAGGTTATGGAGAGATTCAAAATATTGTATGCGATATTGTTAAGTTACAGTTAATATTGTGAAAATTTTACATAAATGCTAAAGGTGATGATAGAAGAGTCCACATTTCCAACTCACAATTATTTAAAGAGCTTTTTTACTCTTATAACTATAATATTCTTTTATTCCTATATATTTTCTTATAATTTTTATATTTTTATATTCATATATTATATAACGCATATGAAATAAAATATTGTTTATTGTTAAATAGTGCATATAAGTTGTTGTGTATACACCGTTTTCATATTATTAATAATTTCATTTTATTAGTCTTTATATATTTTTTTTATCTTTTTAAAATATGTATTTCATATATGCAGAATTTGTGTAACACTATAAGGTATTACTACAATAGCGCCAGAGTAGATTTTTATACGAAAGTAATATTTTAATATTTGTATGATGCAATGTATTTTTATATTTACTATTTTATTGTTTGATATATTATTTTCCAATATAAAATTTTTTTTGAGTACATTCGCTGCCAGTGGCGCACACAAGGGAGGGGGAAGGGTCCTGGGGGTCCGGACCCCCCCAAAGCCCTTGATTTTTTTCCGATTGATTATAATTCTAAGTACATAGTACGTAATATTTAATTAAGTATTTGTTATTAATGATTAATTTTATTAATTAATGCTAATCATTTATTCAATAATTAATTTTTTACTGTGTTTTGTTCCCGAAAATCGACGAAATCAAAAGGAGCATGATACAATAATGGTGAACTTTCGACCCCGGACCCCCTCTTGAAAAATTCCTGTGTGTGCCACTGTTCGCTGCTAGCTATAATACGAATCTATTATTATGAAGGAGTAGGAGAAAACGCGAGCTCTTATTCTGGATGTCGAATAGATTTGAACAAGCTAATCTTCAATTATGTGTATGGAAATTCATTTTTATCAATTAATATTTTGGAAATGTCATTACTGTGTGTTTGTTGTTATAATTTCCTTTATTTTAGAGCATTTTGTGATTTTTGTATTCCTATTACTTAAATATTTCTACTATGTGTAATATGTGTTTCCAAATGATGTTATGCATTGTTTTGTTTTTGTTGAAAATTGATTAAGTTTGTAAAGAGAGAAAAACCACGCCATGACTGCCTTTTAAAATGGGGGGGCAAATATAAGAATAATTAAATTAGATTAAAAATTAAATTCCCTATGTAGCACTTAACTCATATTTTTTTTTTCATTTGCTTTTGTCTAATTCCAGATCGTTATATTTAATAGCCCATATGTCAGCATTAACTTTCAAGTACACTCATAATATCTGCGATAATTATCACATCTGCTTTTAAGTGGTAAAACACTTAGATTTCACTTTGGCGTTCTTTTTATCTCTCCCTCTCAGCGTCAGAACTTGTACCGATTTCCTCGAATAAAGATCCCTTTTTAAAAAACTACTAATTCAAATTGCGTGTATTTCTCAGACCTCCTATTCCGGTAAACCCTTTTGATATTGCGCGTAGTTATTAATTTCATATTTCGTAATTTAATTTAATATTAAAGGTAAATCCCTTTTGTTTGCCGTAGACATATAGATACTGTTTGTTATTAGAGTTTTTGATATTTGAATCAAGTGAATAAATATGTTATTATTATACAAATGGCGTTTGGTCATTCTTTGGCTCAAATTAATCTTAGTGTCCAGGGTGGAACCCGGGGGGTCCCCACACCTTTAGTAGATTTTTTAAAATCAAAATTCAATCTAATTATATCTAAGGATTCAAATGAAAGCACGACAAAGTACTGAACAACGCTTGACGGAGTTTTTTTAGATATTTAAATAGTTTTGCGAATCCAAAGTATATATTTTTAACCTATTTCAACTACCATAAACCTATTGTTTCCTTCTTAGAATGCAATGAATTCACACATATAATTGTATATTTCGCAAGAAATATTACTTTATGAGTATAGACATATGAATAAATAATTTATTTGGCAATACTAACATCCCCTCTCTCTCTTGTTTTTTATTCACCATACTAATCCCTGAAATAACTTTACAAGATTTGAAGTTATCACTTCTATCGTGTGGTCACAAGCACACACACTTTTTCTTATTGATTCCTCTAACGCCAAAAATTCATATAGTATAAGCAACAATCACCTGATTATTTCATAAAATAATGTCGTTGTTCCGCTCTGTCGCATTCATTCTTTTGCGTTCCCGGCACTTCTTGATTCGGTCTTATGGTGTTTTTTTTGTGGTACATTTCGACTACTCTTGAGAAGCCCTTTCCAATCGTATACGATTTCCGTACTTGGACTCGGCTTTTTGACACGTATAGGCCAACATATATATTTTTGATAATACTTTTTTTTATTTTAACACCTTATTATATTCATTGTAAGATTTTAAGATCCATTTTTGGAGAAATTCAGGAAAATGGAACATGGCGAAGAAGATTAAATTTAGAGCTCTATCGATCATATAAGGAATTTGACATTGTCAACTTCATCAAAATACAGCGAATTAAATAGGCAGGTCACGTTATCAGAATGAACGAAGACCGCACCACTAAAAAAGTCTTCAATGCTCAACCAATTGGCACACTAAGAAAGGGCAGGCCAAATCTTAGATGGATTGATGGCCTAAAAAAAGATCTCCTACTTTAATAATAAAACTCGTAAACTGAAGCAGGGCATGCACATTATTTTTTATGGGGGAGGAAGAGGAGGGAATTAAGTTGTTGTTTTTTTTTAAAAAATATATGAAAAGGGCTGAGCCGTAAAATCTTTATGCTAAAGATTAAAAATCTGTTAGTGTATGAGAAGGGGGAGAAATTGAACCCTGCTTAGAATCTGAAGGGATTCATGATACCAAAAAGAGTGTTGTAGATTGCGATAAAGCAGTGCTTCTCAAATTTTCAATATTTGCGACCCAATTTTCAGTCAGAATATTCATCGCGCCCCTTTCTTATAGTAACAATGTGTTGAATGTAATTATAATGTACTTTAATGGTAAAACTACGATACAATACGACTTTAATTATAAACCGCACTAATTATCAAGATACACTAGGCGGTTGTACGCGCGCGCGCGTTCTCTGTAATTTTAATTTTTTCTCCCTCCAATTTTTTGCGCCCTAGGCATGCGCCTAGCGTTCCTTAGCGGAAAAGAGAGAGTGCCTGCCTCTATCCAGAAGTCTCAAATATTTTGTCCTTTCGACATTTTCTGAATCGAAATTGATTTTTTTTATCTACAACAAATCTATATTTGTAATCGTAGCATTCGAATTTTATATTTTAAGCGCAATAACCCGCTATGTACTTAAAAACTTGATACTCTTCTATTGAAATATCATCTGATTTATTTTTAAATTTCCTAGGCATTGTCGCTTTTGAAGTTTGCATCAACTGTTCATCTTTTGAGAAACAAAAAAAACTAAAACGTATGGTTGCCAAGCTTATAAGATGACCAGTTGGGCACACGGCAAAAACGATGCATTAGTATAAAATGTGTGCAGCTTTAGGTTAAGTAATTAATAATATTTTAAAGTTAATTAACAAAAAACACTAATCTCTCATATAAAACAAAATATCTTAAATTTATACATAATTAGTAAAGCTGGCATAAATTCGTCAATTTAATATATCGTACCCTCAAAACAAAAAAGAAGGAAATTCAATAATGACACAAGAATAAAGAGGAGAAAATACGAAGAATGGGTTGTCAGAGTATCTGTTTCCCGAACTGAAACTTCGCCTCCTATCTTTTTGACTTTGTGAGAGAGCATTGCTTCGGCGGGGGAAAAAAAGGGAATAAAATCCCTGGGTGAACGTCCCTCTCTTTTAGTCACGTGATTTCTTTTTAGGGATGGACCAATCTTGTTGGAGCAAGTTTTCCGAATACTGGCGAAAAAACCCGAAGGAGCGTTACATTCCCGAGCGTGACGTTCATTCAAGTACACTCTCTAGCAAATCGCGCCAAAAAGAAGTTATCACTTCAAAAAAATTAAAGATTTCCTGCATTTTGTACTTTTACCATATAACGAAAGTGGTTCTGCTCTTTTAAAAAAATTATCACTCGCTTCCCTTGATTTTCAGTCGTGATTTTAACTTCAGTTTGCCAAAAGCTGAGCCGCTCATAGCTTTTATGAATGATGAACTCAAGCTCGAAATAAACACAAATTCGATTGTTTCGACTGCTAATAGTGGTACTGTTGTTAACGCTGTTTTTCATCGGTTTTTAAATAGTTTGAAATCACAAGTATATGTGTCATATTTTAGTTAACATAAGTCTATTGTCTCCGCTCTTCCCCAAATTGAACAAGAATAATTATTTTTGATAAAATATTGCATTTTTTTTACTCCTTTTGTCATATATATATATATATAATTAAATACAATTTTCATTAAAGATATAATTATTCGATAGAAAATTATTTCCAATCATACCCGATTCATATTTTTTTCAGGAAAAAAAGTTAATATTGCGTATTTACCACGGTAACATGTCAGTTGTTACACATCATATGCGACTACTGTAAGACTCGGTTTTTTGTTTTTGTTTACAGAATTTTAAAAAGTGGAACTTAAATTATGTATATTTATAATCAACTTTTATATCTCAATCTTATTTGCCATTTAGTGTTGAAGATTATGCAGTATATAGTTCAAGGGGGGCGAACCTTTGAGGAACAACGTGCCATTTTTTCTGAAGAAACGTTTAATGAGGTATAGACGTGACATCAAATAATTTTGACGAGATTATTGGGGAAATAAAAAACCAAATACTAACAACTCAAAACTCTTTATTTACTACGAAAAAAAATACATTTCATAATATGTATTGTTGTAAATGTTTTAGTTATTCGTGTCATTCAAATTAAAGTAACATTAGTGTGACTTCCATTGTTGAAGATTAGATGACAAATAACTTAGTATATATATATATATATATATATATATATATATATATATATATATATATATATATATATATATATATATATATATATATATATATATATATATATATATATATATATTTAGGATTGTAAGACAATAATAAACAAGTGTGCTCCCCGCCACCTCGTGAACCACGACCGCACACTCGCGTTCGTTAGTAATACTTCATAGTGAACTTAGTTATTTTGAACAAAAATGCAAACCGTTTTGATCAGTGGCGTGCCATCAATGACATGCGTGCCAATGGTTCGCCATCCCTGATATAGATTAACACAAAATCTTTCAATTTAAAATGTTTAATTTGTTCTTTCTTTTATCAGAGTATTTTTTTTTCCCTTTTCAGGTCCGATTGCAAACACTTTTCAAATAACTTTACGTTTTCCCAACGTTGCTTTCGACAGTTATGGCAACAAAGGATTTTGGACTATCGTGTACAATCAAGGTTTCGAGATAGTGATAAACTATCGAAAATATTTCGCATTTTCATATTATGAGAAACATTCCGAAGGTAATTTCACAAGTCGTTGTGATCGTATTTTACCTGGGTGGAGTCACGATGTCTTGGGCAAGAATTGGGCTTGTTATATTGGACACAAAAGTGAAAGTTCTTATCCCTCTCAACATAGTCATACGTAAGTTATTTTTAAAATTTTTAGCCAACCAGTGGCATAACTTTTTATTACTTTTTCAATTCCTACTATTAGCTCACTCTCTCAATATATATTTATTTAAATATATATTTATCTTGTTCAGATTTACAATCAGTAATAAAATACTTTCTATTCATCCGATCAAGTTCAAATAATTTTTTTTAAACTTGTAGTGGATGACACTTGATGTTAATACAGTTTTTTCAAATATTAATTAACTAAATTTAATTAAATTAATTACTGGTTTTTAGACGCCAACTTTAGATTCGTCTCTATTGTTGTAACAATGTAACTGTTAAAACAAAGTCGAAAACCTGTTTTTCAGCCAAACTAGCCAAACCGTGCATTGTTAAAAAAAATGCAGACTATATATACACTGGTGTGCAAAAATTAAGGACGAGACGGTTTTTTCAATATAACTTTGTACAAAAGCTTTCCAAATCAACACATTTAATACCGTAAGATCCCCAATACGTAAGGACATGTGTAATGTAAAAAACACTTACTAAAAGAGAAACCAGAGGGATAAAAAGAAGCTTGATTGAAATAGTAGCATGGAGCGCAATGCGACTGAAGGCCGAAACATCCCTGTGATAGGTGTCCAGCAAGAAACATCCGGTCTTTAGTAGGGGATATGATCTCCCCTGACTGCTAGGCAGGTTTCACAGCGTCTGCCCATGCTGAGAATGAGGGTGTCAATGAGTTGTTGAGGCATTGCTGCCCATTCGTCTTGCAGCGCCAATCGAAGCTCCCGAATCATTACTGGTGGTAAGGTACGAGCTGCCAAGCGTCTGCCTAGAAAATCCCATACATGCTCGATGGGATTGAGATCCGGAGATCGTGCCGGCAATCCATACGTTCAATATCCTCACTCTAAGAGCTGTTCGGCAGCTACTGTGCGATGACATGGTGCATTGTCGTCCATGAAAAGGAACTGCAGACCCATAGCTCCTCTAAAAGACGCACATATGGACGAAGAATCTCGTTATAATAACGGGTCCCGTTGACTGAAGCTGCGTCGAAGATGTGAAGGTCTGTACGACTACCAAGCATGATGCCTCCCAAACGACAACACCGCGACCTCCATACCTGTCCCTTTCAATGATGTTCGAGGGATGATGGCGGCTTCCCGCTCTCTCCAGATGAGTATGCGATGAGAATCGCTACTCAAACTGAATCTGCTCTCATCTGTAAAGAGTACTCGTCCCCATTCATTGTCTCTCCAATTCCGGTGTTTCCGGCACTACAGAGAACGCCTTCTCCGATGGGCAGGCGTTAAAGGTACACACCGTACAGGGCGTCGTGCAAACAGACCACCACCGTGCAGTCTTCTGGCCACGGTAAAACGCGATATCGGTCGTCATGTCACCTGTGTCGTGTGTCTAGCGATTTCTCCCGCTGTCTGCCGCCTGTTTCTTCTGGCCTGTAAGACAATGTACCGGTCATCTGCGGGTGTGGTTCCTCGTGGACGACCACTACTGAACCCCCGGATAGCTGTTCCTGTAGTTTGAAATTGTCTCCAAAGTCGTGAAACGATGCTGTGAGCAATTCCGAACTCTGCAGCCACACTTGTCACACTGCGGCCTTCCTCCAACTTCTCCCAATGATTCGACCTCGGGTAAAAGCATCCAGATGTCGTCTAACAGATTGATTATTCGACATTTCTTGCTGAGGCAGCAACTCGGTGTGATTTTAACTGCTATACGGCGTGCAATTCCTTTTTCCAGAAATACTGATCTTACACCGACAACATGCTTTATACTACTCAGACACTCCCCCATTACGTCTACCTGCATATCTGCGCATGTGCTACTGTATATCACCTTACTTAATCTCCTGAGTGGTCTTTCTGTCCGCTCTGCCTCTTCGTTCAGCAGATATGCTAATTTTTCGACTTCGTCCTTAATTTTTACACACCAGTGTATATATGTATATATCGCTCAAATTTTCAATCGTTAATAAAATACGTTCTATTCATCTATTCACACACAACTTGTAAAGCATTCGCCCATGGGTGATGCCTCACTTCTAAGTTATCTTCGTGACCTAGGGGTGTGGGAGTGAATGAAGAACCAGGTGTTGCCATAATCTTAATATCTCTTTAATATTTTTTCGGCCCCAAAGAACCCAAGAGGAAAATTAATAGAAAGCGCGATGAGCCCGTCACAACTTAATTTTCTTTTTATAAATATATTACTTGTTGTATTTCATTTCTATCGAATGTTTGTGTGTGTGAAGCAATTCTATTTTTCTTTAAATGACTTTTCAATTGTTAAGTAACAAGTCATGTTATAATATATGCCATGTTATTATAATTAATGTTTTATTACGATAAATTTGCGATATAATGTCCTTTTTAAGCTTATTTAGTCACTATGCATCAATTAGTTCTACGGCAGTAAAAGAATGTAATAATGTGTGGGAACAAATTTTTAACCAGATAGCGAAACGATCTGTTGTGTTAATTGGAATTATGTAAAATGCAGTAAAATACTATTTTACTAAATAAACGGAAATAAGTATGATTTTCTTCGTTCGTCTAAATATTCTTGAAACATTTAATTTTTGTTTTATTTTTACCACATAATTTTTTCATTTGGCAATGGTTCTCAATTGATTAATTATTTCTTTTCACTTTGAAGTTACACGAGAACTGTTGACGACGAATATCATAATAGTGGTTCTTAAGCTACGCACACTCCCAATGGTATACATGCTACTGGGTGATTTATAGTACAACAGGCAAGTGACTTTAAAAAAAAATGGCAAGGCCATTTCCATCTCTCGTCGGCTGGTTCTATGACAAGGATTCATAAAAAGAGTGCCAATTTTTGTTTTCTGAGAGAAATCGTGTAAGGAACTTTAGGCAACATTTTAAGAGGCAACGAGGACTAATTCGAGGGACTGCGCCTGCGCGAGTATCACACCTGAGAGGATTCGGTGATTGGACCTCGAAGAGAGAGGTTGGTAAGCTCCGCCAGCGAACTAAGTGCGGACATTTTGTATCTGGAGAGGTTGGTAAGCTCCGCCAGCGAACTAAGTGCGGACATTTTGTATCTGCCGAAGGCAGATGTGATGGATGCCATCGTGGCCCATTTTTGCTTTCTCGAAAAGTCTCAAAAACATGGAAGATTTATAATTTTTATCTAAAATTTGTGCAAAGTGTAATTTAATTTTATGGTGTGTTTAATGTGCGTAATTGTGATTCAATAAACAAGTGACGGTTTAAGCTCATTTCGGGCCCTGGGCGCAGATCTACTGGCTCCTTTGGCACTGGATGATTGAAATTTCTTACCACAAAACCTGGTTTAAGTCCAGCTTATCCGGCCTCTGGACGCCCTCCGCAATCGCCCAGTGGATAAACCAGCTCTGCAATAAACCCCTAAAAAGCATCCTTGGTTTGATTGATTGATTGATTGAATATTAACGTCGCACTGTTCAGCTACACGAGGGCTTTTGGCGACGGACCACGTAATTTTGAACCATGGTCAAGTGACGTGGATGACACCTGATCTGGCACCACCCTCTCCTAACTACCACACCACACCAACGGGAGGACGTTTCGGCTCTCGACAGATTTAACGTGCATCGCTGCCCTACACGGCGGGTCTTTAGTGGTACTGGGCTCGAACCCGTGACAAAGCAAGCCACGGTCCGATACCTATACCACTCGGCTACCGCGGCCACAAAAGCATCCTTGGAGTCTTATCACTAAGAAACCCACGACATTACATACAAGAAATTAAACTGGGGTTACCCCTTGATGATAGAGAGAGTGCAATCTGCACAAAATATTTTAATAATATTAAATAATGGTTCCATTTTAATTTATTTTTGAACATTGTGTGAAGTTTATCGAATGTCACCAATATAAATCAAGTTCATGATTAAACATCATTACATCCCTAGAAAAGTTTTTTTGTTTTATTTTGTTATTAGACCTAATTCAATTTACGTAATCCGTCATTAATAACCCTTGTGCATATCTTCAAGTGTATCATTATCAAAGTTAAATTAGTATCTTTTTTCGTAATAATACATTATATAAGATGAATAAAGATACGTCCTTTGGTGATACAGTGTTTATGAGGAAGAATTAACAGCAGAATTGTACATCTTGGGAAAAAAGAATGAGATAAAGAGGGTTGAAGAGCAAAACGGAAATTGTAATCTTTGAACTTCCATGATAAATGGAATGAAGCAAAGCAGAGCTCAGAATGAATAGCTGAAATGCTTTGCAGCCACGTGAGGAATTTTCATATACTAATAAGGAAGTTAAGCCATTCGTAATATAATGGGAAGGTTTAAATTACTAAGAAAACAATATACTAATAAAATATTTTTTCATTTAAATTAATCGTAAATTTTTTTTTTTCTTTTCAGACAAACACAAAAATCAAGGAAGCTTCTTTTTGAAAAATTAGCTCACCACATAAACAAAGCTCAAAGATCATGGACAGCTGCTATGTACCCAAATCTCCTAAATATGTCTTTGGATGCCTTGATAAGAAGAGCGGGAGGTTTGAAATCTCGAATTCCCAGGTTTGTTTAATTAAAAGAATATATATGTGATAAAAAAAGGTTTAATATTCAATAATAATCAATGCAGTTTTATGTTTTCACATTGTACCTTCAAATTTTAGGCCGCCACCAACAGCTCCAGTGCATCGCGATATTAAAAGAATTGCATCACAACTTCCAGTAGAATTTGACTGGAGAAATGTCAATGGAGGGAATTATGTTTCACCCGTTAAAAATCAAGGTATGTTTACACGAAGTTAATATAACACTCGAAATTTACGCCTCCGTATTTACAGGGTTTCCGGGTTTAAGGTATCCAAAAGTCATGGCTTATTATCACAGAACAACCCGTCAGAATGCAATAAACTGTTCATTCGTGGATTGGAAAACACTCCGAGATTTTTTAGGTCTAGTCCGATTGGCGAATGTGCACGCATTATTCGACAATTGCAGACGATAAACTTTTTACATTGACTTCATTAGCAAAGATGTGGACGCCACAGCAAAATGTGCAGTGCGTACTTTGATTAACGGAATATACATCAGTCACGCGTGTACAGCGACGTATTCGAACAGAATGGAATGTCGATCTTCCAACATCAAAATCTATCCACCATTGCGAAAGAACTTTAAAGGAGACGGGAACTTTAGTATTTCAAAAGAACTGGCAAGTGTCCTTAAGTTTTAGTGATAGAAGACACTGTTGATCGTGGGCGTGACTCATTTTGTTGGAGTCCTGATGTGTCTATTAGGCAAACCAGTAATGACATTCCATTCTGTTAGAACACGTCGCCGTACACGCGTGACTGATTTAAATTCCGTTAACCAAAGTACGCACTGCACCTTTTGCTGAGGCGTCCACATCTTTACTAATAAAGACAGTGTAACAAGTGTGTCATCTGCGATTTCCGAATAATGCACGCACGTGTGGCCAATTGGACAACACCCAAATAATCTCGAAGGGGGTTCCAAATCCACGGATGTGTGTGTGTGTGAACAGGTTATTACCTTCTGATGGTTAGTTCCGTAATAATAAGCCATAACTTTTGGATACTTTAAGCCCGGGCACCTGTATTTTACAACTATGGTTTCTCTCTCTCTCTCTCTCTCTCTATGACAAAAAATTTCACTTATTAAAGTTTTTATCACTGTATATAATTCTAGTCAATCAATGTTAAATAAGCGTTAGATTTTGGTGAGATTATTTCAAAAATATTTATACAACAACAAAAAAACTGGAATTTTTCTCGGTTTTCAGAATAAGCAATATTGTAGTACAATAGCAATTTTTATTAGTTTCCTCAACATACACTTCATTCTGACAGATGTATTTCAAAATTATCGGATCTCTGAATAAACTTTCAAAAATTTTAATTATTGATATTTTTTAATAAGTTGGATCAAAAATTATTTTATTTCAAATATGACGTAATTATTGAGTGCTTCCATTAAATTTTGTTTCGTAAGTAGAAGTTCTTCGATCAAATCCCAAAATTTGGTCATTTTAACTAAATGTTGTTCACTAAATAATGAACGAGACACGCGAATATTTCATTTGTTTCAGAAGGAGGTAAATTGCTGAAGTTATATCATTGCCTAACTCCCAATTATAGTACAAAAATGTAATAAAATTTGAAGCATAGAATAACAGAGGCGCATCACAATTTATTTTGGAAAAATAAACGATGGAGTGTTAGTTCTCGTGTGACACAATTCTACAATCTTCAGTAATTATGGCATTAACATTCCAAAAACTATACTGCCCTTTCCGAAAAAAAAATCCTTTACTGTTCACCTATTTAAGTATTTTGGAAATTCTATACTGGAAATATTTTACGCGATTTTTTCAAAATCTCTTTGTATACTAACTTTTATACACTCCTCACAAGTGAAATCGCAACACTAAGAAATAATGCATGTAGCGTCATGCAAATTTCGAGTGACAATGGTGAAATAGATATGCAAATAATTAAATTTGCCCACGAATCCGACCACGTGGTACTTATATTCGAGCTATAAAGGCCAGCAACTTTCCCTTCTCATAAATAGCATCTGAGGGTTTGGGTATCATTTGCAACTTTCGAAGAAGCGTTGAAAATGTATCTGCGACGTCGGCGAGCTCAACACCATCAGTTAACGACCGGGAATGAGACGGTATTATCAAACTCCATGAACTGGGGTTGCCACTATAACAACTCACGTTGGGCACTACATGGGTACCATCCAACGTTGTGTCACATGATAGAGGGTCTACTCGCGCCGAAGAGGAAGTGGTGCTCACAGATGCACGTCATAGAACATTGAGCATATTCGCCAGTTAACTATTTGATACTCTTTCTCTGCGGCACGGGACATATGAAGCCGGTTGCCTTCAGGAGCAGGTGGACCTGTATCCACCCAAACCATACAGAACAGATTGCATGAAGTACCAGCTACAGGGATACCGTTGACCGCTCAACACAGGAGCAGACGCCTGTCATGGTGTCATCTTCACCTGAACGATTGAATGGCATCGAGTATGGCTCACCGGATGAGTCTTGTTCCTGTCTGTGGAAGAATGATGACCGCCAATGGGTATGGCGAAGACTCGGAGAACGCTACAAACCAACCCATTACGCCAAGTGTCAAACCAGTCATCATAGTTTGAGGTGGCATAATGTTTGATCACAGGATGCCTCTGGTACATACTGACGGTTGTTTGAAGTCACACAAACTGTGAAGTCTGTTGTTCTGCTCTTGTTACAGGGTGCATCCAACACGGTATTCCAGCAAAACAATGCCAGGCCGCACGATGAACTCTCAACAGCCTGACTCGATTTGACATCCTTTCCTGGTCGGCAAATTCTCCAGATATGAATCTCATAGAACTCCTGTGGGATCTCATTGGACATGACATGAACCGAAAACCACCACCTGAAACCGTAGATATGGCTTGGCGACGGTCACTTCAAGCAATCTTTAATGGACTAACCCAGTGCTTCTCAAGCTTTCAATTGTTACGGTTGAGTGTAACATATATTCAAGTTCGAATTCCAAAGTGTGTGGACTGCATCTACCCGATGCTGGGTGCTGTTGGTTTCTTAAAAGAGTTCCGTTAAAAATGCTTTATTTACACTGCAAGGCAGTAGAGCAATGACCTCACTCTCTGCCTGCTAAGTTCGGAGTGCCCGAAAAAGGGCATTACATCAAAGGGGTGGGGGCGTGACGTCACTCCACCCCAGAGCCATTCAAAGGAGGGCTATTTGCGATCCAATGTTCAATCATAATTTTCATCGCGCTCCTCTCGATACAATAACAATGTATTCAATTCGATAATACGACGCTAAAGCTACAATTCGACTTTAATTATAAATCTCACCAATTATCAAGATAAGCAGAAAATTTTATATGTGACAAGCCCATGGGGTGGGTGGCTGTTAATTATTAAACTTATTCTTAACTTAGTATTGATAAATCAATTATCAAAGACATTATGCAGTACTGATATATTTATAAGTGTATTATATCAGTGTAAATGTGTATTTTATTATGTCAAACTAAATTTTTTGTTTCCTTTCAGTAACTTAATATAATATTTTAAAGCAATCTTTTATTTTCGATATGCTCGCGCCCCCACGTAAGGTTATCACGCCCTCTAGGGGGTTAGAGAAACGCTGAACTAACCGATAGAATACCTCCCCGGATTGAAGCCTATATAGCTAGTTGTCCAAGGTTGGCACATTAGATACTGAATAAATTCATAATATATCAGTCACGTGATCGTTAATGAGTTTTTTTAATCGCATTTCCACTTCACTACTATCGATCTTGAAATTCGTATGACGCTACGTTCATTATTTTTTGGTGTTGCCATTTCACTTTTGAGAAGTGTATGTGTTATCATAATATCCCAGAGTAACATTATTGTACAACAATTCTTATGCATACTTTTCTCTGTGAAAATAGAAATACTATGAAGGACTCGTTAGAATTCAATGTGATTTTTTTTTGTTTCACAAACGACATATATTGATAGGTGGTAAAATATTTGATTATACAAAACGAAGAAACATTATATGCCGGTAATAAAATATGTGATAATTTTAGCGCATGCTTGCTTAAATGCTTCGATACAATGTGGTTTCGAATCAAATATTGTATCTGTACTTGAGGAAATACATTCCAGATTCCTTTTTTTTTGTCTATGAACCCAAATTTTATCTACATCAGCAATGTAATCCGTGAGAAGAAGACATGAAATATGAGACATATTCAGCAGGCGACAAATTCGGTAAATAAAAAAAGGAAGGAAATAGCTGTGTATTGAAACGAAAAATTTTAGCGCGTTCCTAACAATAAATACAACTCCAGAAATACGAGGACGCTACTTCAAACTTCATAACTTTTCTGATTTATTGGTTTCTCTGTTAGGATTATTCACAATTTTTAGCAGCTGAAATTGCATCATATGATTTCTAATGGAATTCTAAGGTGCTCACACACACACAGTCAGTACGACATTGGAAAACGCACTTTGGAACTTGGCATTCACTAGTACTTAATCTAAGCTGATTTGACGATCATTGAAACCCAAACTGAATCAAGATCTTGAGGAAATCATGTACAAAGGATCTCTCTTTCTCTCTAACACGCAGTGTATGATGCATTAGATGCCGACTAATTGTCGGAGTGGACAGAGTTAAACAAGTATAGCAGTATTCTAATGTTCAAGCAGTCAAAATGAGGTTGTGTGCTGTGACATCTGAAAACTTCTTTAGATCCTTAGAGTTTATGCAAAAGTAGGCCCCACATGCGACCCTTTTAAGTAGACAGTATATAAGTTCAGGTAATCAAATACTCGTATAAACGGTTACCCGTAACAAATAAATGTTGTGACCCACAATCCCACAAACCGACTACCACCTTTGGACTAAATGAGTAATGATGGTGTGTGGTGATTGCTCTAGGCCTATACATACATAATAAAACAGCTTTGTCACTGTCGCCAGATGGTATAAAGTTAGAAATTCCCAGTTTTTTTCGGAGAATATGCCTGAGAATAAAATTAGACAATTAAAATTCCGATTATAATCATGATCTTATTCTGGCCGAGTCGAGAACGAGACAAGCGCCCCGCCCCCAAGACTGAGGACCCGGGCCTTAACACATTTGACCATGCTTTAAAACGTCCCTACTTGTATGGACCATCGCGTTACTGGTAAGGTGTCTGTCATCTGGAGCTCTGACAATCTTTTCCCACATACTACCTGGTTTCTGAACATCTAGTCTCTTAAGCCCACTGCATTCACTCTCGCATCACTATCGTGGGATTATGCTGCATATGAGTATAGCACGACAAAAAAATCTTCACGAAGGTTGATTATTCCAAGTCTGCAACGTGGCATTCTCTGTCGTCGTCAAGTCATTGTGTCTTCTCAATAAGTGTTTACTAATGGCAAGTTAGTAAACACTTAGCATTTCAATGTCTCTCTACAGCTTTATTATAAACAAGCAATTCAAAATGCGTTATTCAGCCCAAGCATTCATGGTGAGTTAAATTCCAACAAATTAACACAGTTCAAGCCAATCCAATTTTGCATTTGGGAATAGTTTCAGCTCCCCCGAGATTCTTTTATGGTGGTGTAATATTTTACCAGCATGAGTAAATAAATTGTAAGTAGAGAAGGAAGGTGCTAATAAATTCTACGACCTAATTTCAAATGCATAGATGACGAAATGAAGAAATTTTGATTTCAGTTTTGCTTGCAAGAAGCTTCATTCGTGAAATGTATTGTAAATTCTTTTTTTCCCAGGTGAATGTGGTAGTTGCTATGCATTTTCTTCCCTTGCAATGTTAGAATCACGACTGCGGATCATGACAAATAACACACTCAAAGTGAACCTTTCACCTCAGGATATCGTTAGTTGTTCCAAATACTCCCAAGGTGAGTGTTTCATTTATTTTATAGCAATATTCAGTATTAGTGTAAAGTAGCATCCATTTCTGGTTAAAGAAATATTATACTAGTAAGTTGTTTAACCATTTGATTACTCTGATTGTATAAAGTGGAGTACACAAAGGTGTGTGGGTGGAGGGTTCAACCCTTCTTCATAGACCAGGGCCATCCATGGCACGCGTGTCACAGTGAGTAACACAGTTGTAACACGAAGTTGAGTTGTAACTGTGGTACACGAAGACTCACTGAAAAATTAAAAAATTTGAAAGAATAATAATAAATGCTAATTTTTTTACTGTTATTGAGAAAGGTCTCAGACAAAACAAAACATCAAAATTTATTTTAAATACACTTAATTAAAATTACTATAATAAAAACTACACCCCGTTGTTGTGTGCTTTGGTTTTCCAAAGGAAGAGCATGCGTGAGGTTCTGGAATTTAAGGAAGCGTGTTTTAAAGTATCTGGAAGAAAACAATGAACTGTCCAGTGATCCTCCGCGGCGAAAGATGTCGAAGAAAGGGAAGGAAGACTAGTCATATTCCCCATCCCTTAATTTATTTGCGGCACAAACCACAATAGAAATTCGATCAAACAAAACTAAGAGAGGCACCCAATTAACCAATATGAAGACAATTAACGAGATACGCAAAATATGAGAAGACATTAATTACTTGTAATACTTACTTCAATTCCTCTGACTTCCTAGCTATCGAATCTAGATTAAAGCTTAAGAGACAGATCGTCACCTTAATCGTTACAATTAGCAATCTGTGACTCACAGTAAATTTAATTAATCACTGCTCCGCTAGTAACCTACCCTATATATATATATATATATATATATATATATATATATATATATATATATATATATATATAACCTGAAAGTCTGAACTTTATATAATAGTCTTAATTTGCATGTTCACGTTCTCTTCTTCAGAGGAAGCGTTGTAATAAAATAATTTTTAAGGAACGAAAATTTCCCCAAGGCGATTGTTAGTGAGAAGATCGCGGATAGAGCGGTCACAAGTACTTGCTCTCACGAATGAATATAGGCTTTGAGATTTATCTTTTCTTACCGACAAGACGTTTAAATAACGTTCTTAAAATTCTTGAAACACTTGATTTGTCCACACCAACCGTTGCTATATCTCTCAGTCATAGAAGCGTGTTCATTAAGAGTGATTATTTTAGAACGTTTCCTTGGAGTAATATCCATCTCTGAATAAGCAAAAGTAACACGTGTTACATGGAACGCAAAATTATAACCACCATCTACCACCACACTGAAAGGCTCACAACTGAACTACTAATGTACTAAAACCAATCAAACGAGTAAATTATTGTCAAGGTCGATCCATCAGATTACTTCTGGGCTGATATAACCGATTTCGGGTGGTTCGGGACATAATGAGTAATCACATGCAAACTCAGACAGGAAAAAAATATTTGTCCAAATTAGTTCGAACAGTTTAGTATGTAATTTTTTAAAAATAAACTGAATTCTGATCTTTGTAGATTTGCTAGTCTTTTTTTATGCTCATCTCTTCATTTTATCTTGAAACTATTATTTTTATACCCGGCGTATAACGCACACCCGTAAATTTCGATCTTATATCTTGTGTTAAAAGTGCGAAGCCAGATTTTATGGTAGGTGAATTCCATTTACGTATTTGAGTTATTAGTGAAAATTTCTATTCATGTCGCATTCAAAAGCAACACGAGAACTATTGGCAACAGAACTCGTATGTATAATTTCGATTGATTGATTGAATATTAACGTCGCACTGTTCAGCTAGCTACACGAGGGCTTTTGGCGACGGACCACGTAATTTTGAACCATGGTCAAGTGACGTGGACGACACCTGAGCTGGCACCACCCTCTCCTAACTACCACACCACACCAACGGGAGGACGTTTCAGCTCTCGACAGATTTAGCGTGCATCGCTGCCCTACACGGCGGGTCTTTAGTGCTACTGGGCTCGAACCCGTGACAAAGCAAGCCAGGGTCCGATACCTATACCACTCGGCTACCGTGGCCACATGTATAATTTCGAACAGGATATTACACTTCAGCTAGAATCCCACTCTCCAAATTTCACCCCGCTTACGTTAGAACTTGTACATTTCACGCATTATCCACTCTTCATGACGGGCCTTTGGTGGGACCAAGAGTCATTGGAGAGAGAAATTCACCTCTTTTTATAACAAAAAAATAGTTAAATGTTTTAAAAATTAGCAATGAATCAAGGTTAAAAGAGAGAGAGAAGAAAACTAAAAGTGAAATGAATAGAAAAACGTAGAGGTAAACAAATCATGCAAGAAAATTGACGGATGATACATTTTTTTTTCTCTTTAAAATTCCTTCAATGTGTGACAGGATTAAGACATTTAAAAAATCAAGATTAATCTTTGTAATAAAAACTGCTATTATCAAACAGAAAATAGCTAAGAATGTATACATTTGACCGCAAATAGCTCATTGTGGCATGCTGATTGGGATTAGTTTTTGTTGGATGAAGGGTAATATATAATATACAAGATTATGAAAGATTAAAAATTATTTTTTTAAACTTTTGATACATGTAACACAATGTGTTAATTTTACGTAAACATGTTTAAAAATACGTGTGGAATTTTTTAGAACAGTCTCCGATATGGAACCCTGGTTTTTGAGAACGTGTCACAAAAATAATTTAATCGGCTCGGAAAAATCAATAGGCTCCACGCAATATACAGGTACATTATATCCAAATATCTTAGAGCCCACCGAAGAAAGTTAGTTTTTTATTGGGGCTGGGGTCTCTGCACGTAACATTTCTTCACAAACAGTAAAATCATTTATACCATTATCCTTATTTTCATCAGTTTTTCTATTTTACTACCGCTAGAAATTTCTAATTGCCTCTCACTCATCACTTCACTAGAGCTACGTCTAAATCAAAATCACTAGGATAAATATTTCCAAAACAACCGTTATCACTTCCTACATCAAAGTCCAATTGATTGATTTAATATTAACGTCGCACTGTTCACGTAATTGAACCATGGTCAAGTGACGTGGACGACACCTGAGCTGGCACCCCCTCTCCTAACTACCACACCACACCAACGGGAGGACGTTTCAGCTCTCGACAGATTTAACGTGCATCGCTGCCCTACACGGCGGGTCTTTAATGGTACTGGGATCGAACTCGTGACCAGGCAAGCCACGATCCGATACCCATACCACTCGGCTACCGCGGCCACAAGTCAGAGTTCAAAGAATCAAAACAAAATCAGTCATCGTTGGTTTTAATTCCACGGTACATTTCTTTCACTAACTTTCCTTTTGCCATTTTAGAGTATTATATGCAGTTCCGAGGCCTGTCACCTTAATATGAAATCAATGCAGTTCTTTGCTGTAATGGCCCAGTAAATAACTATTAAAATCGAACTATAAAGCAACACGAGGGCTATTGAAGACGGACTTCGTAAGTTTGAGCCATGGTCAAGTGATGAGAATGACACTTGAGCTGTCATTCCCCTCTCCTAGCTACCCACCACGCCAATGGGAGGACTCTGAGCTTAACTGATGTAACGTGTATCAGCTTCTCTCTAGTGGTACTAGGGAACGAACTCATGGCACGTCAGCTATTAGTCCGGGACCACTAGGCTACCACGGTCACTAGCCGTTCTTGCATCGACAACCTGGAAGAATACTTTAATAGCCAAATAGCCATAACCTGGAATAACCAGTTGAAAAGGTGTCAGCCCTAATATTAATTACGTAAAAGTGACGTACACAGGAGTGAGGGTTTTTTTTGGGGGGGCTAAAATTCTTATAGACCGAGAGATCTTTAATTTTTAGCATATAGATTATTCTCCTGTGTATTCGTCTACGTATTTTTCAATTCCTTCTAGAATAGTTTACACTCTTCCTATTTTTATACGAAGGCTGTTCAGAAAGTATCGATACTGAATGTATTCTATTTATTCCAAAAAACTCCTAGCGGACAGACTGTGCGCATACTTCACCTTCTCTCACAAAAATCGGTAGGTCTGTACAGCGGGCCATTCAGTCACACTGACTTCTTTCACGTGGAGTGTTTGTCCGCGTTCGTCGAAAAAAGAAAAAATGTGAAAACACGGATCAGCGAATCTGTATCAAGTTTTGCTTTAAGCTCGGTAAAACGGGAACCGAAACCTACGAGATGATGAAAACAGCATTTGGAGATGAGTCAATGAGTCGTGCTCGGGTTTTCGAGTGGTTCCGGCAATTCAAGGAGGGTCGTCAATCAGTGAACAGTGATCCCTGTTCTGGACGCCCGTCCACCTCTCGCAATGAGGACAAGATTGCACAAGTGAAGGCTGTAGTGCGCTCTGATCGTCGTTTAACAGTCCGAGAAATTGCAAAGGAGTGTTACATTTCCGTAGGATCATGTGATGAAATTTTGAGAAAGGACTTGAACATGCGCCGAGTGTCTGTAAAGTTTGTGCCGCGTCTCCTCACTGAGAATCAGCAATTCCAACGACTGGCAACCTCTCTTTCCCAAGATCAAGAACACCTTAAAAGGACACCGGTTTCAGGACATTGAAACCATAAAACAGAATTCGACACAGCAGCTTCAGCCCATCCCAAAGTTTGAGTTCCAGAAAAGAATCGAGGACTGGAAACATCGTTGGGCCAAGTGTGTTACTGCCAATGGAGCCTATTTCGAAGGAGATTGACTCAAAACCTGTTTATGTATGTATGTTTTTGCATAATAAATTCAGTCTTGATACTTTCTGAACAGCCCTCGTACACTGCTGGCTACCGTAAGTGCAACACCAAGAAAGACAAGAGATAGCACAACAAAATTTATTTGTAGATAACATGTTGACCAAGTATCAAATGATTAAATTTATAGACTTCTGTGAAGTGTGGTTCCTGCCAGAATCAGTAGCCAGAGTAGTCGATATTGTTGGAGATCACCCCTGCCACACGCATCGGCATTGATTCAAAGAGACTTTGGATGTGTTCTTGGGGTACAACAGACCAAGCAGCTTCCACACGTTGCCCAAGTTGATCTGGTGTGGCTGTGAGCCAGAGATCCTCCAAGACGAGAACACATTAATGGTACTCTGGGGGTATAATCCAAGCGGTCTTATTCTGGTGTTTAGTTCTTGAGAATATCTCCAAGGTGAGGGTGCTGACGGCTCTAGAACCTTGGAACCGCCAGCCTTGGCCAAAGTGTCCGCAATCTCATTTCCTTCTAGATCTGGGAGGGAATCCACTGCAGACGAATCTGATGTGATGTGGAAAGTCATTTTAACTTGCTGAGTATTGACACTCCAGCATTATCTCTTACACTTTGCCAATTGGACAAGTGCTGTATTGCACTTCTACTATCAGACAGTATCCAAATTTCTTTCCCATTTGGAAGAGATGCAACAGAACCAAGGGCCTCATTAATGGCTATTAGCTCATTGCGAAAAACTGAGCAACCGTCTGAATTTCTCTTCTGGATTCTTAAGTTAGGGTCTTGTGATTTGATGTAAATTCCGCTGCCAGATCGATAATAATCGTCTCTACTGCCATCCGTATAAACTCGAACGGCGTCAATTGGTATTACCTCCAATTCTCTCTAGAGCTAGTTGCTTTAGATAGGCAGTTTATCCACGTGTCGTGGCAATTCTGGATGGAAAAAGACACCCGTCAAGATCGTACATTGGGTCAAGACATTGTGACAGATAATGTGGTTTCACAGCACCAACGGTAAAATTAAAAGAGACCATTTGGCTGAAGGAACTGTTTCTCCTGAATCTGATTATTACACCAGTCTTTGAAGAAAGCAGAAGTACGACTTCGAGAATCCAGACTTTTGAATTTGTTGTAATATTCTGTTAGACATGCACATCTACGGCTAAGGGGCTGTAGGTCCGCCTAAAAAATTACTATATCTATGAGACAAGTATTTCTTAGACCAGTGATCAGTGGCGTAACGGAAAATAATTGGGCCACCCGCAAGGTCAGATCTTGGGCCCCAAGCCGGAAATATACATTATATATATATATATATATATATATATATATATATATATATATATATATATATATATATATAATATAGAAAGAATTTCAAAACCCATAGCATAATGTACCTTTACACATCACGTAAAAATATTTAAATATTAAACTTATAACTAAACATAAAATCAACCTGTGCCTGAGTAAACAAAGTAAATAACGTTTAACATTAGAGTATTTAAAAAATGGAAAATCTAACAGTCGACTGATAACTTAAATAAAAACGATACACTAAGAAAAACACAAACACTGTAAAATAATATTTTCGATTTCAGATCCTTATGATAGAAAAAAGGTATCACTAACCAAATTCTTCGTTTATGAATCCCGGGATGAGCTTGACCTTGTTCATCAAGTTCCCTGGCATTACTACTACTAGCACTTGCACAAATGAACTTGCGGATATTAAAAAGTTATCCAATTTTGCATATTTCCTATTAATATTATACTCCTTTTCCTTTCGAATTTTTCGTTTTTGAGAACCACTCACGTTTTTTTTAACTCCACTCATTTTAGGGCCGCGTTTCTTCTTGTCTTATTAACAAAATAACAGTATAAGAACCAGAATAATTTATTCCGTTTACAAAAAACAGTTCTAATATTACAAGAGGAAAGTGAGATCAAAATGTTTTAACAGCGAAGGAGCACTCCCTATATTGAAGTGCATTGAATATAAAAATATATATGTTCTAAAAACAATTTTGTGAAACATTTCTCATTATGCTTTATTTGATTGAATACTCTTAAATCTACGGAAATTTCTGTGGGCATATGGGTTTCTAAATCATAAATCTAGACCATATAATCATTTAAAATGCTCTCTATGCGTTTTCAAGTATCGCAATACTATTTTTCATGAAAAAAACATAACAGATGTATGTTATTTACGAGTTCGCTAAATGAAAATGAAATACATGTGGTGGGGGGAGCTAAACACGCCAATAAGTTACTTTGCTACTTTAGTAAAAAGTAACATTTCTTTTTTTCTACCTACCACTAACATGAAGTATACTAAAAACACAGTATGAATTTTTTTTTTTTTATCTTTCTAGCATTTTATCCAATTTTCCGTCTGACTTTCTTTTTATCTGTAAGTAATTTAGGTTTGGAAAGAAAACCCACTAAAGAAGAGTATCTCTTTCGTCGCGGGGATTACAGCAAATTAAAATGTTTTTTGATTTGGTTATTGGATCTAAGATATCTAATAAGCGATCAAAGTTTTGATTTTGAATGATGTTAGATCGCCAATTTGAAAATCGCTTGAAAATTGGACTAAAAAAATGTAAAGCTAATTTTGGGAAATTCTACGTTAATGGCGTCAGTCTAGGTTTGCCCCTCCGCCGCAGTGCGGGGGTGTACGTTACGCCACTGATGATCCGAGCAGTGCTGAGCTGGACCCTTTTCAAGTTTCTTAAGATTTGTATCCGAGGCGCTATAGTATACTGGAACGCCATACTCCAAGAGGGGTCTGATTAGTGAGATACGTGTTTCTGAGTGTGCCAGCATCTGCTCCCCAATCACACCCCGAGATATACCTCAAGATGTTGAGCGGTTTTCTTGCCTTCAGTACAATATGATCGTTTCTCAGTATTTCAGGGTCCAATACGAAACCCAAATATTTTGGATGTTTATCCACAGTCAGTAGTTGATCATTCAAAAAGATATTAGGATGGAAATTATATATCTTTCTATTGGTTGTCAAGAAGCTAACCGTAGACTTAAAACTCAGTTTGTGGTCCACAGCGAAATTCCGAATGTCCTCTAGGACAAGATTAATGTCTCTCTCCAGTTTCGTGAAGTCAGAATCGGACTTGCAAAAAACAATATCATCCGCGAATGCACCGACCTAGCTTTTCCTCTTGATAACACTCTCGCTGTCTGATAAGTAGAGCGAGAACAAAGTTGGTCTTAGGTCAACAAAGAAAAAAATTTTCTAAGTAGGAACTGACTAACATTTTTGAATATTTCTTGTTTAGAATATTATTCCTCCCACCTCTATGAAAGAAGTATAAATATGCTACTATTATGTAATAGCAATTGTATAAATAAGAATTAAATCGGAAGTGTTTAAGATATGGTCGAGTAAGATGACAGATTCAAAAATTAGTGAGGAAAGTTCTTTATCCTGTACTTCATCCAATCCATCATTGCCATCTTTATTTCCGGTAAAAAACATTGAATATCAATTTATCACAAAGAATAAAAACGATACATCATCGAACACGATTATCTCACGTATAAATCAAACACTACTTACACGGTGAAAGTATGATCAGAGTATTGAAAAATGAAACTCCAGTGTTTTGTGAATCACTCGAATGATGGCGAGGAATCCTCTAGTGTAACTTTCATGAAAAACCCAATTCCTCATCTTACCCGATTTTTTCTTATTATTTGAAATATATAAATCAATAATCGTAGAAATAAGATTTCCAGCTAATGCGCAGGGCAACTAAATTGGACTTTCAAAAGAAAAATGGACATTCAATCCCGATGGGCTAAATCAGCGCTTCTCAACCTGCGGCCCAACCAGCCTTTTTAAGTGGCCCAGTCAATATGCTCAGAGAAATTAACTTATTTAAGAACAATGTATTAGAAATTTGGTAGAAAATTCTTTGTCATGAAATCAAATAAATCAATTTTGCTTTTTGCTGTAATGTTGTACGGATGTAAATTGATATTTTTTTCCTATTTGTAACGGTTATGGCTAATGATAATAGACAGCAGTGGAGTAGCGAGAATTTATGGGTGGAATTAATTTTTAACTATCTTTCAACCTTGCAAAGCAAAAATATTCGAAGGAAACATAGTTTCAAGACGATTGGGAGGCTGAATATTTTGAAGTGAAAAACAAACATGGATCAGTAATTGTTCGATTTGTCACGAAAGTGCTGTATTTTTAAAAAATATCAATAAACATGAATCATTCAATGACATTTTCCCTTCCTCTTTCAAGAAGTGATAAAAATAGGCTTTCTTGAATAATCTTTGCAACAGCAATAAAGTGTTTTGTCAGTGGTAACATCACAGCGATAACAAAGACATCCTCTGAAGTTTGTTATATTATTGGTAATCATATGAAACCCGTTTACTGATGCAGAAATTGTAAAGGAGTTTCTTAAATGCTTTTAATTTAGTGTTAGTGACAAAAATAAAAAATTCAAAAAAGCAAAAAGGGAATTTTAATATTTTGTTCAATTTTCTACATTTTCAGTTTCCTATGTTATCTTAGTCTTAGAGTTTCTCCCCCTTATCCTCATGTTGCGGCCTGCGTGAAATAGCTAAAATATGTATGCGGCACAGCAGAAAAAAAGGTTGAATATATCCCTGGGCTAAATTCATGGAACTTCATAATCACATGTGATAAATGCAGTCACGCCTTTCCAGCCAATACTTAGGCGTGGCACTGCCAAAATTAATTCAATGAAAAATAAATTTAATGGAAAAAAATTAAATAAAATCTAATACAATTCAATAGTAAAATTTCCACTAATAACAAATATAAAATTAATTTAATAAAATGTAAAGCAAAGAATGATAAAATTAGATCTTTGAATATATATATATATATATATACCCACTGATTGAACTTTCATTTATTTCACTTTCAATAAAATTTAATACATAATATATAACAAGCACATAAATTTTTAGTTACACCAAAAGGATATTTTTCACTTTTATCATATTTGAAATGCAATTTTTCCAACAATAAAGGAAAAAAAATTAAAAATCATTACCTAAACATAGCATGTAACCAATGTAAAGCAGAGTAGTGATTTGGAAGTGCAAGTTGCATTATGAAAAAATATTTCTCAGAATTGTGTTCACATTTTAAAAACGCCAGAATAATCGTACATAAAAAAATTCGTGTATAAGCAGAATTAGTTTGGATTCATTTACTCGCCGTCTTTTTATAAAATCATGTAGCCAAATACATTTTACTGTAAATAAATTATTCCTATCCTCATTAAAGGTTGCAGTGGAGGTTTTCCATATGTTATTGCTGGTAAATATGCTCAAGATTTTGGAGCAGTGCAAGAAGAATGTTATCCATATGAAGGCCATGATGACGGCTGCAATCCAAAAGATTGCAAGAGGTTTTATGTGGCAAAATATAAATATGTAGGCGGCTTTTATGGAGGGTAAGTTACATTTTTTATAACCAAGAGTTTTTTTTTTGTAAATATAATAAGTGATGAAACAAAATAGAAGTCATTATGATGTGTACAAAAAAATCAAGAGAAAACCTTTCAAATATTTAAACAGACAAAAGAAGAAAAAAAAAGGGGGATGACAAGTAGAATGTAGAAAGATGGGTACTAAAAACAACATAGAAATTCATTACATCACTTTTTTGGGTGAAATATTTAGCAAAAGAATCATTGAACGGTTTTACTATTTAAATTCTGATTCAATGAAATTAAAAAAACTAATTTCCAAACAATTAAATAAAAATTAAATTTCTCATAGTTTAAGAAATTAGCATCCTAAAAAATATATTTAAAACTTCATTTACATATCTCAACTTGAAATACTCAAGAGATATATTTGATTTGAATATAATGTAAAGCATAATCTTTACTAAATCTTATTTTGACATACCAAGAATGTAGTTGGAGAATGCGTACATTCAATGATATATAGTCACCGTCCCAAAAGGTCAATCAATTTATACCAACCAAGACATATGCATCTGAAAGAATAAACACCTGAAGTCCTGGCCAAGGATATGATCTGGCACTTTTCAACATTTGTATCTGTGCTTAACATAGTATACACTTCAATTAGATCTTTTAGCAAAGCTCAAGTACTCCCTCATTTAAAAATAATCAGTAAGTTGCAATAAACTAATACAAGAGAATGGATTTTTTTAAACAAGAAAATTTTATGAATTGATTAGTGCCCACTTATTATCCAACAGGATAATTACACTAAGGACTAGGGATTTTGCACACATTGTGTTGGAATCCTAAAATATTAAATAATGCCTATCAAAGATGTATGCAGCCTTACAACAGTAACCATTATTTAGATGCCAAATCATCCAGTTAGTGTTTCAATGCAAAACTTGGTTCTTCTTTGAAGTATAGGAGATATTTTTTGCAAATAAAATTATAAGGCTTTTTGGAACAACAAAATTATATTTGGGTATAATTTATTCATAACTAGCAAAAATATTTATTATATCACTATTAATATATAAGAGCCAAACAAATTTTTCAATAGGATGTACAAAGATAAAGCAACTTGTAGAGATTTAAAAGAAAATAAGTACAATATAAATTAATAAGTCACCACAGTCAGAAGAAATTTTTAACAATATTAATATACTTTCGATATTATCAAAGTACAATAACATCTGTAAAACATTACCCCTAAGTAGTTCTAAAATCTAATATTCCTTACACTTATTTCAAATAAGGTTGATTTAAAAAAATAATCTACCTCTAAAATTTTCTTGAAACAACTGCTAACAACTCTCAAATATATATTTTAATTTAGATAAATATGCTTTTTTTCATCATGGAGTTTTATACCTTGAAAAGTTTCAATAGTTAAAATACATGCAAAATGATATTTTCGACCTATCAAAGAAGAACAGAAATAAAGACAAACCAATTTTAAAAAAATACACAAAAAAAAAAAACGTGAGGTTTTTAATAAAGATTTAATTTTTTTGAAACATTCAAATATATAAGAAACCATTTAATCAAAAATATATATAATAAAATTTCAAAATCTATATAACCTATCAAAATATTTCACAGCATGAACTTGTTTCATGTCTCTAAAGTTTGACAAATAAAATTGTGCAATTTTCAAACAAAATAAATTAATAAACAATTGATTTTACAGCTGTAATGAAGAATTAATGAAGATCGATCTAGTTGAAAATGGACCCGTTACGGTTGCATTTCAAGTATATCCTGATTTCATGCTTTACAAAGGAGGAGTTTATCATCATACTGGAATTGGAACTAGATTCAATCCATTCCATTTAGTTAATCATGGTGTATTGATTACTGGATATGGCATAGATAACAATACTGGTGAGAAATTTTGGATTGTTAAAAACAGCTGGGGGACTGCTTGGGGAGAGGATGGTTACTTTAGAATAAGAAGAGGCACAAATGAATGCAATATAGAAAGTATGGCAGTGTCTGCAATACCAATTCCTTAAGTTTAAAAATAATATAATAGTAGACTATGATATTCAGAATTATGAATTCTTTAAAAAATAATTAAACTGTAAATAACTTCAGAACAAAAATCACATTTCTCATTTTAGATTGAAATAAAACATCACTAAAATTTACAACAATATACTAAAAATATATAACTTTTAACATACAATTAAAAATATATATATTGAAGAATTTAATACTCTAAAAAAAAAAAAAGGAACATAATGTTGCAATTTTGGCAAACTTTCTATCAAATTACATTTGCTGTTTGGGAATTATTCCACTTTGAATTGTTGAGAATATATAGCAAGTTATACTGTAACATTTTATTTGTAAAGGATAATCCCTTTCTATTTACTAGTATAAAATCATTAAATTAATACCTTTATAAACAGCTATACATTCAATAAAAATCATTTTTTCATATTCTACAATATATAAATGATTTTCTATAAATCATTTCTTACATAAAAATCTATATTCTAATTTCTTAAAATTCTCAACATTCTTGTATAGACATTACAAATTTAACATAAATGAATAGACTTCGTTACATATTAACAGATTAATTCTTTAAAAACATAATTAAAATATATATTTAAAAAAGAAAAATAACATTCAAAAACCTAAACATTTGTTCCTCAATATTAATATACACACATAAGTAAAATTACAATTATTCACACATAGAATTTTTAAAAATCAACTAACACCAAGAATACATGGCACAAAACACAGGAAATATAAAAATTAAATACAAAAAAAGTTGAGCAATTTTAAATATACATAATTTAAGTAGGAACAATTTAAACTGAGCAAACATATAATTATTAAAAAACAATACATTTCTTTTTAAATACATAGCAAGCTCTAATAAAATTATTTCATCCACACTACATTCTCATCTAGAAAATTACATTTACTACTCACAAAAGGAGCAAACATTACGTTATTGCCGTTTAAAACTTATTTGTACAACGATCCACTTTTCTAAAATTCGATGATTTTTGTATTGGTCAGGAACGATGAAAGCATGGCTATGAAAGCTGTATATAAGATACCAGTTATATTAATCATAAGTGTCCAGGTACAGTTTGCAGTGCATCTTCAGTTGATCTCTGGAGATCACAATTCTAAAATAAATTTTTAAAAAATTGAGAGCATCTAAGACACAAATACTAAATCAATACAATTTTTAAAAACTTATGAATAGAATATTTTGAATTAAAAAAAAACATGCGAATGAGAAGCATTAGTAATTTTCATTTGACATTGTATATTTTTACAACACTTGAATGCAATTAACCAAAGATACTTTAAATCCTTTAATTTTCATTTTACTCACAGACTTCTGAAATTAAATGCTTAAACTGTACTATATATTTAGATTGCTCTTTAACATGTGTTGAACTTGAAAACTAATATGTCTTAAAAAAAAAAGATACCCCTAAACTCCAGAAAGAAAAATCTGGAATGAAACGAAAATTCTTATTTAGAGTTATTGCAAACGTGAAAACATTCTTTTAAACAAAATCTTTGATTTTTACTAAAATTATTGAAAAATGTTAAAGTAAGGTGAATTATCAACAATTGATTTTAAAAACATGCATATTTTTTTTATTAAATATAAAAGTAAAATTTCAAAATTATCAAAGAAAAAAAAATTCTAAGCATTGAATAACATTTGTACCATTTATTTTTTTAGAATCTTACTCTAAAACATTTTGTCACTTTAAGTAAAAATTTAAATTCTTTAATTTTTTCTAAAGAATTTAAAAAGTGAATATTCTATATTATATACATATTGCACTTGATGATCAAAAAGTCAGTAAACTACAAACAGTTTACTTCACATCCCCCTCAAAATTTTACTAAATATATTCAATATGCACCTCGTAGAAGAAATATATAAGCTAAATATGCTGATTTATTTGTAACATATATACATCAATATAATTCATGTCATTTCCCCAACAAAATAATGGAATGAAGGGTATAAGGGAAAGAATAAAACCATATAAGGGGGGACTGTTAATGAAACAAAAGCATGGAAGAGCTACATGGAATGGATTTTACATGGAAGAGCTAAAATAAATTATCGCATTCCTAATGTAATATTTTTTGTTAATGTCCACAAATGGTTTGATAAAAAATAAAGACACATGAAACAATGAAACAATTTTATTTGATATTCCACACATAATGCAAGATCCTACATTCAACAATAAATGCCCATTTGCCATATAAATATTTGGCATATACACAGAAATTAACATACAATTGAAAGTAGATAGATCCCAAAAAATTTTAGAGATACATATATTTAATAAAAATCAACAGGATCACAGAAGAAAATATATTAAAAATTTATACATCATAACAAATTTTATGCACAATTTTCAGGAAAATAAATATTTACGAAAAAAAAACAAGTAAAAAAAAGTTAAAATAACATAACTGAACATAGTACATCACTTCATTATTATTGCTTTATATTTCAATATAGAATTGAAATTTTGATCCATCAAATATAAAATAAAAAAACTAACAAGACACTTAAAACATTTAAATTTGCACAGATGCAATGCTGATATTTGACAAATATTGGCACTCATAGCACATTCCATAAATATTGAGGAAAGAAAAGTTAAAAAAATCTATTAATACTTAAAGATGTTACCTCTACTTATGCATTAAGAAAGATTAGAAATCACTAATTTTTTTTTATTCCAATAGCTTTTTTTAAGTAAACTTTACAAAAATAGTATATCATTTTCAAAATTTGATTAATATTTTAAAATAAAATATCAAATTCAAAAATTTCCAGAAAACAGGAACTTTTTTTACTAGATTTTACTTAAAAAATTATTAGAATAAGAATTAACTTTGGACACAATAGTTATATTTATAATTATACTACTCTTTACAAATAGTTTAAAAAATGTTTCTTTTCAAAATTGAGTCCATAAATAACTTAATAAGACTCTAGCTTTTTAATACATTATAATAATTTTTCAATTTTTATTTCATTTTAGCTTTTTTTTTCAATTAAAAAAACAAGAATGGATTCTTTTTAATGATGCTATGCAACAATTCATTATCATTCACTTAAAAAAAAAAAAAAAAGTACATATGCACTATGCATTTTTAAAATTGCATGTATTACACAAATAAAATGTATTTATTTCATTGTCCAAATGTTGAAAATCTATATATATATGAAGATTTTTCCTATTAAGTCTTTTTTGTTCTTAATATTAATGCACATTACAGAATCTCATATATATAACACTCACAAAAATATGAATTCATTCCAATACACAATTAAGAACTTTTATTTTAAATTAATTGCAGAGGAGCACAAAACTAAATAAGGTCTGACTACTAGGTAAATAATAAATATTTGTACTCTATTAATATCAATCCTCATCAGAAAGTCATTAAAATCACATAAAACTACAGACATTTAGCAGACATCAATACATAATATACTTAATTTCATACTTGGACAAATTGCAATCTTTGAACAAGAAATGTCACCATGAATAATTTATATATATATATATATATATATATAAACATATAATCAAGCACTTAAAATATTATATATTAAATTAAGTCTTAATTATACTATCAATAAATTTATAACAAACAGCCGTCAAAAGTGATATGTACCAAGAGTACAATTTTCCATTTCCTCTATATAATAAGGAGGAAATGCCTCTAAAGCTTCAAAATTTATATATAGATGCCATAAAATATATAGATATTTCAGAATATAGTATAACACATAAGGAAATTTGATGAACACAAACATATGTTTCAATTTAAATATATACTTTATTAAATATACATGCATGCTTTATTTAGTTTGTAATTGCTGTACTGCCATTAGAAAATAAAACAATTCTTAGTGTACAAAATAATACTTCATATTGGCATTCATAAAATTAGTCATCAAACTGAGTTAATTTAGCAAACATTTCATATATATTCCTAAATTTTAATGTAATAGAAGTCATTAGAAATAGATCAACCACATTAGAATCTTTGGAATGATTAAATTATGTATTTTCCTCTTTCTTTGTTTCTGTAGGTGATTGATACTTAAAAATCATTGAATGGAATTTTAAGCTCAAAATGGCATACCTAAATATAGGCGTATTTTTCTCTCACAATCCCGCCCCCTCTTTTTTTTAAAAAAATTTGACTTATACATCTTTCCAAATGAAAGCATGGAAATCTACAGATTTATTAAATACTTAGACATTAAAAATATCAGACATTCAGGAGCTACCTATTCTTATACATACACTTAGAAACTAACATATAGGCTAAGCTATTTCAAATTGTAGTAATTATTTCTAACTAAACAGTTTTATAATACACATTTCAATAAATAAAAGAATTTTGAAATGTTGGTATAAAATATATAATTATTTAAATACAGCAAACAAAAGATATTTATTATAAGAGATTATTTTAAAAAAGTTTTTGAAGAGGAAGAGTTTGATATAATTTATTTATATTTTGATTCTATTACATTTCATTAAATGTAAGTAATGCCTCAAAAATATATAGTTAAGAAAAGAATTATTTTTTCATATATAGTTTTAAAAAAAAGGGAAAAAAATTCATATTGGCACAAATTTATCACAATAGATAAAATTGTTTAAGAATTCAAAAATTACAACAAAATCAAGTTATATACCAAGGAAATACTGGAATGCCATAATCCTTAAGCTACAGTTGGAAGAAATATCAAGAGAATGACTTAGAATGAAAAAATTTGATGAATTCTGTAGTTTTGGAGAAATATATATATATTGAAATGATGAACAAATTTATAGGAATGCATAAAGAACTGGAAATGAAACAAATAATTGTAGTTTATCAAATCATGTAACTTATTATCTGGTTGAAATTTTATTTGAATGAAGTGAAAAAAGTCATTAACTACTACTAAAAACATAATTAGTTCACTATTTCTTCAGCTAATTACTATTAAAAACTTAACAATTACGTTTTAAAATAATAAAGTATTATTGTTTAAAAAATAAATATTATTAAATCTTTCAGTGTTCTTTTAATCCCAGAGACATTCAAAGATGAATTATAAATCAAGAAGGCATTTTTTTAAGTCAAAATTTTTTAAAGTATGTGAGTACTGAGAAAATATATTTTAGACATACACAATTAATAAGAAAATTAGTGCTAAGAAAATTAGTGCAAAAAAAAGTATTAAGTCTTGAAAATATTTTAAACTATAAAAAATATATCATAAACACATAACAGAAAGTAACAAGAAGCAATATAACATAAGTATCTTCCTCACTGAAATTTAATTACATTACAATTTTATGGAGAAACTTATAATAAAGTAATTTAAACATTCAATATTTAAAAAATATATATTTTTTGTGTAATAGAAAATAACAGAAAGAAATAGCATAATATAACATTCAACGATACTTATTAAATGAAGTGCCAACATTTAAAAGATAAAATAATTAAATTTAAAAATAAATAAGACAGAAACAAGATATTTACAAGGCAAGGTATAGAAAACTTCCAACAAGTCATATTTCATAAAACTTCACATTATTAAGCTTCCTCTTAAGTATCTTATGAAATACTCAGTAAAAGAAACATTATACAGAAGATATTTTAAATTAGAGAAAATGACTAGACATTCTTCCTGCAAGCAATTACAATTCAAAATGTTTTAAAACTTTAAATTCACCATCAATTATGAAATAAGGCATTTCAGGAAAAATCCATCCTTGCATATTTAATATTTTTTAAATTCATAAATTAAGTTACCTTGCCAACAAGACATAACATATTTATAAAATGAAATTTATATATAACCTAAATAAAAATCAATAGCAATATGAGAATAAAATTTACCAATAAATATCGCCTAATAAAATGATCAAAAAATATAGTTTCACACATAAAACAAAAAAGACAAATCAAAGATAATTTTTCAAGTGCAAAAACAAATTATATTTTAACTGTTTCAAAGTTGTACAACCATTACTAATAAAAGTATCACGTAAACCAAATGCTTTTTTAAAGTAATCAGAGAGAAGCTCTCTAAATGTTCAAAAACAAAGAGTAATCAGTAGACTGTAGTTGCAGAGCCATAAAGGAATAGCTTTTTATCATCAAATTCTTTTACTTGAAGTCCTAAGTCATTTTCCAAATCTTTAAATTTAAATTTATCTTCAAGGAAACCTGGAATCTGGAAAAGAAAATCTATCATTGAATATTTATTATGAGCCACAAATAAAGTAATGAAACACATAACTTAAGAAATGCCAGAAAGGTAAAATATCTAACATCAAACATATAATTCATGCATCATGCAATAATAAATTAGTGCATTTACGACAAAAACACAGTTCATAATACAAGATATTCACATTATTCTGCAACATTTCTACTTATGTTCAAAAGAAACCACATTTTCATTTAAATAAGAAAACTTTTACACAAAAATAATGACTACACAATCAAAACTCTCAAAAAGTAGATGTTCAGAAATTAAATATTTAGGGAAAAAAATTAAAAATACTTCTCTTATTCTTTGCATAATGAATTATATGTAAAATTAACTGTGAAACTATGTAAGTTTTCACTATATATATACAGTGGCCAAAATTGTGGACACTTTTGAAATTGCTGTATTTTCAATTTATTATGCTTGTAGAAAATGAATAGTTTCATGTAATGTAAATATTTATATAATTTAAAAGTAAATTTAAAGCTAAACTGAAACAAATAAAAATGAAAAACAAAATCAAAGACTTTAAATATTTAAAAAATGTTACATTTATTCTCAAGAAACAAGTTTAAATTCACTTAAATAATTTGAATATAAAACTTATAAAGCCAATCATTATCATTGTTCCAAGAACAAATCAATTGCAACCACAGCTTGATATTCTTAATATACAATTTTTTCTCTGGAATGCAATATCATATTTCATTCAATTTATTCTGCGAAGAAAAGTAATTTCACTCTCAACACTAATTGAATTATTCTTAGTAGCCTTTTTTCTTCAGGAAAGAGGGATGTAATGTAAATTATAATTGGATGTGTATTATTAAAATAAAAAATCAATAAAAGACTGGATACCTTTAAAAAGATCAAGAATTGTTGAAATGTGTAAAAATGGTGTTATGTACACTGAAATAGTAAGTTACAAAATAGATGGTAATAGGATTACTTCTAAAGTATGAAAATTCTGTTTAAGTAGTAAAAAAAAAATGTATGAATCGAGTTCAATTATAAATTTCATCTAGCCTATCAAATAAAAGGCAATTAATAGACTATAATAACATGCAGGCACCATGTAATAACTGAAACTAGAGCTTCCAAATACCCGTTAGTGCAATGAGATATTACTGTCATGTTGTCATCAAGAATAAAATATACCTTTTTAAATACTAAATGTATTATATTTTTTTGTTTATGATTTATTTTTAAAATTAAAGCAAAATTCTTTAATATTTAAAGGTATTTGAATTAAGTGTTTTATTTCTAATTAAAGGAGGGAATTAGGGTCGTTTCCCAGCAAGTCCAATAAGTGACTCAATTGAATTAAGCCATAGTAAACAGCAGTGTAGTAAACAGCTGAATTTTGATGAAAATGGATGCTGGATTACTGGATGCTAGATTACTAGCAGAGATACTAGTTATGATTTTCTAATTGCATTTATACTTTTTTGCTTCCAATATGCTTTCAATTACCTTACAGGCCTACACCATCCACCAGCTTTCATGCTTATATCATTAAAAAAATAGGGCCTTTGACATTTGGCTCAATACAACATTGATGTAATTCCATTCCCCTTTCAACATTGCACATTTTTAACCATCACTTCCAAAATAAGGATATTTAATTATTCACTAAGCTAAATAATTTGTTTTCATTGATCATCTGTCCAAACATAAAAATCTTCCTCAAGCGAATCCTTTTCTTAGTTGTAAATTAAGGTGTTTAAAATCCTAACTCTAAGTTCAAATTTTGATAATCTCTTTATTTTTGAACTAATGTAAACACCAATTACTCTGAAATTATTTTTAATATAGTTTCAGGCAATATTCTTTTTTTAAGGCAAATTTTTATTTTTCTATCATTAACAACAAACACACATACTCCCCCCCTTTATCTAGATTTATTAAATTTTACTTGGGTGTTAACCCAAGTAAAATTTATGCCCTTAACTCCAACAGAAATATATATATGCATAAATCTGATTTCTATTCATTTACAATTTCATTTCAGTGTACAAAACCATTTTCACAATGCAGTAATTCTAGATCTTTAAGAATGTTTTTTTTTTGGGGGGGGTTAATATTCATTTAGCAGTTTACATAGCATGAATGTGTGTGATTATAATTTAAATGTAAATCATATTTTAAAAAATGTAAAATACGTAAAATTAGTATTTTGAATAACAAATTTTAAGTTGAACATTAAAGCTTGTATAATATGTTGATTCTTCAACTAATGACTGCATTCAGCTAAACAAGCTTTATTTTTCTATTACTATCTAAACTTGTATTTCTTTGAGAATAAAATTAAATTTTTTACAAAACATGGGAGGTTTGAATCTCATCTTTTATTTAGCATTACATTTACTTTTAAATTACACTGAAATACATTAACTAGTTTATTTTCTTTATAAGTATGCAAAGTTGAAAGACAAAAATATCAAAAAGGATCCATAATTTTCCTTGCCACTTTATTTACTGTTTAACTTTAAATGTAATGTTCTGTAATTCCTTAAAAATAAATTTGAAAAGCGAAGGGAACAAATGAGTTCATTATTATATATACAAGATACATTACAGAAAAATGAGATTGAAAACATTAAAATTTATAGTTGAAAATGTGATAAAATATTTTAGAGGAATCATTGAAACTTCAAAGATAGTCACATAATAGAAACATAAAATAATTGAAGAATAACATTATGATTAATCAATTTTTAATTTATCACAAACCTAATGAAAACTAAGACAAAATACTTATAAAAAGGAATTTCAAAAGTTAAGATTAGAATAGAAGCAGAAATTGTTCCCAACATGATTTTTGTATAAAATTTCAAAAAAATTAATGAATTAAAATTCTAAAATATGTAATATAACAAAAAAATTAGCCTTAATATCTTTGTCAAGACAAAACAAAATAATGAACTTAAAAATAAAAGGTTTAATTTAATTTTTAATAAAATTTTCAGCTTCTTATTAATATTCCAAATGAAAATTTTCCAATTCTTAATAACAAAATTCCACTAATTTTTCCTAATAATTAACATGGAAAAAAATGCCTCCAATAAATATGAAAATTTAATGTTGTATGATATGCATATTTAAAATGTAACTGATGATTAAAAGCGTGAACTAGATTAAGCAAAATAGTTTAGGTTTGAATGATTTAAAAGAGCCAGCTTAGTTAGCAAAGGGGGAAAAATCAGGTTTCTTAAGCGAGTAACTATGACTTACATTCTACTTCATCAGCATAGTTCTCGGTGAAGAACATCCATTCTCCTCGTTTGTTTGCAGGTCAGAATTCTACAAAATAATCTAAAATCATAAAAAAACTCAAGAGCCGAGTTACAGCTATTTCAATCAAGCTGTTAAACTTGTTTCCGAATTTTACAGTCAGGTGCAAAAACTTTCTTTTTTCCCCTACCCATGCATGTACTTTATAAAATCTACAGCTTAATATTTTAAACTACTGATTAACTTTAAACTCAAAAGAATGAAAATTTTATAAAGTACATATCCACAGAAAAATGAGAAAATGAACAAAAAGACAATGAAGCAAACAGACACAAGTTTTATTGTTTAGATTGTAAAAAACTTAATATGTAATAAATTAACAAATGTTTAAAAACCTGTTTAATTTTTTTTTTAAATGATTGAATATATTACATGAAATATATAATTACTTTTAGAATACAGATTTTAGTTTGAAAAATTATATTCATAGTGATAAGCTACTCAATTAAAAAATGAAAAATTATATTCATAGTGATAAGCTACTCAATTAAAAAAAAATAATTGTAACATTACTTATAATTTTTTCAGGATATAATCAATATTAAAAAAAAAAAAGTGAAATTAAAACTGTCTGCAAAATTGAGATATTTATTCATGTTACAAAAGTTGTAATAACTTATTTTACTATGAAATAAACTAAAGTAAATTAAATAATATGACACAAGAGAAACACTAATTATGGAATAAAACAAATAAAGCAAGCTCAAAGCAATTATGTAATCTGATAGATTAAGAATACTTTGTGGATCATATTTTTGAAGGATAAAAAAATTCAATGAAACTTGTAATGTCTAATGCAATGGTTCCCAAACCTTTTCACCTCACAGAATCTCTAGAACTTGAAGGTGCTTTCGTGGAATCCCATTCTCTACACATACTTCGAAAAATATATCTCAAAATATTTAAAGTAGATCGACATGTTATGGGCACTTTACGTAAAGGCAATTAAAAAAAGCATTGCATTTATCATTAAAAAATTCTAATCTAATTTTTTAAATATAATTTTACTCATAATATTAATTTGTGATCAAAGTGTCACTTATCCACGCATTACTCAATAACTGGGATAAGTGCTTACTTTTTTTCACACAAACTGTCAAAGTCTAGGTCTATTGAGATTAAATGCAATTGCATTACTAATTCAGAGTTAACCACTCACATTGAGAAATACATTTCACTTCAAACATAATGCTCTGAATGGCATTAAAATGTTTATAGTTGTATGAGAAAACCCGTGTAGTTTGTATGAATTTTCATCCTAAAATTTAGAGATGCTCTTGTTAAATTTAAATTATAACATCAAATATGTTGATAAGTTGTTTCTTCTTCATTATAGGTGTTTTAACACAAATACAAAAAGGTGAATTTTCTAGTAGAAAACTAATTAGTTTTGTAAGGCATTTTGTTAACTAACTAGAAATTACCTTGTGAATTCCGAGATAGTAAGCAATAGAATATCTCAATCTAGTAGGAAGTAAATATATATATATATATATATATATATATATATATATATATATATATATATATATATATATAAAGCGTTTTAATATTAATTTATTATATTATAATAAGTTTAAAAAGTGTTGCATAATAAAGTTATTCTATATAAATAAAATTTTCAGTTTTAAAGAGTAGGATGAGCTATAGATACTTGTAACTATATAAACTTGATAGAGAACGTAAATCCGTTTTGAATACATATTTCTTCTCAATTTTTTTCATTGTGACTCGTGGAAACCCAGGGTTCTGCAGAACACAGTTTGGGAACCACTGGTCTAATGTATATTTTTTAAAACTCACCATATAAAGTAGAAATCATCTCAAAATTTAATTTATTTGTAAACATTATTAGAAAGCATTAAACATGAAGGTAATTTAATTTTTCAAAAGATGAGAAATCAAATCAAACATTTAGTTTTATTTTTTGACTTTAACTGATTTCTATATCTATCAACTCCCACCTCAAAGAATTTTATCAATATTTTACAGTGGGCTTTCCCAACAGTAAGTCAAAACTGTGAAAATAAAATAGAAGCACAATTTTTACCTCTCATTGTTCTACAAACATCACACTAAAGGAATACAAGGGCAATAACAACAGATCTCATAATTTGAATCTAGGACAATTGACAGAAATTATATTGAAGTTGGTAGCCCTTCTTCAAATTTCCACTCCATGTCAATGAGAGACAAATTTAATGTATACCAAACACTTTTGCAACCCCCTCCCATATTAAATTATCTCAGAATCTTGAAAAAAGACAACTGGCGATGTAAAAGCTCAAACACAAGAAAGAAAATCTATATTAATTGTTCCTTCCTTTACTTTTTGTTATAAGAGAATATAGTGGCTTCAGTCACTAACAAGCCAAAACAGCAAAGATAGAAATGAAATACTAACTGGCCTTAATGAAAATTCTTTTTGGGTTCAGTTGGTTAGATTAATAAACTGTTTCTAAAAAAACAGTTGGAGCACCATAATTTAATTCGTAGACCCAAGATAGAATAAGTTATGTACCAAAAAAATTATTTAACAAATACAGAAGGTTGTTTGCACTTCATGGAAACGATTTTGATAGTTAATTTTTATCCATAAATGCTTATTTTTTGTGGCAATTTGCTTCTACCAGATAACCATGATTCTTGACAATAGCTCTAGCTCAAATTTTCCATGAAATTAAACTGTGTTTCTTAGAACTGTCATTCCAATTTCACTGCATTCTTCTTGAATTATTTTCCAAAGTCTGTTCACGTGTTATTGGATGCCAGTTTCCTAAGGCTCGTTTTAATAAACCAAAAACATAAGAGTCCATTTGGGGAAGTGTCAATTTTACAGGTATTTCATCAAATGGATACATTTTTATTTCCGTTTCTTTCTTTGTGAAATAAGCTGCATATAACTTAAGACGTGTGACTAGAGGCTTTGTCCATATGAAGCTCAACTTTATCAATGTCCTTTCCACACATTTAAGGCTAGAATTTCTTTTCTTCAAAAATTAGTTCTAAAATATTCTGCTGATTGTGTTAACTAATTTTGTCTTTACTTGAGACTTTTTTGACTTTTAATTTACTGTTGTTACAAAATCCTACAACTATCATGAATCCCTTTGGAAACTTTTCTGTACACTGATAAAGCAATTTCATATAGTTATTCCCATCAGTAGAGCAATAGAAAAAACTGATCTTTTATTACAGTCATATAAATATATCCATGTCTCATTGAGTTTCACTACAATTTTCCATTTTTTGAGCAGCTGGGGGCGTTTCCATATAATTTTCTACCTTTTTTTTGTCTTTCAGCAATATGTTTTGGCAAAAGTAGATGAACTTTAGGTTTAAACATCTGTTTATAACTTTAAATTTTTATGAATGTTTTTACTTACAGCAATGGTAGACATTCTTAGTTTTGATGCAATGAATCTTTGAGTCAGCAAAATTTCTTTTAGGTTCAGAGATTTCAATTTCTTGACAGTTGCTTGCATTCAAATAGTCTTAGTACGAGGTTTCGTGGTTATGTTTTCATTTTTACTTTCAGCAAGACGCTTTTTCCTTTCGAATTTAATGTATTATAAATACCTTTTCTTAAAATGCAACAACAAAGATTTTTACACCGCTTCATAATTTGTTGATACAAATATTTCTCCTCAGAAAGCAGAGTTACATAAGCTTCAAGGCATCTATCAATTTTAGAAGCCATATTGCTTTACATTCCAATCAAAAGAAAACATTAGCATAATATTATTCTGAACTTAACAAAGTTTTATTAAAAAATGCAAAGGAGAAAATAGATCACAAATTCGTTCCCATAAAGTGTGAATGATCTTCTGTACTAAACGAGCTGATTTTCAAACAGAAGCAAAATTACAAAGACACATCTATTAAAAAAAAAGCAAAAAAATATATATATATATTTAAGTATATACAATTTCTTTTAAATTAAAAAGGAATTTTTTTTTTAATTTAATAATAGTGCTCTTTTTTTGAGAAAACATAGCTCTGTGTATTAGATATTTAAGTTCAAAAGTACTTGAAAAATCCCATTCAAATTTAATTATCTGACCATAATAAGGTGAAAATTTAATTATGTTGTAAACTTCTACAGTTATCACACACACAAATATCCTTTGCATCTTGACAATATTGCATAAAACAACCTTTAATATAGAAATGAAATATTTGACTACAGTTTCATTCTATTTTAATTAAGACAAATATTCAAATTTTAATTTATACCGGAAGCCTCTAATTAAAAATTTTTATTTCAGATTAAAAATGAACATTGCTTTTTTCATACACATAAATGTTTACCTACTTATTTATAATAAAAGAAAAATAACATTTTTCAAAGTTTTCAATTCAATATAATAAAACAAGCCCCCTCCCCAAAAAACACACATTAATATGCTTAATATAATTACTCTTAAGTTTGCCTATAACTGGATGAAGATAACCATTTAGAGGTCCAATAAAATGTAACTAATAGTCTCCATTATTTTACTCAATTGCTTTTGAAGAAATAAACACAAATTTGCTTTCTTCCTTAGAAGAAACATAGAGTTCAAGATTTTTGTAATAAAATGGATTAATTATGTTAAAAAGAATGACAATTTTATAATACAATCATGCTTAATCTTATCCAAAAATGTCTCATGAATACATGTTCATTTGTGGTAGAAATTTCAATATCTTATCACTTACAGAGGCATATACTAAGTTTAATATTAAACACAAACGAATGCACAGATGCAAATGGCTTAAGCAGATACTGTGGATAATGAAGCAATTTTACAAGAGTGTCAAACAAGGATCTTTGGTAGGATGGATTTGCATTCAGTTCATAATGTTTTTATAGAAATTATCTCCAATAAGTAAAGCATGGAAAGAAGGAACATGTACTTGTTAAGGAAAAATATTTTCCTTGCATATAACAATCAGAACAAAAAGTATTGAACAATGCACACAAAAGTCAAACTTCTTAAAAATATTGTGAGATGCATTTCAATTACACAATGAACCTGCCTTTTTACTTGTTACAAATTGTTATCCAGAAAAATTAGGTTTCATAAAACAAATTTGAAAAATGCACAAAAACCTCAAAAAAAAATGACTGAATTTGTATTGCTTTAAATGTAAACATTACAAAACATTTGGCACAAAAAAAGTATTGGTTAACTTTAATTACAGAAAACATTTTATAAAAACAAATTTTGATAAAAAAAATGTCATACAAAAAGCACTTTGTTTTAATGAAAATGTGGCTTCTTAAATATAAAAAAAAATTGAACATTTTAGAAACCTAAGCTAATAATGTTAATGTTCGATAATTTTAAAAAAAACCCAAAGCATTAAATTAGTTAAAATTGCTAAAAAGATGTATTAATTTTGTGTGCTAATGGCTGCAGTGAAATAGTACAAAACAGGAGAGACAAACACACAAGCATGCAAAGCAGACATCACAAAGAAAAAGCTTTATTATGCTCAAATTACAGAGGAGTTTAACAACACACACAGAGGAGTACAATGTCAAAAAAAAACAGCTTATAAAAATCATTACACAATCAGAACAAAACACTTAACACTTATTCAGTTTTAAATAAAAAAAGAATGGATACAATATTTCAGAAAATTATACAAATACAAAACATGAATAAAATATACAACAGTTTACATTAAAGGATGTTAAGTCAGTTTAATAGATTTATTAATGTTAAAACTAAATTAATATAAGCAATGATTTCATATCTCGGGAAAATAACCGGACATAAAAAATACTTTTAGGGTTACACTTAAAATCACAAGATCAAATGCATTTGTTAAACGTAATGATTACATGAGTAAAAAAACAATTCATACATTTATACATATATAAGCTCTCAAAAGAAATTTAGTCAATTATTTAAATTTTCCTGACAGTATTAAATATAACAAAATCATTTAAGAGCTATTTTTTTTATAACTAACCGGAAGATGTAAATTAAAATTTATTTCTTTAAAGAAACTAGCTTATATGGTTTAGAGACATTTAGATGATCCTTGCTAAACATAGATATTTTGAAATCTTCTATAAAATTTTGAAATCTTTGTTAAAGTAAACTGATGTGTGTGTGTTAATATTCTAATGTAAAGTCTGCTTTGAATAGAAGAAAACTTATAATTTCGAATAAGTTCCCTTACTTCAATATTACTCATTAAAAAAAGACCAAAGTATACAATTACATATTTTTCCACAAAGAAAAATTTCCGATTTCTATAAAGCTATCTTCACAAATTTTTTTAATGTGTGTCATTTAAGTACTGCAAATAGCAACACTTTACTTTCTTTCAAAGTTAACTTTTTTTCTGTAACTATTTCAAATTTCAGTTACAATTTAGATTTTAAATACACTAAGCATACCTTGGGTTTCTCCCTATGAGTATCGACAGCATCAATAGGAAGTTTGAACAATTCCATTTCACAACCATATGCAACTGGAGTGAGTTTAATGACAGTATGCAGGGGAACTCTTAAATATGGCAATTCTTCTAAAAGAAAGGGGATATGTTAGAAAAGTACAATGAATATTTTAAAATTAAAATCCAAGTTATGTTAAAATTTAACAGAAATTTTTCTAATTTTATCTGAACATTAAAAATTAAATTATTTCATTAGAGTGCAACAATGTAACTTTAAATTGATTTATATTGATCAGGAATTTTTTGAACAGTTTAACTTGGTCAAAATACATGTGTATACAGTTTATAAAGATTCTTTAGTTACATAGTTTCATGTAGATTCTTTAAAGAATGTCAACAAAAATAACATGTATTTTGTTACATGTAACAAAACATGTTGATTGTGTCATGTATTACAACCTGATACAATTATTCAGGAAACAAAAATAGCTTCATTTTCTACAAACAGTGGTTTAACTAAAAAATACAGGACATATCAACAAGAGCAGAAGGAATTTTTAAAAAAAATATTACTTGACTATTCTTCTTATAATTCTAAGAAATAAATTCATAGAAGAATAGTATATTGGCAAGCAAATTTTAACTATCAATACATTCATTGAAATAAACAAATAATCAACATGCAAACTTATTACTGAAATTTACCTGAATTTTTATCTAAAAAGTATGCTAAAAGGCATCTCAAAACAGCTTGGTGGCCCACAACTAAAACATTTTCCTGTCTCTCAAGTTCCTGTAAATTCAGCAGAAAATTATTTTTAAAAAATGCATTAAGTTCTGTTCATCAAAAAACATTTACAATGAAATATAAAAACAAAACAAATTATAAAAGCTTTAGAAACCCACCATTATCACAGGTTCTAATCTTGCCACAAGATCTTCATAGGACTAAAAAAAATATGGTAAATATTAAAAAGACTTCAAAAATATAGTTACAACAGCGTAACTTATGATGTACAAGAATAAAAGCAAGCAAATCAGCATTATTAATATGAGATATTTTATATTAGTTATGAACTTATAAGCATTTTATAAAAACTAGTCTTTCTTCAGCAAATTAATATAAACACATGCATTCATGCAAATTACAAAAAGGTTTTAAGTAATTTTAGTTCAATGTAATACGTTAATGTAACAAAATAATTATCCAAATAAATTGTAATCTTTACACAGGCACTTACTTCTCCTCTTGGATATCTATAATGAAATTTATCCTGATCCCGAGCAGCAAAATCTTCTGGATACCTTTCTTGAATTTCTTCATATGTCATTTCTTCACAAATACCCTATAAGTAATAGATATTAAGTGAATGCGGCACAAGTTGCTCCAGATACATTTACAGATAGAGTACACTTGAGAATTAGCAAATAAAAATAAACACTCACTGCATCTATTTCATTCAAAGCCTTCCATCGTTCTTGAGGTGCATCAATAGCAGCAGCTGTTTGTATAGTTCTCTGAAGTTGACTTGTCCAAACACGCAGTCGTGGAATATTTTGTTCTTGAATAAAACGAGCCAATGCTTGGGTGTACTAAATAAGATATATATAGTACATGATTTATGTATATATATTTAATTATTTAAATAACAGTATTGGAGAAATTTGCTATGTAATTAGAGAAAGATTATTTGAATGCAAACAGTTTAGATTTTAATCATAATAGTTAAAACTAAACATTAATAGGGAATTAAATATGAAAATTTTAAGATGCTTTTTTCCCTTTTGCAGTATACAATGAATATTGTTAGCAATCCAATTTATCAGTATATCGTAGGTTGGGAATATGTTTGAAATATAATGTTTAAGTGTTTCTGTAACTTATTTATATATATATATATATATATATATATATATATATATATATATATATATATATATATATATATATATATATATATAGTATAGTTTGTTTCATCAAGTACACAATACCTTGTAATGAGTTTCACGATTATTTTTATCAAGATCTAAATAGCGATTGTATGTAACAAAAATGCTGAAACTTTTTTTTAAAAAATTTAATTTGATTTGCGATTCTAAATATAACCTAATATTGTATTATAAATGCATGAGAAAATACTGAACAGACACACAAATCACTTCCTTCTTTAGATAAAAATATTGCTTGATTACAGAAAAAAAGTTAACCTTACTTTTTAATAATCCAGAAGTAAAGAACTGTGTTTATATACTTTATTAGCTCTTAAAATATTCATATACAAATATTGGTAAGCTATTGTTTTTTAATATTTTCACTAGTAACTTATGAAATAACACAAATTAACATTAGAATGCTGGAAATCTTTCTATCCTCAAAAACACTGAACAGGTGTCATTTTAACATTGGTTAATATTAAATGAAAAATTTTAAATAAATGCAGATTTTATAATAACTTTTGCAAATATATATGGTTAGTGAAAAATAATCAGTAAAATAATAACTATTTACTTTATTTACAACCAATAGAATTATAACTGATATATTTTGTACATTTGCCAGATGTCTCTCCTATACTATCCATAACTTGTTTTTAATTAGTTTAGATAAAAGTATGCATTAGATAGTTTTTTTTCTTTCTACCCATTTGACAATAATTGTTTAGAGCAACATAAAAAATATTGTAGAATATGTAAACTGGCCATCTTCTTGACTTTGCTTTGACTGAAAATTGTCTTTGAATTTGGCCTACAGTATTTACAGTACCTTTTGTTGCATTTTGAAAACATAGTTTTAAGAGTTATTTTTGAATTGAAATTGTTTGAATGGAAAGTACTCAGGATTACTGGATTATTTTGTTTTACATGAGTAAATTGAAAGCAATCAGCATAATTCTTCATTTTTAATTTTTTTTCCCATAGTATAACACTTTTTTCCCAATTTTATACAATCCAGAACTTTTCATCTGGACCTATTCACTGTGCCAAATAAATGGTTGTCAGTTTTTCCTTTAATTTCTCAGGCAACTTAAGAGAGATGAAAAATTATCCTACAATTGTGACAGTTCTTTCCATATGTTTGAATGGTTCATTTAGTTTTAAAACTACATGCTTGGAAAAAAGTTTCTAACTTGATCTTATTCATTTTCCCCCCTGGGTGAGAAAATGCATTCAAAATATTCTTTCCAAATCTGCAGCTCTACCCAATTTTTTCACCCATATTTATTGAGGTCTTGTACTATAAACTGAGTAAACAGACAGCAACCTACTAAGAATAAATATTCATTAATTGTTATGCTCTGAGTTGACTAGTCACAGCTCATGCAGTTTTCACTGAAAATTCCATACTTCCAAAATCATTGTGAATTTAACTTGCTTGATCCGCTTATGCATTAATTTGATATCAGATTTTAAAAAAAATCATAGAATTTGCCCTGAACATGAAATATAAAGTTTTGTGCAAAAACCATGCAATAAACTATAATGAATAAAGTTTAAGATTCCTAGCTCCTGAAACTTCATGTGCATATAAAATCAAAATGTAAGCAAAAGGTTCCTCTTTTGAAAATGACCAAGCATTATTTTACAATACTTGATGGGCTTCAGAGTTTGTGAATTTTACTACATGCTCTAAGCCTGTGATTTATAAAATGCAGCCAATCATTCAGAACACTATCATTCTCATTTCTTTTTACATTAACTATTGGAACTACTATTTTCTCAAAATATTTTGAGCATCAATTCAAATATCTATATAATTTTTTTCTATCTAGACATTTAGACAATACAATAGAAATAAAATTTGTAATTGATTGATCATGCATGTTGGATAATTCTTCACCTTCCAATTTATTATGGGACAATTAAGTCCCTTAGAAGAGCAATTATTTCTTTCACAGAAAGACTTCTCTAATGAAAATTTTTAAAGTTTAATCACAGAAAGTAACAAGAATGAAAGAAAACCTCAAACAAATTATAAGTAATCAGAACTCGCAAGTGTGTACCCTATTTTTGTAAGAAAGAAAATCCCAGTAACTGATGCAAGAAAAGCTGAAACCGAACACATGATGACCGGATATCAGAGAACATTCCTGGACTCCCCTATTTATCAATACACTCACAACACAATAAAACCACCAAGCAGAAGAAAGAAATTTGAAATAGGAGAACAGAAATTGCTGCTGTGTCCAACTGACACTAGATAAGAATGACAGGTAATTCATTCAAAAATTAAGTTTGAATAAAGTTAATTCCTCAGAACTTTCTGTGCGATTTCTTGTAAATTTTAAAAAAAAAAGCCAAGAGAAATAAAATGAATCCATCAAAATATATGGATTTTAGCATAGAATTTGCAATGCCTTGGTGTCAAAATGAAAAACTGTTTAGTATTCTAGTGTTAATGTAACATAATTCAAAATTCATTGAAATAATCAAAGGTTGAAGTAACTTTTTGCCACTTTTTTAGAGCTAAAATTATTAGGTTTTTGATTATACTGGTTATGAAATACAACCATTGCAGTGAAAAACAATTACCGTAAAATCCGGCGTATAACACAAATAAGATCAAAATTTACGGGTGCGCGTTATACGTCGGGTATAAAAATGAGAGCTTCAAAAATGAAAACAGATGAGCATAGGGAAAAAAATAAGAGTTCTACATACATCAAAATACTTTTTTTTAAAAGAAATGACATTTATTATGAACTTTAAGGGTTGTATTTCTGTGTGTGGAAGTATACTATCTTTTCAATAGCATACAATAATACTTCGAATAAATTACTTTAAAGCATACATACATTTCAAGTTTCCTCGTAAAAAAAGGGGGTGCGCGTTATACGCCGGATTTTACAGTAATTTAAAAGATCTACAATTTTAGAACTGATTCTTTTTTTCCTTCTTGGACTGAACAGCTTTTTCTTCTAACTAATAAAAGGAATTCTGATAAAAATTTCTTTAGATATAATTGAGGTGTTACATCCTACCTATTTGTTGGACATCATAAAAAAACACTGAAGGCTTCATTTATTTCACACAAATTAATATCACACATTAAAAACAAGCAATTTATATATTGTTACATTTTTTTAAAAAATATGCAAGTTTTATCAATTTTATTAGTTTGTATAATTCTTTAAACAGTACAGAAAGAGTAAAGCTACATATAATTTCCCTATAATACAATAAATAAATATACCTCCCATCCTCTTGCTGACAATTCTGCATCACCGCCAATTCTACCCTTTAAATTCAAAACACTTTCCCCATGCTAAAAAGAAGAGGGAAAAAAATGTAAACAAAGGGAAAAATTATGATTTATAATTAAATAAAAAAAATGTAGAATACATCATACCCTTGTGAGGTATATTGATCGAGGTAAAATATGAATATTCATCAAGTAATACACAACTCTACTTTGAATGTGACCTGAGAAAACAAAAACAAGTAGTGAGAAATTAATATTTTAAGACAAAATAAATAAAACCATCCAACAATGTTTTTACCTTCATGTCTGTGAACCAGAACCTTTTCACCAGCATTGAATATTTTCATAAATGAATAAGCTCCTTCCAAATGTTCATCCACAGTTTGATAAGCCTTTTGATAATGTTCTATTCGTTGCATAAAATCTCTCAATGCTTCCTCTTTGTCACTATCTTTATAGTCTGGACTATGCACCTTTACTTCCTAATAAATTAATAATAAAAACACATAATCTAGGTTTATTCATCTTAATACTTCAAAGAATACATTAGAAAATACAAAGTATATGATTGGATTTAGGATATGCAAAAATTATATTACAGAAATATCATACAAAAAAATTTTTATATTCAGTATTTCAAATAAAAACATAAGTTCCCATAAAATTCCAAATTCAAAAAATAAGAGATCATACTACAGATATATAATAGTAAAAGGTCAAGCAATATGACAGGCCCTTGTAAAGAAAGTAATATCTACTGCCCTCACCTGAATACACACACAAAATTTAATATACCACATACATATAAAAATTAAAGTTAATTAAAAAAATTTATATTATCTATAATTTCTTCAATAAGTTACATGATTGTTATTTTGAACTATTTTGTCTCCCATATGTATAAAAATATGTATAGAATAAAATAAATAAAACAATAGAAAATAAACAGATAAAAAATCAATTTGATCACATTATGTTTCACTTAAACTGAAAGTATACTATGCAAATACATTTAAAGAAAGAACGATATACATACTCTAATATTCACTTCAATGATGCTAGGGTCACTACATACAGACTCTATGAAGAAGAGTTTGAAGCAATATTTTTCACAAACAAAATCATAAATTAGTTTTCGTCTGTCACGTGTTGTATTTGTTGCATCATAAACCTAAAATAAGCAAATAAAATTTTTACCTAAATTGATATATTTTAAAAAGATAAAATGTACATGCTTCTATTTCAGCATATTAAAAAAATTTAAATTTTTTAATAAATGGTATCGTACCGCAACTTCCCCTTCATTCGTCAACCATGTGCAAACATCCTCTAAAGCTTCAAGGGCACATTTACTGAGAAAGAGAAAATATAAATGTATGAATAGAAAGAAACTAATATACATTATTATGCCATTTTTAATGAAAAACTAAAAAAAACTACCTTTTGATACAAGATTTTATCAAAACTTTCTTCATGCAAGTTACTTGAAATATAAATTTAAATATAACATTTATGTAAAACAAAACAAATTTTTCAACTGATTGAAAATTTATATATTTTTTTATAAATCTAGAATGGAAAAACTATTAAAATAAAAGTTTGCCCTAGTTTGAATACGTGAAAAATTGTTTTTTACTTTATTTTCACATGCTATGTAAAGAATTGTTTCTGATCGAAAAGTATTTCTGATAATACATAACAAAAACCTTATTTACCACAATTTATGCTGTACAATAAAATAATAAGAAATAGATAAGGAAGACTTTTTTTCACATTTTAATACATTATATATGCATTACAGATTATACATTATATTTATACAGAAACAGATAAAATGTTATAAATCTAGCATTCATGTCATATTTGAATTCCAGGGTTACTGGGATTTCATCATTTTGAATCATGGTCACATTATGAGTATGAGAGCTCTCGTCCGATATCTCTTTCCAACGCATCCATATCACACAACAGGAAAACAATTGGATAAATTTCTATATAACGTGCAGCATTTAACATTACTCCATATATGATTTGATTTTTTTTATTAATATTGTACTATGCAGCTGCATAAGGGCTATTACCCACAGACCTTGTAATTTTTTACTTCTGTGATCTGTGTGTGAGTTAGCATTCCACTTTTCAAATTGTGAGGGCTTTGAACTTGCTAGAGAGGAATGATTGGAGAGAATTGGTAAATATATAAATTTAAAACTTACTTCTGTGATCTGAAGGAGGGGGGGATCATCAAAGTTAAATGAAGGTCCTTTATACAATGCATCATCAGTAGAAAATAATCTTTAAATGTTTTTAAAAACTTACACAACAGATATTAGAACTGAAATAAAGCAAAGCTGGAAAACCTAATACAATTTAAATTGAGATAATTTAATAGTCTATATAACAGACATTTTTGAAACTACATATGACTTGTGATTAATGAGTGCTAAATCTATAAATTTGTGGAGAGCAGCAGATTTCACAAAGGAACAAGTGAGATTTTGAGAAACAATTTTGGTATAGCTATCTGGAGGATAGCACCTGCTACGCTCGGTACTGCAGCCGTGCAATGTACCACTAGACAAAAGTGATCACCCTTGTCCAGAGGCTGTTACTGGCTTATGAAGATACCACCACTACATCTTTAATAATTTAATTCAGGCACCAGCTATCAACTGTTCAAGTGACCAGTATATTATTCCACTTTTGTTCTTCCATGGGCAAGATTGAAGACTGATTTGAAAAAAGATGTGTGGTTATGATGTGTTTTTAATGGTCAACCAAATGGATAGATAACAGCTGAAAGCTTCCTTAAAAGGCTGAAAATGTTTGTAGAGTTGATTAATTCAAGTGAAAAAGATGCTAACGTCTTGATCTAGGATAGCCATTCAAATCATAAAGATCACAATATGATCATATTTATGAAAGGAAATCACATTCACATACTAGGTTTGCCCTCTCATCATATAAGCTTCAGCCACTTGATAAGGTGTTTATGAACTTATTGGAAAATATTGCTTTTTCCAAGCATGTGAAATGGTTCCATCAGGTTTCATATGCACAAGTATTTATTCATTGAACCACAATGTTTATGACTTAGATTACACCCATTCACTTTCTAAGGCCAAACAATCGCAAAGTAGTAGTAAGTCAACCAAAACAATATTACTGCCATATCTACTACAAAATTTGTTCGGTTTTTGAAAACCAGTAGCAGATAAGATTGTTCTACCAATTTTGGGAAAATATTATAGCACAAATTCTTCTCTTTTGAGCATTCCCTCAAAGTAGTTGCATCAAAATATGTTATAACAGATAATTTCCTAGCAATTCAAATGTAACCATAATATTCATATCAAGTCAAAGTCATGGGCAAAAAAATAAAATTTTAACCTCAATTCCATGCAATGCTGAATTGAATGAAAGAAAAAGAAAGAATTTATGCAGCTGAGGAAATTTAAACAATAATAGAGGGGGAAGGGCAGTAAATAAATCAGCTGACGTAAATAAATCAAAACTATTTTCCATTTAGTTATGAAAAGATAAAAAATGAGCCTCTAAGGAAATCTATCGAAAATTAAAGCAAAAATGGAATCAGAAGAAATGAAAGAAGGCCAAAAGACACATTTGTGGTTAAGGATTTGAAGACTGGATTCAGCATAGGAATTATGATTAAGGCTCAAGAAAATTGCAGGAAACGATCAGTTCTATAAATGTTATGATTTTACCAAAAGAAATAGAGAATGAATTTGTGTTTAAAGCAAACAGTTAAATTTTCAGATTGATAATTTATTAATTTCTCTCATTAAAGCTACTTTTATCATGTATTAACTCAGATTTAAGGTTTGTAATTTTTACTTTAATAAATTTCTCAAAAATAAAAAAGTATTTGTAAAACCCAAGGTAATTTTCGCATACATTCCCCCAGATGATATAATTCTCAATAAGCAAAATTGATAAACATGTAATAGCACCATATTCAAAAAATTAATATTTTGATTTTAGAAAAGTGTGCACAAGAGAATGTAAGAGATGCTTAAGAATAATAAAGTTTTGAATGGAATGTAATCTATCAAATAGAGCTGTAAAAATATTTAATAAAGGAGAAGTTTAAGTGTCTCATATAAACAGACTTTCTCTTATGTTTTGTAAATATATAAATGTTAATATATTTTAAAATAACTAAATAATATACATTAATTATTTTTACTTTCTAATTGCCATGGCAGCTGTATTCTCCGGACGGAAGAAATCATGACTCTTATATGCTTCAGTGGCTAATCTTCGATATTCACCAACATTAAAAACTGAAAATAAAAAATTGACTTACAATTGAGAAAATGAAATACATTTTTGAAAAACATAAATCCTGTTTAGAAATTTTCAGCATTTATTGTACAGTAGAAAAAAATATTTTTATTAAATGATTTTTAAGAAACTTAGCACAAACAATGAAAGCTACCAGGCCTTGGTGGTATATTTTAATTATTTATCTGTTGAAGGCATTATGGATTGGAAACTGCTTTTCGAAGTTGTCACCAACACGAACATTGGGAATATTTTTGCTATGCTTGAGTTCATGATCCCTATAATTGATAAGTACCAGATTTGGTAATTAAGAACTGACTATAGTTATATAAATGATTTAAATAGTAGATGAATTCATGTGTTGTGTTCTCTAAACTTCAACTTAATGCTCTTTTTAGAATTGCTAACAGCAGCGTAAATATGACATGAGGTTCAATTTCTTCCTCAGTATGTCTCTGGGTATCAAACTGCTTATAAAGGTCAATATGCACACACACACAGGTCTAAACATTCCCATATACTGATTTCAGATCATTGAACTGCCTCTTTCATATAGAAATTTTTCAAGTATGATTCTCCTGTTATTTCAAATGCCCCTTTCTATATTAGGATGCATCAGTTGTCAAATTCCTGAGTAAATCAAACTCGTCAAGAAAAGTACTCATTTTCACTAATACCATGCCCAATCTAGATATTCGGCAGCCCATCCTTTAAGAGCCACATGGTGCAATTGAAGCCAAAGAATGTACACTACTGATTTACTAGGAAAGAATGTTGCAATGAAGCCTATTTTGGACTGTTGGCATAACACTGTCTTCCTGCCAACAGAACATTCCTTGCAGTTGAATAACATTGAATATTCTGCATTGTCAAGGTGTAAGCATTAGATTCCATTAATCAGAAGCAATAACACCAAGGGAACTTAGCCCTCACCAACATTTTACAGTCTGTTATTTGTAACAAGAGTTTGCACAGTCAGGAAATAATATTCCTTCAAAATATCCATCTTCATATGTCTCTGATAAGTTCATCAGGACATGAATTCCATTAAAACACATTGCACAAGGATTTTTCTAATCATCTTTTCACACAAAACTTTGATCATGTTTAATGAATAAGGCAGGGGAAACATTACACTTCAGCGAAATTGCAATACCAGCATGAGTTTTCTGGTAGTTGATATTATGAAGCTGATTTGTGTATGAAGTTGCTTTGCGATTTCTACTACTCTTATACTATTCCTAAATTGATTTTCTTTAGCTCATGGTAGATATTTTTGCATTATTTTCCTAACATGTAATTCCTCAATTTTTTTTCAAAGGTGTATATACATTCATAATATAAAACAAAATTTACCATAATTTAAGTATTATATCTCCTTACCTTTTGTTTTGATGCCAATCCAATTTAAGTAGTGGGTTAACTTTTTAGCAATGTAAGTCTTTCCCCTAGCAGGCAAACCAACCATAGCGATGACATGTGGTAAGTTAACATAATTAGTACGATCACCTAAAAATAAAAAAAAGTAAATCTTTTAATTCAAATATACTTTTTTAGTCTTGTCTTGATTTTCTACCTCTAAAATTTTGGAAGAACAATAAAAGGTATGGTGAAACAAATTTATCTTCAGAACATGCAATATATTTTACAATTAAAGGATATTAATATATTAAGAGTTTTTTCCATCTGAAAGATGCACTAATCAGTTAATACTAATACACACAGTGTTGGACATAAGTGAAAGCACAAACTGCACTTTTTCAAAAAAGGGGGTAAAATTATGCATTTTTTTTCCAATCACACAAAATAGGTTCACATCCATAAAACAAATAAAATTACAAAAGTTTGAATTCAGATTCAATTTAAGAAAATGACAAAAATTGAGTTTTTCAACTCTTCCAAATGAAGGACAAAGGTGAAAAAGCACACTATTGAGTTTCATGCAAAATAAGATATATTGCATAATTCTGTATGTATCAAACCAAAACACAAAAAACAAGTAATAGTTTTATCTTAAGTAGAGTTGCAAATTTGACTACTTCTGCTTAGTTCATCAAAATTTTAAAATGTCTAGTAAGGGGACAATGATTGAAAAAAAATTACTATTTATTTATTAAATCAGAATAGAATTACCAAGAGGAATTGGTGAAACAGTGAATAGGAGTTGAGGGGGAAAAAGGAAGAGGGGGGAGAGAAATAATGTTGAAATAAATTTCAAAAATAGTTCAAGTATCATGGCTACACTATTCAATGGAAATTTTAACACTTATTCATCTAAAAACTATCTACAGAAAACAATATATAAATAAAACCAATAAGAAAAGGCTTGCTTCTGCAAGAAAACATTTAAATTAAAATTTGATCAGATGTATTGCTTTCTTAATTAAAGTAATTTAATTTGGGAAAAACGAGAGCTGAGCTATGAGAAAAGAATGTTAAAAAAAAGTAGAACATGGAGGGAAGAATGCCAGGGTATGGGGCTGCATGTCAGGTGCAGGTAGACACCAGACATGTGCCTAATGAATACAAGCATGTTTACTTGAATATCCCAAAACATAATCTTCAACACAGTACATGCAAATTTTATCCATACAACAACTTCTCCTTCCAACAGGACAACGATTCCAAACCTACAGTATGCATTGTCCATCTGCAATTGCAACATATCCAGTTCAGTCTCCTGACTTTACCTACCAAAATAATTATGGAAATAACTTGACAATAGATTGATGCATTGAATAATAGAACATTTAGGAAGGCTTTTCCCAGAATGGGACAAACTTTTTTTTCAAACTACTAAAAAGTTAAATTCCATTCTAGATACTCAAAAGATTATCAGAAATAGAACATTCACAAAACGTATTAACCACATTTTAAATTTAAATCACAGTGCTTTCTTTCCCCTTTGTCCCATTTTGACTAGTTGAAAAATTCAATATTTTCTTGTTTATTAATTTCAATTTAAAACTTCATAGTTATCTTAAGTACATTCTAAAGATCATATAAATATTTTGAGAAAAATAATGAATTGTGAATTTTTTGTGATTCTATATACTCCAATTTGCCAACACCATTGCTAGCCATGCACCCCCACACGATGACTTCACCGCCGCCGTGCTTTACCGTTGATACTCAATGCTCTTTTTGAAGCGCTGTGCAAGGTTTTCTCCAGACTAATTTACGACCTTTTATGCCGAAGATACAAAATTTGTTTGTCAGAGAATATCAGTCCTCCAGAACTCCAGAGGCTTATGTATATGATCTTTGGCAAAAGTTATCCACTTAAGCAGGTTGGTCATTGAAGTATAAGGTTTTCTAGGAACCACTCGACTACGGTACACGGTCTTTTTCAAGATTTTTCTTGCAGTATCCTCCCAAATATATATATTTTTGTTAAACTTCTCGTGAATGTCTGTTGCTATTTGAGTTACAGTCAAACACGGATTTTTTTTTTTACCATTGATGTCTAACTTCGTTTTTCTCTGATTGTGAGTTTAGATGGACAACTTAAACGAGATTTGGATGTGTAATCTCTTGTAGATTTAAAGTTATAAATAACAAGCTGGATAGATGAATACTGCCGTCCAACGGATCTGGTTAAATCCCGACGATTTTTTTCCTCTTTTTACATTTTTACAATGATTTTGCTCACTGATACTAATTTCCCTTCCCCCCATGTCCTTGAATTGCTTCGTATCTCACAAAAACATAAGAATTATTGCGTCACAATTTTCTTAAGTTATTTTACTTGATAACTGAATGCAAAAACTATGTTAACCTATAACGCCTATTGATACAAATTTCAAGAGAATCAAGAGTATTCAAATAGTGAACGCAGACCTTTTCTGCCTACTATTAGTGTGCTTTGCTACAAAACTCCCGTTACCTTAAGTAGTTTTAATTCAAAATTAATGAATTCTCTTGCATGCTCAGTATTTAAATAATAGTAAACAAATTCATGAAAATTTTATCTTTGCTGTATGATTTCTTATAGGTGAACACAGACTTTCTAGCTAATGTATAAAAGCAAACCTTCCCATGGAAAGAAAATCAATAGTCAGCGGTGATATCGTAAAATTTAAGCTTGGTAGGACTTTTAGATGACAGAAAGAATGTCCGAAATTAAGGCCAGCCGTTCCTAAGAGAATTCCGAGTGAGAAATAATGAGGATGAGGAGAGGAACTGCATTCTTTAAATTCCTACTCTTTAGGTCATGTGTTTGATAACTTGCCATCAACTGCACTCTATGTGTGAATATTACCTCTCTCTCTCTCTATAGTCAGTGGCGTAACGGAAAATAATTGGGCCGCAAGGTCAGATCTTGGGCCCCAAGCCGGATATATATATATATATATACACAACTAATTGCAAAACCATAACATAATGTACCTTTATACATCACGTAAAAATATTTAAATATTAAACTTCTAACTGAATATAAAATCAAACTGTGTCTGAGTAAACAAAGTAAATAACGTTTAACAATATAGAGTATTTCTAGTATTTAAAAAATGGAAAATCTAACAACAGTCGACTGATAACCTGGTAACTTACATAAAAGCGATGCACTAAGAAATAACCTGGTAACTTACATAAAAACGATGCACTAAGAAAAACACTAACACTGTAAAATAATATTTTCGATGTCAGATCCTCATGATAGAAAAAAGGTATCACTTACCAAATTCTTCGTTTATAAATCCCGGGATGAGCTTGATCTTAAGTTCGATAAAATTCTAGCATAAATCGTCAAAAAGTCAAAGACACAACTATTGTTACTAATAAGAAAGCATGGACATAAAAGAATACGCTCGCAGTACCATTCAGGTTGAACTACAAAAGTAACTAGTTCGTTGGGTTGTTCGCGACACACACTACTGGCTAATATACAGCACTACACTCAAGTAAATCACACAAAAAAAGCGATTGACGTCTCACATTTTTCTTAGCAAAGTCGTTTATTAATTCATACAATTAAATTTTTCTTGCTTCTTGTTGTTCAATACTCTTATCAAGGAGCCTCTCTTCTGACATCGTACAACGTTGATAATTTTTTATTAATTTTAATTTAGAAAATGACTTTACCGCCATTGCAAAAATAACTGGAAGAGTCAAAAACAATAAAACTGCAATACATGCATCTGGTAAACTTGGCGCAGCAAACTTATTTTGAATCATCAAAAAATTACCTAAATCTTTTATCGAATTCACCTTAATTTTAAATCTTCACTAAAAACTGCTTTTAGAGACATAATTTGATTCGGAAATTCACTAGATAAGGTCGAGGCTATATACTTTTTGAAGATTACTGAAAAGCTCCTTCCTTTGGCATCTTTTTGGAAATTACCTTCTGGTTGGTATGGGCCCAGGATTTGTTCAACAAGTTCTTTGGCATTACTACTACTAGTACTTGAACAAGATGAACTTGCGGATATAAAAAAAGTTATCCAATTTGCATATTTGCTATTAATGTTATACTCCTTTTCCTTTCGAATTTTTCGTTTTTGAGAACCACTCACGTTTTTTTAACTCCACTCATTTTAGGGCCGCGTTTCTTCTTGTCTTATTAACAAAATAAAAGTATAAGAACCAGAATAATTAATTCCGTTTACAAAAAACAGTTCTAATATTACAAGAGATCAAAACGTTTTAGCAGCGAAGGAACACTCCCTATATTGAAGTGCATTGAATATAAAAATATAAATGTTCTAAAAACAATTTTGTGAAACATTTCTCATTATGCTTTATTTGATTGAATACTCTTAAATCTACGGAAATTTCTGTGGGCATATGGGTTTCTAAATCATAAATCTAGACCATATAATCATTTAAAATGCTCTCTATGCGTTTTCAAGTATCGCAATACTATTTTTCATGAAAAAAGCATAACAGATGTATGTTATTTACGAGTTCGCTAAATGAAAATGAAATACATGTGGGGGGAGCTAAACACGCCAATAAGTTACTTTGCTACTTTAGTAAAAAGAGTAACATTTCTTTTTTTCTACCTACCGATAACATGAAGTATACTAAAAACACAGTATGAATTTTTTTTTATCTTTCTAGCATTTTATCCAATTTTCAGTCTGACTTTCTTTTTTATCTTTAAGTAATTTAGGTTTGGAAAGAAAACCCACTAAAGAAAAGTATCTCTTTCGTCGCGGGGATTACAGAAAATTAAAATGTTTTTTGATTTGGTTATTGGATCTAAGATATCTAATAAGCATTCAAAGTTTTGTTTTTGAATGATGTTAGATCGCCAATTTGAAAATCGCTTAAAAATTGGATTAAAAAAAAATGTAAAGCTAATTTGGTGAAGTTCTACGTTAATGGCGTCAGTCTAGCTTTGAGCCCCTAGAAGCCTTGCCCCCCCCCCGCAGTGCGGGGGTGTACGTTACGCCACTGTCTATAGTACATAAAATTATAAGACACACACACATTTCATTTATAGAATTAGTTTTAATCAATCAACATAAAATAAAATTGAAAAAGCTATTCAATCAAAATTAGAGAGAATACACACCACCTGTTTAGGATCTTCTTTGCTTACTAATAGCCAATTAAATTGAGCGAAACCAATATTAATTTTTGTGATATTTATATTATCGGGAGTACGATTATTACCTACATTATATTTTGAGTCTTCACTTTAAATACATATTGGTTATCGTTGATAACAAAATTCAAATTTTAAAAAAGATAAAGTTCGTTAACTTTTAAACGATTCTTTTTTTATTTCGCAATCTTAGGTTCCATATCCTAGTCCAAAAATCACATTAAAAAAAAAACAGCTAAAATTTGAGTCTTTTGTGGTCTTTATTATTTAGATCATTTAATTCATGGACTCATGTGATGTTGGTATTTTTAAATTGTAGTTTGTATAAATTCATAATATTTTACGTTTTTAATAACATCGTAATAGCACAGAATTTTTTAAGATCAATATGCTGTACCTCGGTCAAGTCGCGAGGATGATACCTGAGCTAGCACCCCTTCTTCAAACTACCACAGCAAACCATTATGAAACCTCGAAAGATTTAACGTGCATCAACACCTCCACACGCCGGGACTTCAGTAACGCCAGGACTCGAAACCGTGACTTTCCGGCCATGAATTCGTGATCATAATCACAAGACTACAGCGACTTCAGATTAAGAAGGAAAAAAATCCGTTGGATTAATATTACGTTCACGAATTCAAAATTGACAACAGAATGGTGTCCTATAGTGGCGCACACACAAGGGGGGTCCGGAACCCCCCCAAAGCACTTGATATTTTTTCCGATTGATTATTATTCTAAGTATATAGTACGTAAAATTTAATTAAGCATTTGTTATTAATGATTAAATTGATTAATTAATGCTAATTACTTATTCAATAATTAGTTTTTTACTGTGTTTTGTTCCCCAAAATCGACAAAATCAAAAGCAGCATGATACAAGAATGGGGAACTTTCGACCCCGGACCTCCTCCCCCCTTGAAAAATTCCTGTGTGCGCTACTGGTGTCTTATGAACACTGACGTAGCTAGTTCTGAGTGGGCCCCGTATCAAAATTTCCTGCACCGCCTTTTTGAGGGTCCCTTAATATATTAATTATTCCTCACATATATTGGGGCCCATGTAGCTTGGGGACCCATAACATTGATACGGCGGTAGCTGTGCCCCTGCTTATGAATGAACAGCCCTTGCGCAATATGGTGCATTGAAGATGTATTTTGAAGAGCAGCGCAGTATCAGAGGACTTTTTATTAAGATGCAGAGCAATAAAACATTACATATTTTTTAAGCATGATAACTATTTCATATGTTCTTGTCAAACATTAAGAAAATAAAAAAGATATGACAAATAATTGAAAATAGTCACATTTGTAAATATAGGCAAGCTTGTATTTCGTTTAAATCATAAAATGTATATCGTCACTTTTTACTTAGATTTTTTTATGTAAGTCGGAAAAATGATAAACGAGAGAAATGCACATATTTGTTTAATAATTAATGCAAATTTTTGCGTCGTTAATACACAATAATAGCACAAAAACTAATACGAAATGTAGAAAAATAAACCTCACACTTTTTACCACATTCTGACAGGTAACGCATTTCGTAATTTTAACCAAAGTCAGAAGAGATAAATTTTGCAAATGTGATTTTTTCTCTAAACACATAGAATTTTTAATCCAAATTCGATTAATGTGCAGTAACACTACAATACCGATTGCTTAAACCTTGAAAACATAATTTTTTAGTAAACAGGTCATTAATTTTATACAACATTTTAAAAGTGATTCAATTATACATTTTACATACGGCTCCGATATTATTAAATCTAAATAAACTGAAATGTGTTAAAAGCATAAAAATCCTAAGTAAAAAGGTCACAGTATTTCCGTTTACAACATAATCATCACCGTACCAGACAACTTACATTTTATACACTCAAATAAAAAGGAAATCGTTGAAAGGTAACAATTTTAATTTGAACTCGGAAAAAGAAGAAATTACCAAACACAAACATGATACAACAAACAACTTTGAAATTCAGAATTTTTTTTTTAAAACGCATTATAAATTATATACATTAGCGAGTAGCAGATGTGTACGCATTTTTACGGTCGAGAACAAATAACTCACGAGCAAACTTCAGTCCATTTTGTTGAATATATAAAGGGTTACCAACTCATACTAGGACAGGGGTACTTCTTTGTTCAATAATTGCTCAGTGACTTCCAGTACGCACTGATGGCTGACTGTTGGTGGTTTGTTCCTTTCCCAAGGTTAGCAGGAAGTCCGTTATGAAAATAATTTCAACCAACGACTCGAGAGTAGCTCACAAATATATATACGCACTACTTGTGTATAAGCAAGTTACATGGTGCGTGTTTCTTTTTGGGACGAGACAAGGGGGAGTAAAATGACAGTACAAATCAGAAATATATCGACTTAAAAAGCTACGTTGAAAATCCATTCATTTGGAAAGAAATGAAACACTAAATTGAAATGGTAGCAAAAAAGGGGGGAAAATAACAGAAATTTTGTATGAAAAATATATTTATCAATTATAATTACAGAAGACTCGGTACCGAAAATAATTGTCAACGCCCAAATGGTAAAATCTTGAAATAAATACAAGTTCAACTAATAAATTTCATTTAGTTAAAATAACTGTATACTTTAAATAAAACTTGACCTCTTCTTAACAGGGAATTAGACAAAAATTTTAGTACATAGCACTTTTAAACAAAAACGTAAAACTCGACCATATATATATAAGTTCTAACAATACTTACAAAGCCCAACAAAAAATTTGTACACTTGTAGTGCCTACCCTCATCTTCACTCTATGTTTTTATTAAGAACACTGGGGAGTAAACATTAGTCATTAATAATGTTTGTCCACATAACCAGTGGCATAACGGAGATTAGGGCCTCCCTGAAAAGTCAGATTTTCGGCCCCAAGATCTTACAAAGGATTGTAAAAAACCATAGGCTTTGGGCCCCCTTGGAATCCTGCCCCTCGCAATGCGGGGGTGTACGTTAACACCACAGCCCATAACAGTTCTGAAATTTTATTGGGGGAAAAATTCACAATTTATCTATTGTTACATTTCAAAAAACATACCAACGTAATGCAATATAAACCGACATCAAATCTACTTTAATCAGATTATCCCTCACTGAAAAATATGCATAAAAAGATTCTTTTGCAGTAATTTAGGCTATCCCTGTCTCAATTTTAAGCGTTCCTTGCGTCTGCTGACAGCTAATTTAATATAGAAAAATATATTATGACATTCTTAGTAAATTCAAGATTTTGAGACAAAGAATGGGCCTTTCTCCCCTCCAAAAGTAAAACTACGATGATTTGAAACTAAACACTAACATTTGTATTAATACACAAATACAACATCGTGATTAGAGCAGATAGTTTACACAAATTCAAAGTAGAAATATGCAAAGCCTCTGCCAGTATACAAATATTATGCAAATTCTATTGAGCAAAAACTAAAATCAAAGTCGAATTATTTCCATACCTGAATATTTTCGAATGTCAAAAGGCCGAGGAAAGTGATACTTCCTTTTTGAATTCATTCCGAAACCTGCAACACAGCGTTGTCCCAAGCAGAACTTGCAGGAAATGTGTGTGTGACTGCTTTTCCTACCGCTACGAAAAGGTAAGTAGGTAGGAAGGTGAAATAAAATAAAAAGCGAAAATTCCCTTCACCAAAATACTTAGTTTTCCTCTTGACTGATGGAACCCGAGTTTACCTTTTAACCAGAGAGGGAAAGTCTAAAATTCGAACCCGTTTATAATAACACAGAGAAACAGTTTAACAAACATCATTACTTTTTCAAACTAGGCGACCTTTAGAAGAAGGATAAGGTCGCAGCATAAGCTCATGGGATCATAAACAACATAGAAATTTACTTCTGGCAGCAGTTCAGTTAGAGCAAGGCGGATAAGATGAAACCACCCAGCCGGTAAAGAATTAATTTTAAGGAGCTCCCGTCGTTTGTGAATGGCAGTTCCTTTTTTCAAGTTGATAAAACTAAATAGTGGGAGTACTTTTCTTTTTTGAGTAGATACGGGAGGAAGTAAATTTTTGTGCCACAACAGTTATCGATTGTGATACTACGAGATAAGAAAAATACTTCGAGAGAATGCAAAGTTTCATAATTTGAGTTGATTTAAAAATATCAGACATTCAGTTTATTGCAGGATACAGGTTGAAGGTAAAAATACCGCCTGGAATTTTCTTTATTTTAAATTGAGAGTATTGTTTTTCGAAAACAGTTGGACGAGATTAAAGAGAGAATCCACAAATTTTAAAATAAATCTTTCCGAAAATATATACCCATAGGCTCGAGTAATAAATCCGTTCATCTTTAAATAAATGAAGGATGTCTTTACATGAAAGAATATTTTACTACTGGTAATAGAATTCAAGGTTTCAAATTCATAAAACAAACTTGACAGAGGTAAGTGACACTACAGCTGAAACGTCTGCACTACTTCTGATGTGCCCAAAATAAAGATAACACAATCGGTTAGTATGTTATGTAAAATTAATTTTGCGAGAACTATTCTCATTTTGAAACATAAAGGGAATTCAACCAATTAAGTTACTAAACAACTAAAAATGACCAAAGAGTAATAATCACTGTTGTATAAAAACGCTAAAATTTCAGTATTGGAGGCAAAAAAGCTGGGCAATTTAATTCCCGCGTAAAAATAAACTTCGGCGAAATAGTTCGCACATACACCGCGGTAGCCGAGTGGTATAGGTATCGGATCGTGGCTTGCCTTGTCACGAGTTCGAACCCTGTACCACTAAAGACCCGCCGTGTAGGGCAGCGATGCACGTTAAATCTGTCGAGAGCTGAAACGTCCTCCCGTTGATGTGGTAGTTAGGAGAGGGGGTGCCAGCTCAGGTGTCGTCCACGTCACTTGACCATGGTTCAAAATTACGTCGTCCGTAGCCAAAAGCCCTCGTATAGCTGAACAGTGTGCGACGTTAATATTCAATCAATCGCACATACAAATTAGAGTATTTTTTGTTCCAAGTTTCAGTCACGAATGATTTCAATAGGAATAAAAAATAGCTTTAATTATTGAAAAATATTTCAATATTGTTGTTTATTAAAATATAAGAACGTATGGCCACGGAATCAATTGATCTTTCAGAAAAAACAGCTGAATTACATCCAGAAAACAAAATTTCTCTCCTGACTTGCAATTTTTATATCATGAAAACTAAAACCACAAAGGTAAACAAGCCAGACAATCTTAGAAATAAATATAACAAGTATGCGAAAAACAGCTTTAAAAGTATTTACAAATATGTCCGAAACACTTGATAACTTCATAGAAAGCCGACATGCATAAACAATTAAGGAAATATAAATTTTTAAGCGGACTAAAGATTGTCAGGTGGGATTTTAATTGCTTCTCTCGAGTTATAAAAGCTAAAGGCGGCAAATATCGCCATTTCGAATCACTGTCAAATAACGGCTTTGAGATCCATTTCGATGTATCGTGTAATATCTGATTACATAATTAATCTTTCAAACTCGGTGGTACATATGCCGTATCACAATTTTTTTTCACATTACAGCTGTTGTACTGTAATTAATAGCTGATGTAGATGAGAAGAAAAAAAATATCGAAGCAGCATGTGTACCACCGAGTTTTAAAGATGAACAGATCGGGAATCTTCAAACATTACAAATAAGCATAACTGATTATATAAACTATTTATTAGCATCATTATTAATAAAATCATAAATGTTTGGCATATTTAAACATGATATTTCTTTTTCTCACATTTTATATAGGCGAAAATATTGAAATTTATTCCCAAAACATTTTATATACGACGTATAGTACTGTCAAAGATCAACAGGAAAACTACAATTTCATGATTATAAGCATTATAAAAGCATACATTTGAAACTTAATTATTTATCAGTATCTCGCGAAAGGTTTTTATTTATAGAATAATTAACAAGTATAGGAAATGACTTCATCGCACATTTCAACTGGGTCAAAAGGTCAAGATTAAAAAGGTTGCAATGAAACTTTGAGAAAAACAAGACTATTATCTAATCTGTTTGAATAACATGTTTACATTAAAAAATTTCAAATTTATTGCGGTCTCTTACAATCAATTAAGAATAACAGTTGGGAGAAAATTTATAAAAAATGAATTCATAGTTTGGGATCAGTTTAAGAAATATATCCTATCTCTCTCATTTATAGTATAATTCTTTTAAATCAAAATTTTGCTTATTACCTTTCATTCCATGTTTTCTAATAACTTTAACTCGTCTGATATATGCAAAACTCATTTCTTATTTGTGTTTCAACTGAGGAAATTTACAACAATATCTTTAGTTATCACAATAAACTTCCACCCGTTGAATTTAAAAACGTGAAATAGGAAACATATGTCAAACATGTCAATATCAAAGGTATTTATTCTTTTGAAATATGACAGCCTTTAACTGATCAGCCTTATGTCTGTGAATGGCACTCTTTCAAAGTTTTATTGTTCATGAAAATTTGATTTTCCTTCTAAAATTAAAACGATATAGTTTATAAATTGATGAAACAATGTTCATATACTTAAAAACTATATAATTTCAATTTCCCAACTTCATTTGTCAGACAAATCTACTTTTCTGTTTCTTGATATTGAAAGGTATTTTTATAAAAATGCTATACAACGTTCCGAAAAAATATTTATATCCGATTTACATAGTAATTGTCATGAAATAATTCCACACTAAAGTTTCTTAGGTGGTTTAAAAATCCACGCCCACGAGCCCTTTTAAATTATTGAACATTTGTAAGGTATTCATTCTAATGTAAATCACGAGTATATTTTTCTTCATAAATCTTGCGAGTATAGAATTACACCTTCTACACGATTTCAAGATCCATAAGTAAACCATTAAGATATTTTTTTCACAACTTTTCGTTCCAGTTTTTGAAGATAATTCCACAGAAATAATCATTTTCTACTTTTTCGGAGGTACTTTTCCCGTTTCGGGGGGTTACATATTAAAAAACCCTACCCTTAAACAATTGTATAAAAAATTAACCTTTTCTCTTCAATATTAAAGCAATTAAAAATTCCATGCTTTCTCAATCAAATAATTTAAGAATTTGATCTGGAATTGAGATTATCCTATTTTGTGCTTATTGTTTAATTTGAACAAAAAGAAGAAAAATTAACCGTTACTAACGGTTTTTCGAGATGGAAAAGTACCTTTTCAGATGCATCTATCACAGCGTTCAAATAAATACTATCATCTGGATTTGAAGAAAGAAATTTCACATGATTAGCACGAGTTAAAACCAGCTGGTCAAGGGAGCAGTTAGACTTCGAAACGACCGTCAACTTGGATAAGAAAAGATTAAATCACTACTTCTACTTTGCAAGTGACAATTAAAGTCGCACTTTTTAAAATTGTACAATAGTTTCAACGGGCAGGGCATCTTTAATAACAATCCTTAACGCAGAGAGAGTTGGATAAAATGGATACCAATGTCAAAAGGCTCAAAGTTAACCAAACGATCAATAACATATTAAAGGAAATCAGCCTAAAATTTTGAAACTTCTCAAAGTGATGCGAGTTTAAAAATATGTCCCTTTTGTAAGTGTCTCAGATTCTTGACAACCCAAAAATTTCCACTCAACACTTATTAAAAATGCTTATAATTTCACTTTCGCTAAACGTTGCACATTGAAGCCGTACGATGACTATTTGGCGACTAACATCGTAATTTTGAACCTCGGATAAATGACGAGGATGGTCTTGGCATCCTTCTAAGCTTCCATACTACGACAACCTGAGAACTTGTGAGACTCGACAGATTTCCCTTCCCAACTTGACAAAGCCGACTACGAGTTCGCGATCGTTGCTTCGCAAAAGCGGCCACATAAAAGTGCTTATACAGATCAATAGTTTTTTCCTAATTTGAAAATGTAAATATATATATATATACAGTTACTCCCAAAATTGAGGGTACATCTACTTTTAAAATGGGAATCAATGTTTAGAATGAAAAAATTATATTAAACGAGGGAAATAATTAAAACCTTTAAGCATAGATGCGTTTATTAGATCATAATTCATTATTTTGAATGATAAAACAAAATATTTGATAGTTTAAACATACATATAATAAATTATAAAGAAAATTAACAGAAATTAATAGCCACAAAATTGAGAGTACATGCATCTATTTTCCTTCATAAATCATGAATAATAAAGAGTTTATATTTAGTAGCATAACTTTTTGCTGATATGACAGCTTCCAATCGCCGATGCATCGATTCCACAAGATGTCTAGTGGTCTCGGGAGCAATATTCAGCCATTCTTCTTTCAATACCTATTTTAATTGTTCCTTGCTTGTAATTGGATGTTTTTGCACAGCTCTCTCAAGGTGGAACCCCAGATTCTCGATAACATTTAAGTCGGGAGAGTGTGGAGGTGTATTAAGTTGATTCCGACAATAATAAAGCAGCCATTCTTTTACAACAAACGCAGTGTGCTTGGGGTCATTGTCTTGTTGGAATATGAAATTCGACCCCAGTGTCCCAATTTATCAGCACTTTCTTTCAAATTATTTTGCAGTATATTAAGATAAGCCATCTTGTGCATGATTTGATCAATGAATACTAGCTTTCCCACCCCGGACGCAGCCATACACCCCAAAACCATCACCGACCCACCTTCGTGCTTCACAGTAGGAATTGTGTGTTTTGGGTGGTGGTGTGAGGTATTTGGCTTACGCCACATGATACGACGACCGTCACTGCCGAAGATGTTGAACTTACTCTCATCGCTGAAAATGACTTCGTTCCAAAACTGTTGAGGCCTTAAAATGTGTTCTTTAGCGGATTTCAATCGTTTGACTCTATTCCTCTTACCAATTAAGGGCTTTTTTCGAGCTACTCTACCATTATAGCCAGCCTTTCTTAAGACTCTTCGTACCATTTCTGCAGAAACAGATCGACCTAAGGTATTAGAGGTACTGGCTGCAATTTTAGGAGCACTAATTTTAGGATCAATCTTCACTTGATGTATAACTCATCACTCGGTTATACAGTTCATAATTTTCTTTCTCGCTCTTCCTTCGTTATTTGCCAGCATACCAGTCTTTTTAAATTTTTGCAGGAGTTTTTGGATGCAGTTAACACTTCGTCCAACTACTTTAGCAATATTCCGCAGGGATTTACCTCCATTTGACAGTTTAATAACAAGTTTTCTCTCTTCGATCGTCGTTTCCTTCCGATTCTCCATTTTAATCAAGACATCAAATTACAAACACAAATTTGTTACCAGATAGCCTTTGAAAGCCTTTCCTTATCATAGATCTATTATCAAATTTATATTTAAAAAATTACTGGTAGTTTTTCATAGTGATTAAAGAAGTGTACCCTCAATTTTGTGACACTAAAATAGTGTAGTTTTTCATTCGAACCTTCATATTTTTGTTCCCCCCCCCAATCAATTTCCATATCTTACATTTAATGTTATTTGGAAGAGTAATATATGCATTTGGAATGTACAAAAGTGCGTTAACATAGCGTATTAATTTCTACACCTGGTGATCCGATGGTGAATTCGGAATTAAGTGTACTCTCAATTTTGGGAGTCACTGTATATATTTACATATTTGGAGTGGACATGTTCCTCCATCCCCTAAATCCAAAATGTTAAAAAAATATAACTATTGGTGAAAATTGTACATGCAATTTTTTGGAAGAGGTGACGGGGAGGGGGACTGCGTTAGGGAGGGGGGCTGTGTACTTGTGTGTTTTTTCAGTTTTAACTGTAGATATGGTTAATTAGATTCAAGAATGGGAAATAGCAATTGATAACATACAGCAATTATAAACTCATTTCGAGTATGGAGAGGAGGATGGAGGCCAACAGTATACTTTTCGAGAACATCCCACACATGCTCATTGGGATTAAGGTAGAGAAAGCATATTGATCATTCCATTTGAACTACAGTTTCACGAAATAGATGCACTAAGCGAGCAAAGTGAGGGCGGGTATCGTCTGCTTACACAATAAAAGTATCGCCAAGTTCGGCAGCATACGAAAGAATGAGAAGATCTAGTGTGTCTTCCTTGTACTTATGAGTATTGTCCGCCTAAAGATGCTCCTCCCCATACAAGATCATATCCTACATAGATGTTCTGGACAAGTCATAGACGCTTCTTATTTAGATGTGTGCTCTGCACTTAAAAGAGTTTGAACTGTATTGTGAAGAAATATAGGAGAGCTCGTTGCCTAATAATCTGATGGTCAATGGCCGGCATTTGATAAATATAATAATTAATCCTACACGGATGTTCCTTTTCCGTATATTAAATGGAAGATATCACGCGTTTGTGTGTAATATATCCCCATAATCAATCCGGGAATCATCAATGGATAGAAGTGACATCCATATATTTTCAGTCCAGTTTACATGTTCAATTCAAACGCTTCCTTCCGGAGGTAACACGATACCAGGGACCCAGCATACAAATCTCCTTCACACAAGCTTACACGCAGTGGCATTGCTGATACTCCCCCCAAACAATAAAGAGCGGATCTCAGGTGAGATGGAGATAGTCCTGTTGCGACATGCAGCTGACGAACATGTGTCGTTTGAAGAAACAGTAATTATAGGTCTACCTTTAGGTCAGTTTCCAAGAAGCCAAAAAAGCAATTAGAAACTAATTGGTTTACCATGAAAAACTCCCAACATTTATTAACCATCTTGCAACATCAATGTCGTTTATTTGATTCTGATTGACCTATGGCTGTATCTTCGATTTGTTGCTAGCTTTGTTAGAAACCAGCTTCTGGTGAAAGATATTGAAATTTGAAATCAAGGTAAAATGCGAAGGAACTTTAAGAGATGACGAGAAATTTTAAACACTTCAGCTGCAAACTATGTAAAGACTTTGACGCTTAGCTGAATCAAAAGAACATCTCCAATAATGCTGTAGAACGACCTTTAATAGAAACGGAATTTGGAACCAAAAATTGAAAATATTGTAGATAACATATGGTAAATTTCATTATTCGAAACCTTTGACAAATGAGGAAGATAACACCAAGGCAGAGAGAGGTACGTCAATCTCATTCTCCATAGAAGCCGTGTAATAACCTTCAAACACAGTAGAATTTAATTTGCATAATTTCATGGAAAGTTTTCGATGAAATTCCGCACGAAATATATGACCCACAACTAAGGAAACCGAAAAGTGCACTTGACTCTGGTTGATTAGTTTGTTTGGAAGAAATTAACATCGCTTAAAACATACATACAGAGAGAAAAAGTATCTCGAAAGCCAAGCGTAGATGAACAACATAAATTTAAAACACGATTAAAAGTAGCTAAGATACTTGAGTTTCCAATATTTTAAGTCATATTACTCAGTTTCCAATATTTTAAGTCATATTACTCAAGAACTTCGTTCTATATTGCTTTCAAGCACCACGGTAGTCGTCGCCATGGTCACGAATTCGTGGCCGGTGTTGTCGACTCATGGATTCGAAACTTAATGCCACTGAAAACCCGCCGTGTAGAGGGTCTAATGCACGTTTAATTTGTATAAATAAAATTTATCAATATAAAAAATCACAGGGAGCGAGCGAATATTAACGTCGCACTATTCAGCTACTGGGGAGCTTTTGGCGACGGACCGCATAAATTTGAACCATGGTCAAATGACGAGGACGACATCAGAGCCGGTATCCCTCTCTCCTAACTTCCACACCAATTGAGAGATGTTTGAGCCTTGACAGATTTAACGTGCATCGATCGCCCTCCTCCTCTACACGGCGAGTCTTCAGCGGTGCTAGGCTCGAACTCATGACACACCGGTCACGAGTCCGTTATCTTGACCACTAGACTACCCGAGTACTAAAAAAAAATCACAATGTTGGTACACAAGTAAATGAACTTATATAATATCATTTAAATTGCTTTGGATTTTCCAGACAACATAAAGTACTCAATGAAGGCAAATTTCTTCATGATATAAGACAGGAAGCAGTTATGTAGGGAGTTAATTGAGTGCCTTTTCTTTTTATAACATGGGATTTACGTCCACATGAAACACTTCTACGACATCAGAAAATCAGACTAATTTCTCTTTGTTTCTTCCTTATTAAATAAATCTTTTTGTAGCTAAGATTGATAATTAAATAGAAATGATATTTTTATCACAGTACTTTCAATATCTTACACAGATAATGAACTATTAACAGATAAGTTGCTAGACTAGAATACTCTCCCCCCTTGACTTCTATGGATACTTATTCGAAGATTTTCTTAATTTCCATCCATTAATATAGAGAAATTAAAAAAATTCGTTACTAAAATTCACTAATATTTTAAAAGTACTATGTACTATTCAATCTATATTTCTAAAAGTTTCGATTCGTTTTTATTAATAAAATACTTTGCAAGAATTATTAATAAGAACACCTTTCGAGATGAATTTATTACTGCAAGATATCATCAACATCTTGGCGAAAACATTGAAACAAATACCTGAGTTCAAGACGTATCGAACAGAATAGTATAAAGTTAAGACGGAGAGGGGGAAGGGGAGCACACACACATGCCAAATTGATATTACTACACAAGATGAATAAAAAGTAACCCATTGAATAAATAGAGTAAGAATTCGCAATAACGGCATTTTTACGATATGGCGCCAGTCAAACACCATTCTATACCTAAAAATATACTTATGATGGTGAGATGATGTGCAACTGCAAGAAAAATTGAGAAACATGTTTATTTATAGGCCTTCCACGCACAATACACGATTATTTCGGTAACGAGAAAAGTGTTGCTAAAATAAAATTGAATTTACAAATCTTCAGGCGTATTGATAGTTCTTGGTTTCTCCAACGATAAAATATGTGACAGGAAGTATTGTTTAAAGTCATCCTTGTCAAAGGTGAAATGTGTGTGTGTAGGACGTTTATAGAATAATCCCAAATCTTCGACAAAAGATTGTAATTCAACCGAGTGTTAAATTCAAAATTGTCATTTCTAATTCCCTCTACGAAAAATTTATCAACTGTGAGTGAGTACATGTTTATAACGTCGTACTATAATGCAGCACGAGAGTTATTGGCGACGGACTTCGTAATATTGAATTAGAGTCAAGTAATGAGGACGACAATTAGAACGGCCTTCTCCAAAATACCACACCACGCCAAGAGAGGTCTATGAGCCTCCTCAGATTTAGCGTGCATCATCCCCTTTACACGGAGGGTCTTCAGCGGCACTTAGGCTCGAACTCATGGCAAGCTGGGCATGAGCTCGTGACCGTTACCACTGGGTAATTGCGGTCGAATTAACTATGAGTGAGGGTGTGAGTGAATATTAACGTCACACTGTTCAATTACACGAGGGCTTTTGGCGACGGACCTCGTAATTTTGAACCATGGCCAAGTGACGAGGACGACACTTGAATTGGGAATTAACTACGAGAGAATAAATGTTAACATATATTCAATACGATTTAAATTATTTCAAGCCCCACGATTGATAAATGTCAAATTTTTGGTGAAAAACAATTTGCAGGATTATTTTTTCCTTTCTAAGTTCAAATGCAATGACAAAAGTTTTATAAAACATTCAAGTTGCAATATCAAATTATTCGTTGACATACATATAATACAAGCCACATTTTTAATTTCTTTTTCAAAAAGCCATCAATTAACATTTTGCACTGTGTATTGCATTTCGTGCATTTCGACAAAGTTCAACTCTATAGAAGTGAATAAAAGAAAATATGTATTTTTGATAAGAGCAATACATCTTCTTTTGAATAAATGTCAATTCTATGTGATTAAAATGAAGCTCGGATTCAAAACAAAAATTAAAATAAAAATCGCAATTTTTTTCTTTTCTTTCTTTTTGAAATTTTATGCAAAGAATTGCACATTTATTTCATTTGTTACCCGTCAATAATATTGCTTATTCAATCATTTTATTAAAAAAACATTCTGGAACCAATATCAATCAAAATTACTGCAATATTACGTCATTCGAATTATTAAACATACGGGAACTTGTCACATGACGCAAAGAATAAGTTCATGAAAAGATAACTAATTTAATGTCCTTATTAGCTGAATTATTTCCTACTTCCTCAATTACACAGACAAGTCTGTCACATGATCAAATAAACGAATAAATTTGCATTTTACAAGAACATGGAAATAGTACACAAAGAAATTATGAGACGAGAATATATCTTGCAATTACATTTTATTGGATAATATTTGAATAAATATGGTGGACAATATATAAAAAAAAAAAAATGGTAAATAAAATATTCAATGCAGGAACCTTAAAACATATTTTTAACGGTATTCTATAAATTCGATGCCACGATCTGTTGAAACGCTAATTCAGAGTTAAAAGCTAAATTTGAAGCTAATTATAAAATAGGGAACACATAGCTAAAAACATTATATTAATGAGTATTTTGCTCCAGTGGGCTAAATTAACGACGGTAGCATGATAAATGTAATCACGAGTTTTCTGCTGAATTCAATAAAACACTAAGCTTGTACTCGTTCTACTTGTAAAATTTAGGTAAATTTCAAATTGGATAATTGAATATTGATGTTCAAGTATTAAAATTTTTCATAATTCAAAAGAATAATAATAAAAAACTATATATATTATACGTACAATTTCTAATCAAGAACATTCCGTTTACCAATACGTCGTTATTGACAAATATTATTTTTAAAATATTTTAGCAAAAAGCAAAAGTTGGCAATAGCAAAGTGCGTGAACTGATTGGCTGAGAATACGCAATTGCAGTTATGTGAAAATGTCGTCACATGAATTTAGCCCCCTTTTTTATTCAGTTCTGAACCAAACTACTAAATAAATTTACGAGAAAAAAAATTTACTTTAATGTTAAACAATTTTATAACTTTTTTTTTGATAAGCTCTCTCTCTGATCGCCGAAAAATAACATTCTTTAATTAAGTTTGACATCCTAAAAGATATATGAATGAATTATAAGACATTAAAATTATTCCCACACACACATACATTGGATTTTTTCAATTTTTTTTTTTTACAAAGCCATTTCAGACATCAATCGGATTTGGAAGAAATCCTATGTTTTTTTGAGTCGAGTCTTTAATAACGCCGCACAAAAAAAGCAACACGAAAACTATTGGCAACGAACCTCGTTATTTTGAACCACGTTCAAAGGAAAAGACACCAAACTACCGCACCACCTCGAGGGTAGACTTTAGGTCACGACAGATTTAATGTGCGTCAGCTCTACCTTCAGTGGTACCAGTGCTCGAACTCATGAAAGGTCAGACACAAGTTAATGACCATGATTACCCAGTGCTTTTGAAGAAATGTTTTTAGAAGTCTTATAAATTTAGATACATTTTCAAATATATTAGTAGCTCCTCCCGACCCTTCCAGTTACAAATATGATACTCAGAACTATTCAAGTACACTGCGAATTTAATATGAAATTCTAAAACTTCAAATATATACAGTGGTAAAAAAAATTCAGAATACACCTTACTTTTACTTGATAAATCCAACTTTCAATCGAAATAACACATTAACTAGAAGTGCAAACGTGTTTTTATTTTCACACGTAACAAAAGGGTTAATTTATAGTAAAAATAACGAAAATCAACAAAAAATAATACTTGTGAAATTTTTAATTTTAGGTATTTGAAATAAACATAGGCAGATCTTTACCTCAAAAAATTGAGGATACACCAATGAAATTTGTGTGACATATCATATACAAAGACAGTGTCAATATCTGGTTGCATGTCCTTTGGCTTTTATAATGTCCTCCAAACGTCTTGGTACCGATTCGACCAATTTTTGGTGGTATCTGGTGATATTTTATCCCATTCTTCTTGTAACACTTGCTTTAAATGGGCTTTGTTCCTAATTTGGTGTTTTTGGACCGCTATTTCGAGTGTGGCCCACAATGTCAGGGGACAGTGGGGGGCTGTGCAATTGCTGTTTACAATGAAAAAGATACCACATTTTGACATTACGTGCCGTATTTTTGGAGTCGTTGTCTTGCTGGAAAATAAAATTTCCATCTAAACCCAATTTTTTTTACACTTTCTTTAAGATTGTTGTGTATATATATATAAAGCTTATCATCCATTATGCCATCTATAAAAACTAAATTTCCTACCCCATTTGAAGCCATACAACCCCAAACCATGACGGAACCACCATGTTTAACTGTAGGACGTAAATTTTTTGGATCCAAAACTGTGTTCGGCTTTCTCCAAACGGTGCGACGGCCATCACTTCCAAAAATGTTGAATTTACTTTCGTCACTAAATATAACTTTCTTCCAAAAGTTATCTGTCTTCAATTGATGAGTTTTTGTAAACTCCAAACGCTTTTTCTGATTTTGTAAGCTTATGAAAGGTTTCTTTCTAGCTACTCGACTGCTATATCCAGCATGTCTAATCACATTTCTCACAGTTTCAGCACTTACACTTCTGCCCATTATTCGAGAAGTTTCTGCAGCTAGTTTGACTACACTTAGTTTAGGATCAATCTTGATATCTTTCAAAACTTTCCTTTTGGCTACATCACTCAGAATACTTTTCCTTCCTCTTCCGCTTTTATTTTCAATCAATCCATCACTTTTAAATCTTCCAATGATTTTCTGGACACACGAGTGGCTTCTACCGACAATTTTAGCTATTTCACGATAAGATATTCCTTTCTTAAGTAACCTTAATATAAATTTTCTTACATCAATACTGGTCTCTCTCCGAGGACACATTTTCCATTTAAAATTGCGACTTTAAATTCACATAAGCAACTTCAAAAGTCAAAAGTAGCAGTCGAAAAAGTTTAAGATAAAATTGGCCAAACTTAGACTATTGTAGTAGCAAGCAGAAAAAAAATCTAGTGGTAGTTAAACATTTCATTGGTGTATCCTCAATTTTTTGAGGTAAAGATGTGCCTATGTTTATTTCAAATACTTGTGAAATTTTTAATTTTAGATATTTTTTTGTTGATTTTTGTTATTTTTACTGTAAATTAACCCTTTTGTTACGTGTGAAAATAGAAACACGTTTGCACTTCTAGTTAATGTGTTATTTCTATTGAAAGTTGGATTTATCAAGTAAAAGTAGGTGTATCCTCAATTGTTTGTCCCACTGTACATTTAAAACGAACAAAAATTACACATTTTGAAAGAAAAGAAAAATTTTTGTTTTGAAGTAAAAATTCTAATATGATTTATCGAAAATATTTCCTAAATTTACGTTACAATAGAGGTGGACAAATAGGGGCTCTCCAAGATAGAAATCCAAATGGACAAAAAGTGTTTTTTTAATATTTGGGTCAACATATATTTATGAGCTAAGTTTTTCTAGCATGAAGATGAATAAGAATTGATATAGATGCAGGTTGGCCGACATTCACTTGAAAGTTGGAATAAGAATTTCAACAAGCAGTCTCACTCGTGATTTCAAAAAAATTATAGAAAAGTGTTATAGGGTAACATTCGTCTCAAACTGATTCTAAAATGAAATGTGCTTGCAGCTACAGACACTATGAAATTAGCACAATAAATAAATTGAATAAACCTGCAAATTTCATTTAACTTATATTTACTGATTTTTATGGTACAATTTATACCTTTGCTGAATTGCTAAGTAAATGAATGAATGAATGCAATCATTTTAAAAATGGTGCGGTTCTTCGGTATCCTCCGTTTCCACAATGTAGCCCTCGAGCCTAACCAATTACGCACCACTGTGTGCGGGGGTTTCATTCTAAACCTACAACCGAAAATATACAATTTTTCCCCACTTCCATCTCATTTTCCGACACTTTTTTAACCATAAAAATATCAATTAAAAGCATTATGCAGGATGAATAAGTTGAAACGCAATTACAGAAAGGAAATTCTCTTCTCAATTTGAAAATCAAGAAAGGTTCGTTCACTTTCGCAGAATTCATTTAACTACTTTTTTAAGCATCGGTCAAGAGAGCTCAATACGAGGGAATAACATCAGCAAATTACTCAGAAGGTCGTAATTGAAGATCTAGTTGTTTCCAGTTCAAAGAACAGGTTAAATGGGAAATTTCCCAAATTCCAAACTCCATTTGAAGCAAAAAAAAACGTTTGGGTATCATTAAAAGGCAGATCATATTGCGAAATATATTGAAATAATTCAGACTCGGTTATAGCTTTTCCCCCTTCTATATATAGCAAGGAATAAATATTGCGCGAACAAGTGCATTTAAAAAATTCCTCCTGTATTTTATAAAGCTACTTTCATCCATTAACAAAGTTCTCGCCTAAAATCATGCAGCATATTTTCGAAGCATAATTTATTTCCAGTAGAAAATTTTTTAAATACGCTTTGAGAAATAAAGATTGTGTGTGTGAGAGAGACGATATTTTATTCACATAAGAAATTACATCCCGAAATATTTACTTTTGTCCAATTATAAAAGATCCATCAATAAAAGATCATTAGTCAATAAATGATACGAGAATCGTAAAACAGTGGTTATCGATCATTAGAAATGTTCTGTTACACGTAAAAATAAATTCGCATAAAATAAAATTTTCTTAAGAAATATATATATCTTGTAAATGACATCTGAATTACTTTGCTAAATAACTTGAATAAAAGAGGTATTACTTTTCTCGATAGCAAACATTACTGAATGTAATATGGATTTTAAAAATCTATTTTATAATTTATCTTTAAAAATCAAAGAAAAGTAATTTATTCATTTTCCATTTCAACACAATCTTTGCAGAAATAACAGTTTTATTGAGGAAGAAATAGGTTGGAGCAATCAAGATTTGATTTATTATTAACGTCACACTGTTTAGCTACACGAGGGCTTTTGGCGACGGACCACGTAATTTTGAACCATGGTCAAGTGACGTGGACGACACCTGAGCTGGCACCCCCTCCCCTAACTACCACACCAACGGGAGGACATTTCAGCTCTCGACAGATTTAACGTGCATCGCTGCCCTACACGGCGGGTCTTTAGTGGTACTGGGCTCGAACTCGTGACAAGGAAAGCCACGGTCCGATACCTATACCACTCAGCTACCGCGGCCACGTTGGAGCAATCAAAGCCATGCACACCATACAACTCAAATGAAATAGTTGCTTTTAAAATTATCATTCTCTCCATATTCAACCTTAATTATAACAGGTACTTAATTTCGTGCAATTTCGTGGACTTCATTAAAAATTCCCGAAACAGACTTCCAACTCGCAAAACATGCAATATTTTAAAAAATCATTAATGACTGATTTGCATAAGTAAAAGGGACCAAGCAAAATGTTTAGGTTCAAGCGAGTGTCAATAAATGTTGCACTATAAAAGTAACAGGAGGGCTTTTGGCGAAGGACCTCTGAATTTATTGCACCACCTGAATGAACCGAAGTTTTTTTTTTTAAAACAAGATTGAACGGACATGTAAACTAATGAGCCTTGAAAAAAAAAGAAGAAAAAAAAAAGAGTACCGAAAGGCATCAATTTCCGAAATTTATATTTTTAGATTGTTTCATCCGTAAATCTGGTATTAAGATGAGCATTCCTATTGAAGAAAGGGGACTCCCCCCATTAAGTAATGAGAATCAGTGGCGCACACAAGGGGGGGAATCCACGGATCTGGACTCCCCCCCCATCATCCTTGATTTTCTCCGATTGCTTATAATCCTGTTTCTTGTACGTAAAATTTAATAATGTAATTTATTAATAATTTATTTTTTATTGTTTTGTGTTCCCGACAATCGACAAAATCAGAAGAATATGTTGGGCGACGTATTGATACGAGAATAGTGGACTTTCGACCTTGTACTCCTCCCTCTCGTTTGAAAAACTGTGCGCGCCATAGATGAAAAAGATCTGATGTAGCACCTACCTCACCAAATGTCCACACTGTTCCTAAATGAAGACTTCGAGCCTCAACAGGTTTAATAAGCAACATCCCCTCTCATGGGGTCTTTAGAGGCATTAGGACTCGACCCACGACTCGACAAAAGCAACGCTGGGATCTATTTTTTTTAGCAGCACTGTATTTATTAGTTTGTAACATAATTACAATTTTTTCAAATGAATTCATTCAAAAAAATTGCTGAAAAAAATTAAAAGATTAAAATGCATTAAATGATGACTCACTTTTTAAAGTTTTGAATACGTCATCATGCAGTGATTTAAAAGTAGACTAGTTAACTCATTAAGTTAACAGAAGAGATAAATCAATTTTATTTAAAAAATTCTTCCGTAAGAGGAGAGTACTCCAGATCGTAATCAAGGGGGAATTAAAGGTACTTCTATTTAACCAGTGGTTTCTATGACTGCATCACAGCTCTACCTGGGTTAGCTACATCTTTTCTCACCGGAAATTTTCAAGCCACAAAGCTAAATGACGCAATCGTTCTTGACATTTTAGAATGTCAAAAAGTGGGTGGGGTGGAGAATAAACTTTGAGAGAACAGTGTCAAAATTCACCAAGCAATATGATAAATAGATGAACATTTCGCCAAATAAAAAGCTAGAAATAAAACTTAACTCTTCAAATTTGCTTCTTCAACATTGAAATATATGTGTGCAATGTTTTAAGCGATAAAACCGATATACATGTATAAAAAAAATAAAAGATCACGACAGATGTTTGCAAATACATCCATATTTTATCAGTATAAAATAAGTAATGTGAAGGGGGGTAACATCATATCTCTCACAGTTTGGAAAATATAAGAATTGTTTCCAATGATAAAATGATTGAATTTGAGAAATTTTAAAATACCACAGAAGAGTAAAATAAATTTTAGTAATTGAATAAATGGCATCTGAAAATTATTTCTGATACATCAAGGCTTTTTTTTATAAATAAATAACAAATAAAAAAAACTGTTCATATATACCATTCTATTTTAGTATTTTTAAGCATTCAAAATTTTTTCTTCAAAAATCAGTAAAAGCTTCAACTAAGAGAGTATTTTCATTAATTATACAAGTTTCACTAAAAGCAATAAGTAAACCCTAAATAATAATTTGGGTATCAGTGATATATTACAAAATTGCTTAAGTATGCAAATGCCTTTAATTATAAAAACTTCTAGCCCAGACTTTAATAATCTTAAAATAATTTACTGTATTCAGTTTGACAAAATCACTATTACTAATTTAATCCTTTTAATTTCAGTCATTTATTAAAGTATCTTGATATTGTGTATATGTTAAATATGCCTGAAAAAATATATTATCAAGCTTAACCCAGTAACCCAAAATTGGATTTGAAAAATTTATTTCAATGAACTCGAAAAAACCATACACACAATACATAAATTTCAATCTAAAGAATTCTTTATAAATGAAAATATTTTTAGCATCTAAAAAGGACTTATAGTGGTTTAGCTACTCATTTTGTATCTTCGCGGTATAAACATACACTAGAGACAGCAAGTAATTAACAGTTTCAAGTAATCTCAAATTAGAGCAAGTAGTACATTTAGAATTTGAAAAGAACGCAAGAACTATAGTTCTTGAATGCATGAATGCTTAAATATACAACAGTATTATAACCATCTTAATAGAAAATTTCAAACAGTGTAAAGTTTTATCTACGTTTTCGACAATTTAAAAAAAACTTTAGCATTTTGATACAACATTCATTTATAAATTTTCAACCTATTAAGAAATTAGTCCACATTATAATAGCTAAGAAATCTTCAAAAAAATTTTTTTTACTTTCTGTAACTTACGAGACATTGAAAACTCAATTTTACCTTAAGATTATTTCTAGAAATACTAAAATATAAAAATCCTATAGCATACTAATTTTTAAAGTTTAGATAAGAATACAAATTCAAGATTCTAAACAAAACACACAACTGTTCAAAATCAGCCGAGTTTAAAGTTTCCTAGCATGCCAAACTAAATTAGCAATAATTTTCCTTAAAATTTTATATGAAAAAAAAAAAACCACATTACAACTTTAAGGCAAGAATTTTTTGAGAATATAGATTTAATTTCAATATTTTGTTTTCAATCACTATCATTATAAAACATCAAAAAAGCATTAATGTTTTGCTTAAAAAATATTTTTCCATTTCTTAAAATTTTTCATTGATCTCAATTTCAAGATCAAACCATCAAGATAAAATTCTTAACTAAATATGAGTTTTTCAAACCTTACAATAATTGAATTATGTATAGAATTAAATGCCAGACAATATATTTCAATACAGATTTACACATATAAATATTTCAATATTTATCATAAGTAAAACCGTAAAATCAGTATATTCCATAAATATGTGATTTTGAGTCATACATTATTCTCAGTAATCAAAAAAATCTTATCTATAAGAGTTTTAAAACAATTATGTTAAGACAGAAATATTTTTATATAATTTTAATACACAATATTGTATTCTCATACTTCAATGTTATTTTAAAAATCAGTGTTCCAAAATAAACTCCTTATCTCTGAAACTATATGAACATCTTATAATTTGTAACACTATTATAATACTCATTTACAAACAAACTTCAATTAAATTACATTCTATAATCAAAGCCTTAGGGTTATAATTTTAATCAAGGTATTTTATACAAAAGTACACAATTTAATTCAGAACACATTTTGATTTTTTATGCATTTTATGAATGCCATTGATATTTTATTTCAACTTCTAAAAAAATATGCTACATTAAAACAAACTAACATTTTAAAAATTACTAACTTTTAAGTATAATCACTATTTAAGTTTCATTTACACTCAAGATCATGAGTTAATTGAATTTAAGAATAAAATGCATCAATCAGTGTTCATCTTCAAATTAAATTTAGTTACACACACACACAAAAAAAAAAAACTTCCTTAACTTAACAATTTGAAATGTAATAATTTTCTGACTAACGAATTGCGAGTCAGCAATATTCACTAAAAGATTTTGTCTCAAAACATAACAGCTTTTGTGCATTTAACGATTAAAATACCATGATAAAAATGTATAAAATATTTCAAATCTTTCAGAGAAAACTTAAATATTAACATAACTAGATTCACAAATTTTCAAGAACTATATTTAAAACACAAGAAAACGATTAAAATATTCAGAATTGAAGAACTTCATGAATTTAAAAACGAACACTAGTGACGTAGCTGAGTTAATTTGACGTTCGAAAGGCCAAAGAACTCATTTGATGGATATTAAGTTAAGAGTTCATCCACTAACAATATATAAAATTATGAAGCGAAACAAATATTTTCGAATACAAAACGTTTTTGAATAAAAATAAATGTACTTACCTCGAATGGGGAAAGGTTTTGTACCATTACTGAATTTTTTACGCGCGGCCATCGCACACAAGATATAAACAAGACAATTTAGCCGGTGTTGCCGAACTTTGAGTACAATATGATTCCTAAAAGGATTCCAATCAAAATCGAAGCTGGACTGCAAAATACCTTCAAATGAAAAATAGAATGAGAACAGTTACTTAAAAATGATTAACCTTGATATAATTAATTGAACTGCAGTGCGTCACATATCCCTCCGGTTTCTTTTTAATCTAAGAAATATTTCAGGATTACACGTTTCTGATTGAAGAGCGGAAGTGTTATCATTCAAGGTTGTAACGTGGTGTGGTGCGTACACTTTGCCTTGAAATTCTTGGCAAGTTGACCACTTGATGACAGAAACAGTGTATTACGTAGATCCTGGAAGGATGCCCCCAAAGCACGTGCTGTCTTTACGGATAGCTTTATTATAATACGACTCTGATTACTAGCCTCATAAAAAACATTTCGAAATACGATGCATGATTTTCTTTTTTTCTTCTGAAGATCGTAATCACATTTCACAATTCTTTTAGACATGTTTTTGTCAGAAATATCTAGAAATGCGGGATCATCACTAACTTTTTGTTTCGGCAACAATGATCTCTGATATTTTTTCGCCCGTTTTTCACAATATTTTTCGTGACTCTGCAATTTGATTTATTTGGTCTGTCATTCCAAAGTAATTTAGATCCTTTCAAGTTGCAGAAAAATAATGGATTTTACCTTAGAGAAACGAATATACCTGCATTTCGGACGGATAATTGAAAAGCTTATCTGATTTGAGACTTTGATAATGAAAAGGGGACTTATACAATATAGGAAACTGGAGTGCATTCTATAATGATGCATAAAGGCAAAAAAAAAAGTTTATATTCGGGACGCATTAAATGAATTTTTTTTTCTCAAAAAGAAGTTATTCTTTTTTTCGCGTTAAATAATTGTTCCAGCTGCTCAACCCACTTTAAAGACATTAGTACTTGAGTCAAGACAAACCCTAGATTTTAATTTAAATTGGAAAATATTTTACGTTACAAATATTTCTTTTCTGCATATTTTTTTCTAATTACGTCATTACTTTGAAAAAGAGGATGCATAATAATTGTCAACAAAAGGCACAGCTTTTTACAATATTATTTTTTCTGTTATTCACAGGAGATCAGATGCTATTAGACATAAAAAAAAATCAATAACAATTACTAGTAAAAATAATTTTTTAAATCATTTATCTTAAATTTGTAAGTTCTTCAAATAAAATATCAAATGCTTAGATTTTGAAAACATTCTCTCTCATCCCGTATTTGTTTCGAAAAATTCCGAAAGCAAAACAGTCTTCATTTTGTTTTATTTAGTTTATTCTTTTTTTAAAAAATTTTTTGTTTCCCCTATGAACAAGTAAATTATATATCTACAAACATATATAATTTACTTTTAGGGATTTCGTTTTACACTTGAAAGATGCTTTTTTTTAAAAAAACAAAAATTTTGATTTGATGAATATTTTTGAGGAAAGATTTTAAAGATCACTATTCTAATATTTTAGAAGTTGTTTTTATGAATTCCACAAGAGAGATTAAAGACTGCAGTTTTTTCCAGAAACCTTGTTATCTGTTTAGCACTTAAGAGTTCAAAAACTGAGATCTGTTCCCCAAACTCGGCCTAATGTGGTCCGAAGAGTGGCCGAGTTTGTGAAAATGCCGGGTAATCGAGAGAATGGGGTTAAAATAGAATAAGTACGAGTCTTTCCTCGCAGAAAATATTGTACTGCACTTGTATGCAGAAATCAGAAGGAAATAAATGTCAAATACCCGTAAATATAGGCAGTGGCGCAGTGCCGGTATAAACTCATTTCGGATCATCGGCGCAGAAGATATGCGGACCCCCTTCACACTGCCAGATCGAAATTTATTACCAGAAAATCTGGTAAGTCCAGCTTATCCGGGCCCTTTAACTCCTTTGCGGGGCCCAAGTGCTCAATCGATAAACCGGCACTGCAGTGGCAATACACCCCCGCATTGCAGGGGGCACAAAGCATGAGTGACACTAAGTACGTATTTGGGCTTGGGGGTCAAAACCTGACTTTGTAGGGGGGACCTAATATTCGCCGTTACGCTACTGAATAAAGGAAAAGGGCAGTAGCGTAACAGAGAATGTTAAGGCCCCTTTAAAGCCAGGTTTGGCGTACTGAGCTGAATATTTCAAAGGTGTAAGTCAGGCTTTGGGCCTCCTAGGATCCTGCCCCTCCCCTACAATGCGAGGGTGTTCGTTTCGCCAATAGAAAAGTGTCCACTTTATAAAGGCAAGTTTTATCTTTTGCAGGTTTGTGTACTTTATTAAGGCCTTGCAGGTTTTTTCGACCCGCAAGGGTGTGACCAAGTGAGTTGGACTGCCGGGTTATGGAGTGCCGAGTTTTCGGGACTCTACTGTACTTTTCAGTATTCAGTATCGTAGTAGGTTATTAGATTTATGGGAGATGCGATTATAGTAGATCGCTTAATCTGTATTCAAAGTCACCTTATTCTCGGTACCCCAAAATTTTTTTTAAAAAAATTATCAGACCCTTTGCATATTTTTTATCAGTAATTTATTTTACAGAAACTTTTATATGGATTTATAGCTTTATTAATCTCTACAATAGAGACAGAACTGATTTGAACACCAAAGATAAAGGTGCCGAATGGACTTCGGAACTTAAAAATATGGATGCTCGGTGGCGTAACGAAGAATGCTAGGGCCCCCCTGCAAAGTCAAGTTTTGTGCTCCAAACTGAGGCTTACATAAAGTATGTATTTGGCATAAGTCAGACTTTGGGCCCTCTGCAGTCCTGTCCCCCCGGAGGGTGACAGGACTGCAGGGGGTGTACGTAACGCCACTGTGGTTGCTACAGTATGTTGCTGACTCGGACGGCTTTTAACAGTTTATACAAAAGTGGGATTTAACCAGGTAATGGTTTTGTGGCTGGCCAACCTTTCCCCTTTCTGTCAATAATACTGAACGAAATCCTATTAAAAATAATGGATAGAAATTTAAAATCTATCATAAGAAAAGGTAACTTACCTAAAGTTGCATTCAAAAACGAATAGACCACGATGGATCTGTGTGCAATAAACAAGTTATTGCCAAATTCTGAATCCATATATAGATTCAAAGTTATATTACAGGCCAAATTGTAACATAGCAATAAATATAAAATTATTTGTACGAAAATAATTATAAACTAAGTGTGTACTAAATTAAATACTATATTTATAGAGAGAAAAATTGAATACTTTTGCATTTGTCTACACTGTAATACTAAAGCTTATTATATTTTTAAGAGCTACCGATACTCCATCTATGAGCAGAATATGTAGGTAATCATAAGGAAATAAATTTGGAAATATGAATATATAAATACTATATATTATTTTACAATAACAAACTATATATAATATTCTATAAATAAGTATTTAATCCTTACAATTTCGAATTTCCTTATACAAATAACTATTAATAAAATCAATTGGATATTTTTGATATATCTACTACAATTAATAAGATTTTTACAATTTTTTAAAATTTTTCTTATTTTTTTAAAATTGTGCATGTATATGTGTGTGCGTGCGTTGAATACCAGCAGCCCTTTACATGTCAGTAGAGGGTAAGCCTTCAGCCCAGTACCCCTAAATCCCTTTCCCGTAAAACTAATTTAACTGCAAATTGGCTCCCTTTCTCTAACCGCTTGCACGAACCTTACTCTCTCGCGATCGACGCTTGTTGCAATACACGCACTGTAGTCATGGCTTTGCGTACAGAATGATTTATTGACGCATTGCAATAAACTAAGCTACATTCAACGGCTGCGATATTAATCAATCCCTAGTCATTCACAAACATACCTATTAGAAGTACTCCAAGTCATATTATATATATATATATATGCAATAATTCCCTCTAGTATCCTTTTTATTAACTCTTTGTATTAATATTCGGACAGACTTTAATTCTTTAGTTTAAAAATAACACTGTAATCTTAATCGTAATTGGCTAGTCCGAAATCCCTGTCCCGCCAATTCTATCCAATCAGAACTATTATTACGTAATAACCACTGCTAGAGTATAAAAGCTAAAATCTTGTGTAAGCTAATTTTTATTTTCATTATTGTGAAAATAAATATATTATTAATAATGACTTATATTTTTTTTCTTGATGATTAATTGTTCTAGGTAAAAATAATAATTTTAACCAATATTAATTTTCACATCCTGACTACTTAAACTTAGTTAAAAATAAACAATTGTCCTTTTAAAACTAATTACTTAAATGTATTATTGTATATTAAGGATAATAAATTACATGGTAGTATTTATAATATAAGAGATGCATTTAGTTTTAATATTATTAAAATGCCCTTTTGGTATTCGAATGTATCAATTTCTTTTTACAGAAATATTTTTGTAACTACATTAATCATATCAATATATTGGTTAGGGTTAAATTTAATATTTTAAATCTTAATAAATTTATCGGTTATTGTATTGAACATGAATACCCCATTAATTTTCTTTACAATAGCATTTCTGAGGGGTTTAAGTTTACAGATAAATTTTAATAATATTTGCGTTAAGTTTAAATTTTTTCATCGATAATGTTATTTATTCATTCTTCATCTTTTTTTAAAAAGTGTAATGTTATTAAATTTTCTACATACTTTCGCAAGAGGGTGCTACATATGTTAAGTAAAATTAAATATAATTTAATTTATATTAGAACTGTGTAACATATGATTAGGGGTCCTCTTCATTCCAAAAAATTTCCTATGGAATAATTTCTTTTAAGTAAGCAAAGTCTTATTTATAATAGATCTTATTATTTGCTAATTTTTACTTTTATGCGTTGTTGCTCTTTGTTGGTTTTATATTGGCTGGAAATGTTAACATGGTGATGTGTTGTAGGAGTATCATTTTAATAGTACTTCGTACAGAATATTTTTAATTTCTACTTTAAGTAAGTAGTTTTTATTAATTTTTCGTGTCATAATTTTATTTAATAATAGCATTAGTGTGTTTTATTTTCTAATAATGACTTCTGATAGTTTATCTTCCCCTTTCCTATAGCTCAGTAGTATAGAAAAATTACAGGAAAAGGTCGGCTGGCCTCAAAACATTGTTTAAACCTGCATTCTTGGCTTCTAAGGTCAAGAGTTTGCTATTATATACTACTGTGGCTAATATTTCTTACTCTCTATACCAGTGATATTCAACCTGCGGGCTGCATGTGGCCCAGTTATGCCCCATTTTATTAAGAAATTCAGTTATTGGAAGACAATTTATTAAAAATTTAGAGAGGAATTATATCAGTCAAGCAATCAAATTTATCAATTGTATTTTTTGATAGTAGAATGTAAGCAAGAGAGGTTTGGTGCTATAGATGAAAGAAAATCGAAACTACTCCATTACTCAGTAAAAAATGTATAAAAGTAAATATTTCTTGTGTGTTTTTAATAGGAAGCTTAATATAGTATTAAAATCAAAGTCGAAAATGAGTTTTATAATATTTTGATCAATTCTGCTCTGTTAAATGTTGCTTTGGTCTTATAGTGTGTTTTTTTCTATTATCTTCATGCTGTGGCCCGCGTGAAATATCTTTCTGAGTATGCGGACTGGCGAGAAAAAAGATTGATTACACCTGCTCTGTACTGTCTAGTTATACTTAGGATTATATATATATATATATATATATATATATATATACAGTCGGACCTCTATATAACGAAGTCACTGAATCCCGGAAAAAAGTTTGTTATATGGAAAATTCTTTACATAGAGGTTCATCTTTTAATATACTTTATAAACCATATAAGACAAATTTCAAATTCATAAACACTGTATATTAAAAAAAGTAATTATTCAAACCTTTTTTTAAAATTAATATGTTTATTTTGTGTACTTTGCACATCAAAAAAGAAAAAGAAAAACTGCAAGGAAAACAAGAAAAAAGAATGTACGTTCATATTAAGAAAACAATTTTATACTAAAATTAATGAATTTTAAGGACATTTCATAATTTAAAGCATACAAGTAATATTAAACATACATTATTTTATAATTAGAACACGGGACAACTCCACTGAGTGTGAAAGAGGATATTTTTTAGTGAACTGGGCAATGGGGGTTAAAGGTTGCAATTCTTGTGGATGAAACGTCCAGAACTCTATTGCTCTCGGCGAGTTAGGATCTAATAAAACCATCTCAAGATTTATGACCACCATAAAATGTGTTAGAGAAAATTTATTCAGAAATACTTTAAAAAAAAGGCAGAACAAATATTGAATCGCAAAATAAAAAGTTCGTTATGTAAATGCACTTTGCAATAGAGAGGTTACTTTACGAAGAAAATCGTGAAGTGTGCAAGGTTACAGGAAATAGTTCGCTGTATAGAGAAAAATTCGCAATATAGAGGTTCGACTGTATATATAAATAAAGAAGAATCTGCTAGTGTGTAATTCTTATCTTATAAATATACAGTTTTGTTCGGATCTTGATAAAATTTTGCTCACTTGATTTTGGAAGTAAGAATTGGCACATGGGCTACATATAATTCGGGAAAACCACTCAGAAGGGGCCATACTTAGGGTTTTTATACTTCTATTTTACTTATTGCATCGGCATTCTAATAATGCATATCGATGACCCATTTCAGAATTCCTGAGATATTTTAGTACCTATGTCAATTTTTAGTACTTTTAAATACTGATTTGCAAATATTTTGCTTCCCCCCTTTTATTTGGATATTTTTTTCTTTTGACAAATAAAAGAAGTTCGTTCAATCTGTGTTAAGACCCAGGAATGCCGAGTATTTCAGATATATATATATAATCTGTATTTTTCATTTTTGCGATACATTTAAGTATTTTAGCAATAACTAAATTTAATTATTTACTAACGATATTAAACATATATCAAATATCTATAAATATGGTTAGTAATACTTATTAAAAAAAAGCTGCTATAGTTTTTTGCGACGTATCGTTAAAATTCCTTGATTATTTTTAGCAAGGAAAAGAGGGTATAATTTTTTTTTTATAAAAACTTCATCTTCTGGTATCGATGTTTTAATCATAGATTCAAATTTTATTAAGAACATTCAATCCTTGTGCAATACCGGGTATTTTAGTTAGTATTAAACAAAAAAGAGTTCTCACAGAACTTTGCTTCGTGAACAAAGTATTTCAGTTTAAACAGCTTTGTTTTCTTTTCAAAGTAATTTTTAATAGATTAAAAATATTTCTCCCTTGAACAGTGTATCTTAAGCCTACAGTTAAAAAATGCTAAAAACTTTTATTTATTTTGGATTAGCATGATTATTTTATTTGTGTGTGTGTGCAATAAAGACCACATTTTATAACTCCTCCCCCCTCCCCAAAAAAGCTTTGTTATTGTAAAAAAAAGGGTATTCAGGTAGAGTTAAATTTATATATTTCCTTGAAATTTTACGATATAATAGTTTAATTGAATATCTTTCTGTAATTTTTCTAATGTTATAGTAATATCATTTGATGAAAAGTTGTATTTAATTGCTTTTAAAGTAACAGATAATTCTTTTTTTAAAAAAAACTTTTCTAAACACTTATATGATTTGAAATCAAAACACATTTTATCAACTTTCATTCGAAGAAGCTTAAAGCATAATAAAATGATTGCAGTTAGAGATTATTTATAGTTCAAAAATATTCTATTTTCAATACCTAATCCATGAGTTGAGAACGAACAGCAGGAGAAGAAAATAATCTTGAGAATAAGAATGTTTATTTTCTCTTTCATTTAACTGTTTTTCTTCACATATTTTTTAAGTCTTCACCATTTCTTATCTCATTTCAAGAGAGGGATAGAAAAACAGTCTTACTCAGGATTCAGCTATGGTTAAATATATTTTTGTCAAGTACAGAATATTAGATAAACTTATCCCTCAGTCATTGACTCGGATAATTTTTTTTAAACATTTGGTTTTTGAAAGGAGGCAATGTTATTGAAAAAATCTGTGACAAGGCACATAATGGCAAAATGATTTTATTTAAAATGTTTTATACGTACTAAATAATTATCAATTTTTGTTTGCAGAAAATTGTTTGGGGGTTAGAGGATTTTTAATTTTTACCAAAAAGATCACCCACTGGAGCTTTCGTCCACATGTTTTTAGAATGAAAGTCCCCCCTCAATAAGTGAAACATGTGTACGTCACTGCAACCAACATAAATAACTGGTATGCTATTTCGAATGAAATAATAGTATTCATCAGAATAAGGGAGCCTGCGGCTTTAAGTTTTGGGGCCTTTGAGAATTTAGGCTCCAAGTGCAATTGTAAAGAACACATATATAAAAACTAATGAAGAAATAAGATCTTAAGAATTCCTTTTAAAGACAAAAATAAGAAAGCAAATTTATCTGTTCACATTTTTACAAATATCATTAGCATAAAAATTTAAATAATTATAATGGAACTCTCTACATTTCCTTTGTTTCGATTTCCAACAATTTTATCTGCATTTTTATTCACATTTAAGTCTTCGTATAGTATTTTCTATGAAAAGCAATGTTTAATTGGGTAGTCTTTCTCATATGATATTAACTTAATGGACTTAATTATATCATGGACTTAAAACATTTTTTCGTTATTATTTTAAGAAAGGACAATCCCATCCAGCAATTGTTAGTGTAGCTCATAATAGTCATTGTTAACTGGCTTCCAGACCAAAACGCAGAAAATGACTCCGTAGTTACGTATGTTAAAAAGCTGTATTAAATGTTATTAAAATGATATCACTATGTTGTGTATAAAGAGGGAAGTAAAAAAAAAAACTCAATTTAGAGTCGATCACTCGGAAATCTAAAAAATAAAAGCAAATTTAAAAACATCGCATGTGGTTGCTTTAGCAATGAGTTTTCGGCATGCTTCGGAACAGTAATAGGTAAACTGTGACTCTGGCCACAAATTTTAAAATAGTAGAATATAAGTTCATTTTAAGGGGATAGTGGACCTTCACAATGCCAAATTTAAGTCAAAATTGCGATTGTGATTTTGTATACTAATACACTGCTGGACAATTGCTAAGGACGGATCACAAATTGCTATGTAGCATAACATTAAGCGAGACATCAGGCCTAGTAGGATAAAATATAGTTGCCACACTGTTCAGACATTAGAATAAAGAATATTTATTGTTCTGGAAAGTACAAAAGCTGTGAAACATCTGAAAGAAAAAAAAATGTTCATTTGATCTGCGTACGGAGAAATGGAACAATGCATCTAAAAAGTCAGCAGGCACCTTAAAGAAAGGTATCAGTACGGGATATGTCCACCGTGGAGTGTGATGCAACATTCCACACGTCGTACCATACTTTGCACAACATTATCCAGCAGCTGTTGAGGCAATTTATCCCATTTCTCTGTGAGTGCACGGATGAGGGTGTTCTTGTTTGTCGGAGGATAGTTTCGACCAGCAACTTGCCTCCCAAAGCATCCCACACATTTTCAATGGGGTTTAGATCTGGAGAACGCGCTGGCCAAACGAGACGTTGAATACCCTCGCTGTCTAGACACTCCTGAACAGCGAGTGTTCGATGACATGTTGCGTTGTCGTCCATAAAAACAAATTTATTACCGACAGCACCACGGAAAAGACGAACATGAGGAAGTAGAACTTCATCAATGTATCGTTGGCCCGTCATAGTCCCATTCGCAACCACATGTAGGCGAGTGCGGCCATTGATCATGATGCCGGCCCACACCATGATACTGCATGTCGGATATCGGTCCTTTTCCTGGATATTTTCTGGACGATAAGCAGTACCACTCTCGCGCCAGATCAGTTGGCGTTTACAATCCGATGACAGACTGAACCTACTCTCATCTGAGAATAGTACGCATGCCCAGTCCTGTTCAGTCCAATTGTGATGCTCACGACACCATTGCAAACGGGCAGTACGGTGCTGTCTGGTCAATGGGACACACACAACAGGTCTGCGTGCGTATAGTCCTCCTCCCCTCAAACGTCTGGCAACAGTTTTTCGGGAGATCTGCTTTCCTGAGGCAGCAAGAAACTGATTTGCCACCTGCTGAGCTGTGGTGCGCCTGTTCCTTTTTGCTGATAGGACGATATGTCTGTCTTCTGCAGGCGTCGTACTTCTAACACGACCTCCCCCGTGCCGTCTACTACACATTCCAGTAGTTTTAAATGACTTCCACAGCCGTGAAACAACGCTGTGAGCGATGTCGAACACCCTGGCAACATCTGTTATTTTTCGCCCTTCTTCGATCTTTCCAATAATTCGGCCACGCATAAAATCATCTATGTGGTGTCGGGAAGACATGCCAAAAATTTTAAGTTCGTCTATTAAATCTTTCCTGTAAAACTTTGACTTGAAACAACAACTGTCCACACGCGTCAAAACCTTTAAAGCTCTTATAAACGCTATCACGTGATGAACAGACGTGGAAAAAAATTTGCATACTCATACTTCTTCTTACTAATATCCCGCACTTATTCTAATTTTCCACATTTTGCTTCCTTTCATTTTGTGGTTGCTATGGATGATAGTGTTATCCGTTCTTAGCAATTGTCCAGCAGTGTAATATTCCTTATATTTCATAGAATAATTCTGTCAATGAATTTTGTCATTTTAATTAATAATTACTGAATTACTTTGTTCATTTTACTCACATAAATGTTTAAAATGCACTTTTCTTAGTTCGTTAAATTTTCCTTTTCATTGTTACGTAAAATGATCCTTGCGTTTCAAGTTACGTCATATCTCTTTTAAATTTTCACAACTTGCGAAAGTTGATATTATTCACAAATTTGTGCATTAGTTTTCTAAAATATTTAACGTCTTATTTTGTGTTGTTTTGATTACCTTGAATGGGTGATAATTGGTAAAATATTTCGTATAGTATAGAAAATTTATCTTTTTTTCAACAAATTTTATTCTGAATTTAAAATCCATGCACATATATATTTTGTTTTACTTGATCTATACATAAAACAAAAACTATGTGTATATCTTAAAAACAAATACACAAGGAGCATTTTTAAAAATAGTTTAAAATATTAATTTTTTAAAAAAAATCAGTTTATAATAGTTTTTTTTAAAAAAATATGCTTAAATTCTGAAATACACTCTGTCGCAAAAAAATATATGCACCCAGTAGATATCAAGCTACAATCACGAAACTCGGCAAGAATGTAGTCTGGTAAGAGATATGCAAATGATTAAAATTTCGAAGCCAATGAGACAAGGCTAAGTGTGCTATGCGCATATTAGTTGCGCAACTGGGAGAGTTTAAAAGCATGAGTACGAGCGCCGTACGGCTATCCAAACGAATCTGATGACTTTGATAGACGATATTGAGACTTAGGATGCCTCTAAGACGTAACCGGCGGCAGGACGAGCAGCTGACGGACTTTGATAGGGGCGCCTCAGAGAAGCAGGTGGGTCGAATAGACGTATCGGCCGCCACCTCGGTCGGAGTGATATGGTAGTTGCTCGGTGTTGGCAACAGTGGATCACAGAAGGTAGAGTGTACCGTCGCGGAGGGTCAGGACGTCCCAGGAACACAAATGATCGCGAGGATCGTGCAATCAGAAGAGTGGCCACTTCGGCACCAGCAACGTCGCTAGCATCGATTCAACGCCACTTACCTCCTTCCAGACATCCAGTGCCATCAAGAGAAACCATAAGGAGACGACTGACCGAAGTTGGCTTAAGGAGCCGACGTCCGCTAAGACGCTTACCACTGACCCCGCATCATAGGCAGTGTCGACTGGATTTTTGCCGACCTCGGGCAACTTGGAGTGTGACAGACTGGAGATGTGTCATCTTCAGTGATGAATCCCGATTCAGTCTCAGTGCTGATGACCACCGCACACGTGTCTGGAGGCGCACCGGCCAGCGGTCCGATCCGGCATTTATTGTCGAGAGGCATACAGCAATTTCACAAGGTGTGACAGTGTGGGGAGCAATTTCTTGGGACACACGATCATCTTTAGTGGTCCTTCAAGGCACTTTGACAGCTCGCAGATACGTGGACGATATTTTAACGCCGATTGTGCTACCCATGCTTTTAAGTCACCCAGGTGCCATTTATCAACAGGATAATGCTCGTCCACATACTGCGCGACTCTCCCAACAATGTCTTCAAGGATATGACGTCCTACCATGGCCTGCCAGGTCACCAGATCTTTCGCCAATAGAGCATGTCTGGGACGCGTTGGGAAGGCAACTGCAGCCGTTCCGAGATACAGGAGAATTAACTGCGCAGATGCAAAGACTATGGCAGGATCTTCCACAGGGGGTCATAAGTGATCTAATTGAATCGATGCCACGCCGAATTTCGGCTTGTATAGCTGCCAGAGGTGGCTTTACTACTTACTGATTTTTAACCTTTTGCAAGCTGTAACCGCTTAATAAAATGATATTTTGTTCTGAATTTTTAATCATTTGTTTATTTTCATATACACTACATGCATACCAAATTTCGTGAATGTAGCTCAATTTCTTCTGGGTGCATATATTTTTTTGCGACAGAGTGTATAATAATCATTTACTATACTGATTCCATTTTCAGCTATTTAAGCTAACAATTTAAGAAATTAGTTCTAATGGTCCACCGTTCCCTTAAATGTTTTTTATGTGAATTTTTGGGCGGGCTTTTTCCTTTATATATGAGAAAATTGACAAAGAGATCTGAATATTTTGAACATATGCAAAATTTAGTTGCAAAAATTTATATAGAAATTAATTTAAAACCTTAGTTATTCTAGATTTTTAGGTATCAAAATAGATGCATACCGATTACAAAGGATTACAAAGTGCCTGCAAGCTTTGCATTAGAAGTCAGACATCGAAGCTAAACATGGTGTAAATTTTAATGCATGTAAAATCACGTGATTTCGCCATGAACGATAAGCAAGCTAATATTACTCGCATCGATGCACCTCAAAGGAAATAGATGTCATTTACTGTTTACATCTTTCCCTACATATAATTTTCCCATTTAGGATATCCATTTAGAGGTCAGAGGAGGAGGAGATAAAATAAATAACGACAAATGTAGTAACAGTCGGTTCGAGATTGTGGGCAAAAACCTACCACTGAATGGTAAGATATTGAACCTACCACCTGTTTGAGCACTGGGTTCTATATAAGAAGTGGAGGGAAATTACGTATATATATCAAAAAGTGGCATTGGAAGTGCTTGTTAAGATTGTGAATATGTGCAAAATATTTTAACGTCAGAAAAAATGATAAATTGATTGAAATGTCGTATTTTTAAAAATAAATAACAAATATACTTTTTTCACCGTTATGTTGAGTAAACCAGAGGTTCTTATCTGAAAGCAGTCCTCAAAGTATGCATTTCCAGTTATTTCATTTTTCAGCTTAAAAATTCCAGTTATGAAGCATTATTCGAATTTGAAATGAAAAACAGACCTTGAGTGTGAAGGGGGAGGGAGGTATCACTGGATTTTTTTTTCCAAGAAAACAGTTTTCAAAAAACAGTTACATATGCAGGCTATACTGTAGCGTACAATGTTACAAAAAGCAATAATCTCTCTCAGATAGGGAGTTTGCAAAATAATGTATAGTCCAAGTTTGTAATGTCTTATATCTTGACAAAAAAAAAAAGGGGGAGAGGATTTTGATATTGTAAGCTTATCTAGAAAAACCGTAACTTATAAAATCGAAACCACAAATAAACGTTGCATTCCACATTTGAAATAAATAAGGAGTCAATTTAAATTCAAATACTAATACAAATACTAATTCCAAAGAAAGCACTGTTTTTTATATTAACTGGTACACCTTCAGGAATATTACTTACTTAAAAGAGATCTTGATCACAAAATTATCAACTATTAATGAGAAACTGGTAGCCATGTGGTCATTAAAAGGAATAATAATAAGTTCTAATACATTTCATGAATAATTTTTGGAAGGGCTTTGAGCTTTGAAAGTAACCGTAACAATAACTGTAATATTAGTACCGATATAACACAAAATATGAGAAGGAAAAATCTTTTCACCCCCCTTCAACTTAAAATAGAAAATTCATTGGGAATAATACTGTATTTTTGCACTGCATTGAAAGTCAAAATGCCATGTGTTAACTTGCACTGAATATAAAAACTGTGTGCTTCATATAATCTTGAATCGTATAAATACTTTCTGTCTCGTGGGTGACCAAAAAAAGTGTCAAGATAATCTAAATTCTTGAAAGTGCTGTAGTATATGGAAGTACGGTGGCTTTGAGCGAGCACTGAAAGATGAAATATTGTCATTCTTCCATAACAAACTATAGAAGAGAAATGTTCTGTGTTTTGAGGGAAATGTAGAAGAATACAACGCGTGTGTGAGTTTCGGATTATGCATTTTCCTCAGATTATCTCTTTCTCATGAATAAATTGAATTACAAAGAAAAATCAATTTATCAATGATGTCCGGAACCATTTCAGAGTATTTAAATGAGAACCCGTTATATTTATTAATTAGCTAGGGGAAAACGTCTTGATACACTTTTAAAATTTAAATAAAATTTTAGATCTAAAGAAGGCCTGATTAAAATTCATCTTAAATTTAAACAAAGATTCAAGAGTTCATTGCAATTGAAAAATTTAAATGCGTATATTCAGCATGTCTTTTAAAGTGGACTGTGAATTAATGAGACTGGCGTTACACCTTAAGGTAATTTAATTGTAATATAATAATCACCTCATACAATTGTTTCTAAGTGTCTTAAAATTATACAGGGTTAAGTCATATTACTATGACCTAGAATACCTGTATCTAAAACAACCACATTTCACAGCACGGACAGAAACCAGAAGGCACCGGAGTTAGTTGATAAGACTATGAAAGGTTGCGACAGATATATGGAGTCATGCATTCAGTTCTACGTTTGACAATAGCAATGGGGGGTATATGATGAAGTGTCCATACTGCTATCATGGCAATTGAGATGGTCCCAGAAATGTTTTATTGGGCTCGGATTTGATGAATTCGGGGTCAGTGGATTATTTGGGAATCTTCATCGTGCTTCTGCAACCAATGTGAGACAATTCAGGAGTATAACATGGGGCACTGTTCTGCTGGAAGATAAAATCCTTGTCAGGAAACATATTCCGTGCGTATTTCAATGTTTTTAAAAACTAACTTATTGGTACTTGATCTTAAATGTGTGGGAAAATTTATCGAATTGATTGCATGCGTGTACATGATCGGTAACATAGGAGATATAACTCAATCCGATGCGTATGAATTTTACACATAAGAACAACTATAAGCAAAACTTTTCACACGCCATAACATTGCTATGGAGGTTGTTTATTTTTCGACGTTCCTTGTTTGACATTTGAACGTTCTTTTGTTTGATAAAGTGAAAAATCTGACTCACCGGAGTAGGCAACCCTTTGCCAATCAGTAGCAATCTAGTTCTGATTTGCTATTTAAATTGAAACCATTTTTGACGATTCGATTTTGACATTGTAGGTCTAGTGATCTTCCGTCTACATCAGAGTATGATCCATCACTGGGTTCGCTGTATTGTTGCCTTAGACACAAGGTTGGAAGGACCTTGGTTCGTTTGACACGTTGGTTGTTCAAATGTAACGCTTCGGTCAGTCTTCGCATACATCACAACCCATGTTCGCCTCTCACATCAATGGTACATGGTATTGCTTGTTTTCAATGGTACTGTTACTCCAGTCTAAGTACACATTCCCCACAACAGACGTAAGCAATTCGCAAACTGTGCAGGTCTTAGATTACTGCCACCCTTAGAGCAAAATTCCATGACCATTTCTTTGTGGGTGTAGGCAAATCTTGCGTCTTACCCCTCACAACATGAAGACGTATATATTTCAAGGTACTAGCTAACTAAAATTAGATGACCATCGAGTGTCAATGAGTTGTTTATGCTCAGAATGAGGGAAAATCTGACTGAAATAAAATTCATCTAAGTACTCCTCTGATGGACGGATGCGTATGTGGCAGAAAATCGTGAAAAGTTTTTAATTGCTTTTCTTGGTGAGAAGGAGTTTCAGGGCGTTGCCAATCTCAAAAAAAAGAAGAAGGGAGGGGGAGGAGAAGGAGACTAACCAAGATTTAGGGCTAAACTTGACAAGATTGATGCCATAAATATTGAAAATTTGTTATTGTTGCACGAGTTTCATTCCTCCCCTTTAAAGTATTTTTTTGCTGCTCAGTTATTTAAAATGTTAATTAAACTTTGATTTAAAATTAATTAACATGTTTTTCTTAAGTTTTAAACACTATACTTAACTACAGTTAGAAATTTAAATCGTTTAAAGTAAGCATATCCATACTAGCCGTGAAAAAGACATTTAAGTTGATAAATTTGCAAAAATTCAATATTAGGTAAACAAGAATCTACCCTAAACAAAAAAAAATTGTCAAGGGGTCTATGAAACAAAAAAGTTTGAGAACCTCTGGTTTAATGCGCTTCAAGGTAGCTTAGTTTCCAACTTTTATATTCCTACTCTCTCGTTGGGGTGGTTTTCGGAGTACATAGTCCCGTCGGACTCTAATCTCCTATCCTGGAATTTAGATGACTGTACAAAATTTACCATTGCCCTTTTTAGAAAAGTATTAAGTTATAAGTAAAATTTAATTTAAGAAGAATTAGAATATATAAAAATTTATTGCGAAAAACATTTAACAGATAAATTATATGTAAATAAAAAAGCTCTTTTAAGAGCTAGTATCCCACTAGTCCCACCTTCTGCGAATGATTGGCTGTGTGCTATTTATACGGTCATATAATATTGTTACTCTCGACTTTGTAGAATTTTCCAAGTCTTAGTTGAAATCAAATTCCCTAAATTTAGAAAGTTAGTCCAGAAAGTTCGTGCTAAGTTTACTTCATCCTATGTATGTAAACAAGTGTTTTCTATGGTGAAATTTCGAAATAACTGTATTAGAAAGAATAAAAAGATGAGCATTTTTAATTTCAGCTCTCAGAATCAGTGCATTCTAATTTGAGCGAGCATATGAGGAACTTTTAGAACTTCAGTCACAGCTTCATTTCATTAATAATAAAGAATTTCCAAATTATATTCAATCTTTTTTAACCTAATGGATTTTACAAAAAGTTGTTTCGGCCATCCAATCTTGTTATTTTCTTTAATTTTGACTCAACCTTAAAAAAGTTTGCCTATTATTTCATGAGTTTTTCTGGCCATGAGATATTAATTTTTAAAAATATACTACTTTATTTTCCTCAACGTATTTTAATTTGCCATCAAAATAATATTACTGAGCTATTAAGCCGATTTAAACTATTATTAGGATAGCTCATATATACTCTGAAACAGTAGCGCACACAGGAATTTTTCAAGGGGTCGAAAGTTCACCATTCTTGTATCATGCTCCTTTTGATTTTGTCGATTTTCGGGAATTTATTAATTAATGCTAATTATTAAATAAATAATTAGCATTAATTAAATATTTTGCTGCTGTTGCAAAGATATTTTTAAAAAAGCCAGTTTATCTCGTCTTGAAAAAGATCCCCCAGAAAAAGAGCCATTTAAAGATTTGTGCTTAGTGGTATAGTGATAGTAAAATTTTATTTTTTAAATATAACATTTTCCCGACAAACCAAACAAGTTATTGATCCATGTTTATTTTTCTCTACGAAATAGTCAAGATCCCAATCGTCTTGAGACAACATATATTATTTAGATATTTTTCGTTTGGAGGGCATGAAGGTTAATTAAAAATTAGATTAAACCATAAAATGGTCACTACTCCACTGTTATTTGCCATCACTAACCGTTATAATTACAAGAAGAGAACAAGTTATCTCACAATTCGCAACAGCACGACATCGATGGCAAAATTGATGTATGTGATTGCTTGATTGATAGAATTTCTTCCTAAATGTGTAGTGCATTGTTCTTAAATAATTTAATTTGTTAATCATCTGGCCATGACCGGGCCACTCAGAAATGTCCGGTGGGCCACATGCGGCCCGCGGTCCTCAGGTTGAGTATATTAAATGCTTATACAAAAAAAAAAAAAAGGAAAAGCATGAGGTTTTAGAAAAGTCTTTTCTAAATTAAGATTGAAATCCCATTTGATCATTTTATTTAAAAAAGCTAGAGAATTTTTCCATTAAGATTTAGTTCATAGTTTTGTATTAAAGTCACAATAAAACAACAATCCTGCTATAGGAAATGGACCTCGTAATTCAGAAGCTCGGAGGGAGGCCGACATCTGATATACACTGCTGGCCACCGTAAATGCAGCACCAAGACAGACAAGAGATAACACATCAAAATTTATTTTGTAGATAACATGTTGACCAAGTATCAAATGATTAAATTTATAGACTTCTGTGAAGTGTGATTCCTGCCAGAATCAGTAGCCAGAGTAGCCCCCAATTGTTGGAGATCACCGCTGCCACACGCCTCGGCATTGATTCAAAGAGACTTTGGATGTGTTTTGGGGTACAGCAGACCAAGCAGCTTCCACACGTTTCCAAAGTTGATCTGGCGTGGCAGCTGAGGGTGTAATCTGGGTCAATCGTTGAACAACTATGAACCACATGTTTTCTGTCGGCGAAAGATCCGGAGAGCGAGCTGGCCAGGGAAGCAATTCAATCAGGTGATTGATGAAGAACCTTTGGACAATGCGTGCCACATGTGGTCGCGCATTATCCTATTGAAATATGGCTGTAGCCAAGCCCTGAAGGTAAGGAAGGACAACTGGCTCCAACACCACGGAGATGTAGCGCTGTCTGTTTAAAGTACCGGCAATGCGTACTAGAGGAGAGCGAGAGTGATTACATATACCACCCCATACCATAATACCCGATGCACGATCAGTGCGGCGGTGCATAACGCAGCTGTTTAGCATCCACTCTCCACGGTGTCTCCAGACTCGAATCCGACCAACATGGTGTTGCAGACAGATGCGTGACTCGTCAGTAAAGACAACTTCATTCCATTCTGCCACCCACATCCTTCTTGCATCGCACCATTGGCAGCGGAGACGTCTGTGTGTGATGTTCCCCCCTTGGTAGAATATCTCTCGGAGTGTCAGCGTGAGCTTGAGGCGTAGGATTGACGAAAGAACTAGAATCAAACATTATCTTAATATGACTTTATTAAGATATTCAACTTAAACCTTTAACAAATTAAATTATAATAATTAATGTGAGAGAATCTAGGATGGCAAAATACGCAACACACAATATATACACTCAGGAGCATTGAAAATAGCGACCCAAGAAGAAAGCATCGGATTGAAATGAAATTTAATACACATAATGACACAAATAAGAGATTCACTTGATCTCAAAAACAAGACAATTAAACGAATACAGGGTGTGCAACGACACCAATACTGGGCAAATTCAACAGCGCGTTGGACCACCTCCAGCTGCAATATATCCCGTACACGGTCCGGCATTGAGTTGATTAGACACCTTATGTTGTCCTGAGGCAGATGAGCCCACAAATCTTGAACAGCCAACTCTTAATCATATACAGAATGACACGATGGCATCTGCCGTTTTAGCTGATCCCACACGTGCTCTACAGGGGACAAATCGGGGGAGCGGGCCGGCCATGGAAGAGTCTGAAAATGACGTAGGAAGTCTTGAGCAACTCTTGCTGTATGCGGATGAGCATTATCTTGCTGGAAAATTGCCCCTGGGAGACCATTTAGGAAAGGTCCTACATGGGGTCGAAGAATATCATCAACGTAACGTTGGCACGTTAAGATTCCACGCATCATAATTAAAGTGGACCGGCTATCATAGGCTTTGGCGCCCCCCCAGACCATTACCCCAGCATGCGTGCAGTGGGACGTAGAACAGTGTGGGGGGAATTGTACCGCTCACAAGGGCGCCTCCACACCCGTACACGGTTATCATCTGTCCCCAAAACAAAGCGGGATTCATCACTAAACACAAACTTTTGCCAATCTGTGACATTCCACATTGATCTGGCTGGCACCACTGGAGACGCAGTTGCCGATGTTCCGGTGTTAAAGGGAGTTCACGGAAAGGGTGCTTGGGTTTAAGATTTGCTTCTGCAAGGTGTCTGGAAATTGTTTGTGGAACAATTGCTACGCCTACGTCTGCTCGTATCGTTGAACGAGTCACTGTGGAGTCCACAAGTGCTTGCCGCACGATCGTTCGATCCTCTCTCCTCGTGGTCTTCCTGTTCGCTACAGACCAGGTTTTCCGCACTTGGGTACCTTCTCGTGTCCACTGCTCCCTACAATTTCTAACAGCACATTCCGAACGATCCACGAGGCCAGCAACACGGCGCGTCGACCAGCCTGCAGTTTTCATCCCGATGATCAGGCCTCTCTCAAACTCGCTTAAGTGTGAGAAATGTCTTCTAGAACGTTTACCTGGCATGTTTCGCTTACCAAAGTCTTCCTACAATCGGTGGGTAATCGTCACGTTTATGAATCTTCGAATTTGCGCTGGCTTATATAGCACACTCTCCCTGATTGTAGCGCCACCTCGGCGTGTATGAGCATACGTATTGGCACAAAACTTGGATCATTTGCATATCACATTACGCTGTACTTATTTGCAAAGTTTCGCGATTGTACTTAGCTTCCTTCTTGGGTCTCTATTTTCAATGTTCCTGAGTGTATATTTAGATAATAAGACTTAATCTAATTCAGACCACTATCAATAACTGAACCTCCTAATCACTGATTCTAATATTAAATAATCAATCCTACCCAGTGGCGCACACAAGGGGGCGTCCTGGGGGTGCGGACCGCCCCTAAAGCCCTTGATTTTTTTTCCAATTCATCCTAATTCTAAGTATATAGTACGTAAAATTTAATTAATTACTTGTTATTAATTATTAATTTTATTAATTAATGCTAATTATTTAATCAAAAATTAGTTTTTTACTGTGTTTTGTTCACGAAAATCGACAAAATCAAAAGGAGCATAATACAAGAATGGTGAACTTTCGACCCTGGATCCCCCCCTTGAAAAATTCCTGTGTGCGCTACTGATCCTACCTTATTACAGCTTGGAGAATCAATCAATATTGACTTATGCTCAATCTTGTCTTTAATTGCATGCACTGGTGTGCAACTTGACCTTCATATATTCGATCACTTATAACTTTTAGTCACCGTCACGTAAAGCTCATTTAGACTTGAACCACGAACTATATTAACTTTTCTTTATTTGCCATCAACTGCCACAAACTAACATCAATTGTCATACATTACCCTACATAGCCATCTCGTGTACTCTAAGTTCCGATATTTAAAAGCTTGTTCATTTGCATCTTTCATTCACACTTCACTTCTTGGATTTGGTTGGAAAAGAGTTGCCATTAATACTGGCTCAAAGAACCCAAAGGACATGTTAAAGAAAAGACGCGTGAGCCCGTCACATGTGGTACTACGTCAAGGGTATACCAAGCAATAGACGTCTTGTGAACAGACCACTCTGCTGTAAACGGCGTCGAATGGTACGCGCAGACACTGAATGATGCGTTACAGACTCAATGTGCTGTGCTACGGTTCGTGATGTGACTGAGCGATCCGTCACTGTCATGCGCACAATTTGCCTGTCCTCACGTGAAGTGGTACCCTGAGGTGGATGCGATCGACCACGTCGGTCCGTCGTATACTCCTGCATCCAACGGTGACATATCCGCATTACATTTGTTTGGTTTCGTCCAACACGACTACCGATTTCCCTGAAAGATAATCCACAATCTCGGTAGGCCGCTATCCTTCCTCTGTCGAACTCGGATACTTGATCAAAAGCTGATCGCTGCTTTCTACGATACACAAGTGATCATTTTTTGAAAAAACCATAAGAAAAACACAATTGCCGAACTTGAAATCGTCGAAATCTCCAAGCCTTAAACAGCGCTTTGAGGTGGCGCCACAAACGCGCGTGATGTGTGTCTGCGCTGAAATTCTAATCATTTGTATATCTCACCTCCGCTAATGCATGTTGTAAATTTCATGTTATTTGCATGCATCCTTCAAGGTGTTGCATTTACGGTGGCCAGCAGTGTACGTGTGTGTGTGGTATCTCATCCTTCTATCTTCATGATACACCAAGATAAGACTTATATGCTTTTTCGCATGAAGCATCTGAAAGTTTCCTCTCATTAACGCGCAACAGTCTTTGGTGTAGTGAATGATTATTTAATTAATGTTACACCTTAAAGTAACATGAGGCCTATTGGCGAAGGACCTCGTAATTTTAAAGCTCGGTCCAATGACGAGTACGATACCTGAGCTTGCCCCTCTCCGAACTTCCGCACCAATGCGAGGATTTTGAGCTTTGACAGATTTAACGTGCATCGGCCCTTTTCTACAACGTGGGTCTTTAGAGGCACCAGGACTCAAATCCGAGACATTCCGGCCACGAGTTCGTGATCATAACCACTAGGCTATCGTCTTTGGTGGAACTGGACACGAATTTATGACTTTACTCGAAGCTTGTTATCTTAGCCATTGTTTTAACGCAATTTATATATACTTATGAAGATATAACAGAAGTACTATTTGTAAACGAATTCGATTATGCAAAGTAAACATTCTCTATAAACATATTCAGGGAAACAAGACAAATACTATCTGTAAACAAACGCAGTAGAAGGGGAAAATGCCATCTCTGTAAAGAAATTTAATAAAATAAAATACATGTACAATCGGTAACCTTTCTAGAATAAATTTCAAAACGAAGAATTTCAAAACAAAGATTTTACTTCATTGCGTTTAAGAAGCTCAAGGGGAAAAGATCAGATTAAAAATCTATCCTTGAATTCTAATTTTATGAATTTTTCCGCAATAATCTAGATTTAATGTTAGTATAATCTTTTGATCTGAATTTTCACAATTCTGAAGTACTGCTTACATTAAACCTTCCATATCATCTGTAAAGTACATAAACACACATGAAACTGATATTGTGTCAAGGTTTTATTTCGTTGCGATTTCCAGATTCAGAATGAAGAATGCAGCTTGATAAATTATTTAATTTATAAGATTTATGATTGTGCTCTGATATCTAATGCGTCTCTGTGTATTACAATTTCATACATAGAAACATTGATCGGGGATGATTTATTATCTCATTCTGGCAAATAACAATAGCTCTTCGAATTTGGCTATTTGTGTACGTATTACGTCCGAAGATAAAATTGGCATGAGGAAACAAAGAAAAGATCACTGAAGAGTCGCTGAGAATTGTGTGAATAAATCCGTTCCCATCTAAATAACTCCTTAAAGATTTATTAACGTTAAAATATTCTTAAGGTATCCGACTACGTTCGGAACTGTGATTTTAAAAAAGCGCATAAATGGATAATTTTCATGATATTTAGTGTCACTCAGATTAGAATACATGCATAAAATTGTTTTAAGGACATTTTGACAAAAAAATTCATTTAAATATAATATTTTGGCAAAAAATTAACTTAGAATAATCTTTTTTCCAAACGTTCTCCTTTTGTGAAAAATGATTCTATTATAATAATATTTTGCCTGTATATAGCTCAGGCCTCTCTACAGAGGTTCAACTAGAATTTTCGAAAAATTCACATTATTTTCAGAGTTACCACCAATTGAAATAATTATTCGCGTTTTTTTTTCTTAAAATTGCTCCCCTCTGTTGTCGCAAAATATGAATAAACCCACTTCTAAGTTATATATTTCAAAAATTCTAGTTGAGTCTCTGAACAGAGGTCTGAGCTATATACAGGCAAAATATTATTCTAATAGAAGCATTTTTCACAAAAGGAGAACATTTGGAAAAAAGATTATTCTAAGTTAATTTTTTGCCAAAATATTGTATTTAAATAAATTTTTGTTCTCAAAATGTCGTTAAAACAATTTTATGCATATATTCTAATCTAAGTGACACTAAATATCATGAAAACTATCCATTTATGCACTTTTGAAAATCACGGTTCCGAACGTAGTCGGATACCTTAAACTAAGCAGTTAACAAAGTTAATCAAAATAAAATCTGCATCGATTTTACTTCCCAAAACGTATAACTAATAAACATTAGCTCTTATTTTCCAAATTAGTTTGTTCCCGTTATTAAAATATACATAAAAATGTACATCTAGATTTCGAACAAAAATTTTGTCTGCTCTGTTTAAAAGATCCAAACGGAATTACTGAGACTCTAAGTAGTTAGAGCCCCATTTTCCATAAAAATTGTCTAAAATGGTGATACTCAACCTGCGGCCCTGTAATGGATCATTGCATTAAAAAATTCAATTATTGAAGAACAATGTATTAAAAATTTAGCAGGAAATTCTATCAATAATCCAGTGTTTCTCAAAGTTTCAATATACGCGTCCTAATATTCCATCATAATTTTCCTCGCCTCCCCTTCCATGCCATAGCAATGTATTGAATTCAATAATACTATACTTTGCCGCTAAAATTACAATACGACTTTAACTTCTTAAGTACCACCGGCATATATAAGCATCTCGCTCATCAAAAGCGTTAATTGCCACGGACGTATATATACGTCTTTCCGAAATACGATCTTTTTTTTTGTGCTCTGTTATCCATAAAATTATTCCGAAGGTTTTGGAATGTAATAAAAGGACACATTGACAGTGTTTACGAAGGAATTACTTATTTCAGAGAATTTGCTTATTTATTCTTTATCCCCCCCCCTCCAATACATCACACACGCGTGCCTACGTAGAAAACGGTGGCAATTGTGGAGATAATCGCGTAACTTTTAATCGGCAGTTAAGGAATTAATTATATACCGCACAAATTATCAAGATAAACGTTAATTTTTGTTTTTAATTTTCTATATGACAAGGCGATGGGGACACTGGTAATTATTAAACTTGTTCCTAATTTAGTATTGTTAAGTAAATTATAAAATACATTGTGCAATACTGGTACATTTATAAGTGTATTATATCAGAATAAGAGTGTATTTTTTTTATTTTTTTTATGTCAGAATGTATTTTGTTTCTTTACGTTCGGTATAAATTAATATTTTTTAAATAATCTTTTGTTCTCGACTTTTCAATATGCTCGCGCCCCCCTCAACGAGTTATCATGACCCCCTAGGGTGTGCACCCCACAGTTTGAGAAACGCTCAATAAGCAATTAAATATATCGATTTTGCTATCAATTTTCTTTTTTTAATAGTAGAATGTAAGCAAAAGACTTGGTCATGGAAGAAAGAAAATCGCAACTATCCCGAAACTCAGTAAAAAAAAGTAAGAAAGTAAATATTTTTTGTGTGTTTTTTTCGATAGAAAGGTTAATATAGTATTAAAATATAAGCCCCAGAAATTAGTTTAAATAATTAAATCACTTAAGCTTTGTCCAATGTTGCTTTGATCTAATAGTATGTTTGCCCATTCCCCTTCCGTTGCGGCCCGCGTGAAATACCTTGTGATATCCCCCCTTGGGAGAATATCTCTCGGAGAGTCAGCTTGAGCTAGAGGTGTAGGATTAACAAAAGAACTAGAAGGAATCATTATCTTAATATGACTTTATTAAGATATTCAACTTAAACATTTAACAAATTAAATTACAATAATTAATGTGAGAGAATCTACGATGGCAAAATACGTAACACACAATATATATAGATAATAACGACGTAACCTAACTCGGATCACTATCAATAACAGAATCGCCTAAATTCAATTCTAATATAATCACTGATTCAAATATTAAATAGTCAATCCTACCTTATTGCAGTCTGAAGATTCAATCAATAATATCATTAAGACAATCTTGAATTTACTTGTGTGCACTAGTATGCACCTTGGTTCTCTGTACATTCAATCACTTACAACTTCTAATCACAGCCACGTATCCTTTTCTAAACTTGAACCACAAACTATATTAACATTCCTCTTCTTGCCATCAACTTCTCTTCTTGCCACAAATTGCCATACATTGCCCTATCGCTTACTCAAAGTTCCGATATTTAAAAGCTTGTTAATTTGCATCTTTCATTCATACTTCACTTCTTGGATTTGGTTGGAAAAAAGTTGCCATTAATACTGGCTCAAAGAACCCAAAGGACATGTTAAAGAAAAGACGCGTGAGCCCGTCACAACCTGTCATAGGTGTGTGGCCCGCTTGAAATATCTATCATGTGTATGTGGCTCAGTGGGGGGAAAAGGTTGAGTACTCCTGGTCTAAATCTTCTTTTTTTCCGTATTTTCTTGGATATTTTTCAAATATAAATTTATTGAAATTATAACGCCATTATAACAGTAATTATCCTTTTTCTAAAATTGGAATATACGAATTTTTTTTTTAAGTTTGAGTAAAAAAACACTTGGGATAAAATAAGAAAAAGCAAGATTGTTTTTTTTTTAAAAATGTTTGAATGAATTTAGAGTACAATAAAAAAATAAATAAATTGAGCAGGGATATTATATTTATAAAAAATAAGTAAACTAAATACCAAAAAAGAGTGTATCAAAGAAATTTAAAGTTCATTAAATCCTCATTGACCGGGAACTCATTAAATCGGACTTTTCCTAATCCGGACAGCAGTTTAAAAGTTCATATTTAATAAATGTAAATAAAGAACTTAATTTATGTTCTAAGCAGTTTTTCCCCGTCCTTATACACATCCTGCAAGTAACGTATTAATTTAAATTCTCTCTTGTGAAACTATTTACCATTTTGTTTTGTGTGCCATATTTCAAAATTCATTTATTTTTACTGTGTACATAGTAGTTTAGCTATGAAACTTAGCTGAAGTTATTCATTATCTTGTTTAATCTCGACTTTCATAATTAGCTCCAATTACTTTGGACTAATGAAGTTTTACTGTAATAAATTAATTAAAATGTTGAATTTTTTTGATGCGTTTAATATAATAGTTTAAAAAAAAGAGTTAATTGTCTATAACGCCCTTAATTCTCTACAACACCACTTGGGAGTCTATTTTGACAAAACCAAACTTGTAGCGGATCTCTACTCTATGAAAGGAATCCGCTTACCAAATTTCAAGACTGCACGTCTAATAGTTTAAAATGGAAATCATTATCTATAACACCCCTTAAGGCCCTGCAATGCCACTTAGGAAGCGATTTTCACAAAACCCATCTGGTAGCGGATCGCTAATCAATGAATGGAATCAGCTTACTCAATTTCAAGATTTTACGTCTAATAGTTTAAAAAAGGAGTTAAATGCCTATAACGCCCCTTAATTCTCCACAACGCCACTTGGGGTCAATTTTGACAAAATCCATTTTGTAGCGGATCTCTACTCAATGAAAGTAATCCGCTTACCAAATTTCTCAAGACTGTACGTCTAATAGTTTAAAATGGAAATAATTATCTATCACGCCCCTTAAGCACCCTCAACGCCACTTGGAGGTCGATTTTCGTAAAACTTATTATGCAGGGAATCCCTACTTTATAAAAGAAATCTGTGTACCAAGTTTCAAGACTGTACATCTAGTAGATTAATAATGGAAATAATTACATATAACGCGCCTTAAACCCCCGTAACGCCCCTTGGGGATCGATCATTGCAAAATCCGCTCTTAACTGATGTCTACTCCATGCAGGGAACCTACCTACCAAATTTAAAATCTGTAGATATAATACACTAGTGTGCAAAAATTAAGGACGAAGTCGAAAGATTAGCATATCAGCTGAACGAAGAGGCAGAGCGGACATAAAGATCAATCAGGAGATTAAGTAAGGTGATGTACGGTAGCACATGCGCAGATATGCAGGTAGACGTAATGGGGAGTGTCTGAGTAGTATAAAACATGTTGTCGGTGTAAGATCAGTATTTCTGGCAAAGAGATTGCACGCCGTATAACAGTTAAAATCACACCGAGTTGCTGCCTCAGCGAGAAATGGCGAATAATCAATCTGTTAGACGACATCTGGATGCTTTTACCCGAGGTCGAATCATTGGGAAGTTGGAGGAAGGCCGCAGTGTGACAAGTGTGGCTGCAGAATTCGGAATTGCTCACAGCATCGTTTCACGACTTTGGAGACAATTTCAAACTACAGGAACAGCTATCCGGGGGTTCAGTAGTGGTCGTCCACGAGGAACCACACCCGCAGATGACCGGTACATTGTCTTACAGGCCAGAAGAAACAGGCGGCAGACAGCGGGAGAAATCGCTAGACACACGACACAGGCGATTGGACGACCGATATCGCGTTTTACCATGGCCAGAAGACTGCAAGGTGGTGGTCTGTTTGCACGACGCCCTGTACGGTGTGTACCTTTAACGCCTGCTCATCGGAGAAAGCGTTCTCTGTGGTGCCGGGAACACCGGAATTGGAGAAACAATGAATGGGGACGAGTACTTTTTACAGATGAGAGCAGATTCAGTTTGAGTAGAGATTCTCATCGCATACTCATCTGGAGAGAGCTGGGAAGCCGCAATCATTCCTCGAACATCATTGAAAGGGACAGGTATGGAGGTCGCGGTGTTCTCGTTTGGGGAGGCATCATGCTTGGTAGTCGTACAGACCTTCACATCTTCTACGCAGGTTCAGTCAACGGGACCCGTTATTGTAACGAGATTCTTCTTCCATATGTGCGTCTTTTTAGAGGCGCTATGGGTCTGCAGTTCCTTTTCATGGACGACAATGCACCATGTCATCGCACAGTAGCTGCCGAACAGCTCTTAGAGAGTGAGGATATTGAACGTATGGATTGGCCGGCACGATCTCCGGATCTCAATCCCATCGAGCATGTATGGGATTTTCAAGGCAGACGCTTGGCAGCTCGTACCTTACCACCAGTAACGATTCGGGAGCTTCGATTGGCGCTGCAAGACGAATGGGCAGCAATGCCTCAACAACTCATTGACACCCTCATTCTCAGCATGGGCAGACGCTGTGAAACCTGCCTAGCAGTCAGGGGAGATCATATCCCCTACTAAAGACCGGATGTTTCTTGCTGGACACCCATCACAGGGATGTTTCGGCCTTCAGTCGCATTGCGCTCCATGCTACTTTTTCAACCAAGCTTCTTTTTATCCCTCTGATTTCTCTTTTAGTAAGTGTTGCTTACATTACACATGTCCTTACGTATTGGGGATCTTACGGTATTAAATGTGTTGATTTGGAAAGCTTTTGTACAAAGTTATATTGAAAAAACCGTCTCGTCCTTAATTTTTGCACACCAGTGTAGTTCCGGAGATATCGTGATTAGTCAGTCAGTGAGTGAGTGAGTCGCTTCTCTCCTTTATATATATAGACTAGCCGTTACCCACCCGCTTCACTGGGTATTTCACGATGTTGTATAAATGTATACTGTTAACATATATATATGAATTATTGATATCTAGCATTAAGAATTCGATTATATTGAAAAATATATTTATAGCTGTAACTCTCGCCTCTTGATATGAAAAGGACATAAATTATAATATCTAATTTCTATTTATATCTAAAATAGAAGTAGAAAGATTTTTTGCGCTCACTTAACCTAATAATCAAGTGGATTTCCACCAAAGCAACTTTCAGTGGATCTCTACTCCATAAAATAAACATCCGTGCTGAATTTCAAGTCTAAATCTAACAGAGCAAAAACGGAATTTTTATCATCAATACCTCGTTGACGGCATTCTTAGGGGATTCCAATTCAAGAAAAGAAGCATGCAAACCAAATTTTATTATTATAGTCTTATCAGTTCGAAAACGGGAATTTTGTCTATAAATACTCCCCAATAACTCTCCCCGCTTCCTCCTGGAGTTGATTTCAGTAAAATCCATTCTTAGTGGAACTCTATTCAACTAAAGAAACGTGCTCAACAAATTTCAAGTAAATGGGTTGAATTCAAAAACAGGAATTTTTCTATAACACGCCTTAATCCCTCGCAATCCCACTCCTTTGGGGATCCGTTTTCGCAAAACTCTTTGTAAAAGGAATTCTATTCCATGAACGGAACATACCTTGTAATTTTCAAGCAGGTGGGTCTATTAGTTGAAAAGCGGAAATATTTATCTATTACGCCCCTTAATCCCCCTCAGTGACTCTTGGGGATCAATTTTCCCCCAAAACTATTTTGTAGCGGATCTCTACACCATGAAAGGAATCCGCTTACCAAATTTTAAGACTGTACGTCTAATATTTTAAAAATGGAAATCATTATCTATAACGCCCCTTAAGGCCCTGCAATGCCACTTAGGAAGCGATTTTCACAAAACCCATCTTGTAGCGGATCGCTAATCAATGAATGGAATCAGCTTACTCAATTTCAAGATTTTACGTCTAATAGTTTAAAAAAGGAGTTAAATGCCTATAACGCCCCTTAATTCTCCACAACGCCACTTGGGGTCAATTTTGACAAAATCCATTTTGTAGCGGATCTATACTCTATTTCAAGACTGTACGTCTAATAGTTTAAAATGGAAATAATTATCTATAACGCCCCTTAAGCCCCTGCAACGCCACTTAGGAAGCGATTTTCGTAAAAATCATTATGTAGGGAATCTCTACTTTATGAAAGAAAAGTCTGTGTATTAAATTTCAAGACTGTACATCTAGTAGATTACTAATGGAAATAATTACATATAACACGGCTTAAACCCCCGTAACGCCCCTTGGGGTTCGATCTTTGCAAAATCCATTCTTAGCTGATGTCTACTCCATGAGGGGAACCTACCTACCATATTTCAAATCTGTAGGTTTATCAATTCTGGAGATATTGTGATTATTCAGTGAGTGAGTCAGTGGGTGAGTCGCTTTTCTCCTTTATATACACTCAGGAACCTTGAAAATAGCGACCCAAGAAGAAAGCATCGGATTGAGATGAAATTTAATACACATAAAGACACATATGAGAGATTCACTTGATCTCAAAAACAAGACAATTAAACGAATACAGGGTGTGCAACGACACAAATACTGGGCAACTTCAATAGCGCGTTGGACCACCTCCAGCTGCAATACATGCCGCCACACGGTCTGGCATTGAGTTGATTAGACACCTTATGTTGTCCTGAGGCAGATGGGTCCACAAATCTTGAACAGCCAACTCTAAATCATGTACAGAGTGACACGATGGCATCTGCCGTTTTAGCTGATCCCACACGCGCTCTACAGGGGACAAATCGGAGGAGTGGACCGGCCATGGAAGAGTCTGAAAATGATGTAGGAAGTCTTGAGCAACTCTTGCTGTATGCGGACGAGCATTATCTTGCTGGAAAATTGCCCCTGGGAGACCATTTAGGAAAGGTCCTACAAGGGGTCGAAGACAATCATCAACGTAACGTTGGCACGTTAAGGTTCCACGCATCATAATTAAAGTGGCCCGGCTATCATAGGCTATGGCCCCCAGACCATTACCCCAGCATGCGGGCAGTGTGACGTATAACAGTGTGGGGAGAATTGTACCGCTCACAAGGGCGCCTCCACTCCCGTACATGGTTATCATCTGTCGCCAGAACAAACCGGGATTCATCACTAAACACAAACTTTTGCCAATCTGTGACATTCCACATTGATCTGGCTTGGCACCACTGGAGACGCAGTTGCCGATGTTCCGGTGTTAAAGGGAGTTCACGGAAAGGGCGCTTGGGTTTAAGATTTGCTTCTGCAAGGTGTCTGGAAATTGTTTGTGGAACAATTGCTACGCCTACGTCTGCTCGTATCGTTGAACGAGTCACTGTGGGGTCCACAAGTGCTTGCCGCATGATCTTTCGATCCTCTCTCCTCGTGGTCTTCCTGTTCGCTCCAGACCCGGTTTTCCGTGCGTGGGTACCTTCTCGTGTTCACTGCTTCCAACAGTTTCTAACGGCACACTCCGAACGATCCGCCTGGCCAGCAACATGGCGCGTCGACCAGCCTGCAGTTTTCATCTCGATGATCAGGCCTCTCTCAAACTCACTTAACTGTGAGAAATGTCTTCTAGCACGTTTACCTGGCATGTTTCGCTTACCAAAGTCTTCCTAAATCGGCGGGTAATCGTCACGTTTATGAATCTTCGAATTTGCGCTGGCTTATATACCACACTCTCCCTGATTGTAGCGCCACCTCGGCGTGTATGAGCATGCGTATTGGCACAAAACTTGGATCATTTGCATATCACATTACGCTGTACTTATTTGCGAAGTTACGCGATTGTACTTAGCTTTCTTCTTGGGTCGCTATTTTCAATGTTCCTGAGTTTATATAGACTAGCTGGTATACCCGTTTTTCGCACGGGTGAATTGAAAAATAAACAATACAGATTGAAGGATAAAGAAGTTTTTAATGAGTTAATTTTACGTGAAATGCATATTAAACAAAAAAAACCCCACATGTTTGTTAAATTTTAAGTCTGTAGATCTAATAGCTGATAAAAATTACTTTTTTAAATTTATAACGCTGCTTAACTCTCTTGTGGGTCTATTTTTGAAAACACCTTTCTAAGCTGATCTCTACCCAGCAAAAGTAAAACATTTTTCCAAATTTTGTGTAATGAACGCTTAAAGTAGTGTAAATAATTTATATCTACAAGTGTAATACGTTATTATTACTTTCTGTTGTTATTCTGTTGAAATTGTAATATTCGCAAGCAACGCCGTTCCTTAAATTATAACGGCGATTCATTAGAAACATACTGAAATGTTGGCGATAGAGTGAAGTTGGAAACTTGGAAATTGATTGAACTGTGCAGATGTCGATATACTGTAGCACCACTTGGTGGGGAGCTGCAACGAAGAAGATAGTAAGAAACCCTTCTCCATAAAAAATACATATACATGCCAATTTTCATAGTGATCGGTTGAACAGTGTTGGAGTGAAGCGAGGTCATTCATACATATAAACATCCATTTTTACTTTTTAGATAAACAAATAGCATTAAGGAATCTTAAAGTTCGGATCATTTTAATAGTTTATAGAAAATTTACATGCAGTGAAAATCGTTTAACACAAAACTGAGAGGGTATGATTTTTTTTGTTCTAAAAGAATTTTGTGTTAAAGAATATTAAAAAAAACCCATATATTTTTTTTTTTAAAAATTAAGTTTATGTTCATAGATATTTATATATGTATATATATTATATAACTGGTGCCTGCGACTTCGTCTGCGCAGGATTAGTCCTTCAAGTAGCTTTTATTTTCTTCTCCAAGGTCCTCTCTCTATCTATCTTTATACCAAAATTCATCAAAATTGGTTCTACGGTTTAGTTGTGAAGGCGTAACAGACAGACAGAGTTACTTTGAGAGACCCTTGTTCCATGTTGTGTAACGTACGTAAACTGAAACTAAGTATTTTTGATGATGATCTCACTGATAGGTATTATAAATCCTATATTTTGTGTTGATAGATGTACGGATGTATATGATGATTGATGGTAATGCAAAAAATATAGGTAGTTATTGCAATGTACTCCTATAAACTATGTTACACGATTTTTTTCGTTCAGCATAAACATGCAGATTTTGGGATTTAGAAACGCATGAGCAAGCCACGTAGATCTGGGGGTGGGAAAAACATGGCGTGCCCAAATGTATGCCTGCTATCTTTAAGGTTTCGCCTTGTGATTTGTTGAGAGTCATTGAAAATAAACTTTTAATGGGAACTTCAGGCGTTTAAAATTAAATAGTAAGTTATTGGGTATGATTGGGATGCGTGGTATAAGAACATTGTCTCCCTTGGCTTCTCCAGTTAAGATTGTGGCTTTCACAATAAGCCTTCCTAGTTCGGTGATTCGCAACCGAGTATCGTTGCATAATCTTGATGCGTCCAAGTTGCGCATTAACAAAACGGGTACACCTACCTTCAATTCCAACTTATGTGATGGCACCCCAGATAAATCCAAAGAGTTTAGGAGCTCCACTGGATAGCTCGTAGTGTCATCAGATGACATGACTGTGTTGATGGAGTTACATACTGATGTTTCGTTGGCTATTTTTTGCCCAAGATTTTTTTATTTATTTTCACAACAGTCTGATTTTTCGGTGCCAGTATAGTTCTTTCACACAACCATTTTTCGTCGAGAATATGTTGCTGCATATTCGGAAAAACTTGATCAATGAGTTCGTCTTCCGACTCCACAACGTGACAAAATTGGTGTGTGAAAAGAACCATACCTTCTTGGTCGGTGTCTAGATGGCCTTCGCCAATTTCTAGGAGTTTTTGAGCATATTCTCCTGACTCAACATCACTACCTTGTAATTATCGCTAGTCACTCTATCTTTAGCCATTTTAAATTCATGCACTAAAATGTTGTGATTATGTAGAACTTGTTGTATTTTTTGAACCGTGTTTCTTTCCACACCTTGTACGTACTCAGAACGCCTATTAACTTGTGCTTCCTTATCGCCCATGAAATAAACTTGCCAAAATTTTGGTTGTATATTGGTAGCAGGAAGCAAAGAGCCAATTGTGTGGTATATTTGGCCTTGGATTGTGAAAGTCGGGCAAAATACCTGCATCGAAACAATGTTATCCGCCCCAAAAGATGTCTTTTGGAAACATGTATTGTATTTTCTTATGTTTTTTAGAAAACGACGAGACTCATCTGTTTCATAAGAGAAAAGTTTTTTAAGAGGTTCAACTGGCTCGTCTATTGAAGGAAGAGCTACTTTCCCTCCCGAACAACACATGCCTGCAGATTCCTCTTTCCATTTAAGAGCACCGCAAATTCTGCATTCTTTATTCATCGCTTCTATTTTTATAAGCTTGTGGCTTTCATAATCAAGAGTTTCGTCATACTCAAAAGCATCTTTATCGAATCCCCCCCCACGTTTTCGAATACCCCCCACGTGTTTTTTGTGAGTATTAGACGTCGCTGTTGTGCCCTTTCAGCAACAGAACGTTTGCGAGATTCAGTTGCTTCAATGGTTTCTGTATCTCTCTCAGACACCATGTAAGTTGCATGCTGAAGACGCCGAGCTTGGGACTGTTCGGGTGTCTCAGCAGCCCGTTGAGATGCCAGATATTCAGGATGACGTCGACGCCGAGCTTGGGACTGCTCTGGTGTCTCAGAAGCTCTGTGAGCTGCCTCACTCTCCGCCTGTTCAGGCCTTCGCAGTTGGGCTTGTGGAAACGTTTCGTTAAATCTATCTACTTTCTTAGCTGGAGCTATATTAGAGCTTTGGGAAAGATTAGACTTAGTTAGCGATGGATGAAGCTAATAATTTTCCTTTAGCAGCTCCTGTGGTGCTGAGTGACTGCTACATGGATGACATACTATCGGGATCCGAGAGTTTAGAAGAGGTAATCGAGTTGCAGCATCAATTAACAGAAATGTTCAAGACCGCAGGGATGCATCTTCATAAGTGGTGTGGAAATTTACCCGAGATAACTTCCAATCTACAAGAGTATGCTTTCTTGGAGTCTGATGAGACTAAAGCGCTAGGAATAATTGGAATCCTAAGTTAGGCTGTTTTCTTTTCAGAATAGAGAAACAAAGGCAAACTTCATTCACCAAAAGAATGGTTTTGTCTACTATTGCAAGAATCTTTGACCCTTTGGGTCTCCTAGGACCGATCATAACTTGGGCAAAGATATTTATGCAAAGATTTTGGTTGCTGGAATTGGGATGGAGTGATAAACTTCCTTTTAAAGAAGAAAAGGAGTGGCGTCGATTTATCGACTCTTTGGAAGCCGTGAATAACATCGCTATTGACAGATGTATTGTGTTCATAGAGCGGAGAGCATTAAGTTACATGCATTTAGCGACGCATCGGAAAAGGCGTATGGTTCATCCATTTATCTCAAGTCTATATCTGCCCTTGGAGAAGTCAAAGTGTGTCTCGTAACGAGTAAAAGCCGAGTGTCGCCTCTGAAGCAGATTTCCATCCCAAGACTTGAACTGTGTGGGGCAGTTCTGGCCGCTAAATTAATGAAGAAGGTGAAGGAGGCATTGAATCTTCATATTACAACTGTGCATTTTTGGTCGGATTCGACTATTGTGATTTCATGGATACATCGAGAATCAAGAGAATTGAAGACGTTCGTGGCTAATCGAGTGTCTAAGATTCATCAACTAAGTTCCTGTAACCAGTGGCATCACATTGCATCAGAACAGAATCCTGCAGATGTGTTATCTAGAGAACTACTTCCTGAGGAGCTTCGTGATGACTCTCTATGGTGGCATGGTCCTGAGCTTCTTCTACAGAGTGCTTATTCAACCACTGTCATTGCGGAACCAACCCAGAGAGATGACTTTGACTGCGAACTAAGGGTGTCTGAGAGAACTCTGGAGACTTCATTGCTGAGTTCCAAGAACTTTGACTTTTTCAACCATCTTATGGACCTTTCTAATAATTATTTTAAAATAATACATATTGTTTCTTATATTTATAGATTTATTGAAAATTGCAGATCCAAGGTGAAAAAGAGGGGACCTTTAACTACAAGTGAGGTAAATGATGCAGAAACCTGTCTTATTAAACAAGACCAGAGTGGCATTAACTTAAGTGACCCGTCAGGTAATCTTAAATCTTTGAACATATTCCAAGATGATAAAGGAATCCTGAGAGTTGGTGGAAGGCTGGAAAAAGCTTCCATGCCCTACAGCCAAAAGCATCCAGCTATACTGGCTAAAAATTCTAAATTGAGTAAAATATATTTCATAACTTTGCATAAGAAATTATTTCACGTTGGTCTACAAGGACTGCTGAATGCAGTAAGATTGAGATTTTGGGCTTTAGGAGGTAGAAACCTAGCTAGGAAGACGGTTCATACTTGTGTGGTGTGTTTCAAGTGTAAACCAATTCCCTCTTCTCAAAAAATGGGCAATCTTCCATATGAAAGATAAAATATGGCCCCTCCATTCAGTATAACTGGACTAGATTTGGGAGGTCCATATTTTGTAACTTACAAACACCAGAGAAAGGGCGTTTTGAATAAAATTTATGTTTGTGTTTGCATTTGCTTTGTGACTCGTGCCATTCACCTAGAAATTCTTTCCGATTTGACTTCGGATGCAATAATTGCGACCCTTAAGAGATTCATGTCTAGGCGAGGAAAATGTTCCAAAATTTTTACGGATAATGCAACACATTTTGTTAGTGCGAATTCTCAACTAAAGGTATTTTATAAGACCCTTAACTTTCCAGATCAAAATCTGGCGGCATATTTCACTGAGGAAGGTATTGAATGGAATTTTATTCCACCAAGGGCCCCACATATGGGAGGTCTTTGGGAGGCGGGCATAAAGTCAGTGAAATATCACCTCAAGCGAGCACTGGGAAGATCCCGACTCTCATACGAGGAGTTTGAAACAGTGATTATCCAGGTGGAAGGAATTTTAAATTCCAGACCCCTTAACCAATATCCAATGATTTTGATAACTTTGAGGTATTAACGCCTGCTCATTTCTTGATTGGTAGATCAATTAATTCTATTCTTGAGCCCCTAGTAATTAATATTAGTGACAATAGATTAAGCCGTTTGCAGAAAACAACAAAGGTAATTCAGGTAGTTTGGAAAAAATGGAGTACCGATTATCTGAATACTCTCCAACAGAGAGGAAAGTGGGTGATCGAGAAGGACAATGTAATGTGTGGTACAATGGTAATTGTAAAGGAGGATTTTACACCAGTTTGCAGCTGGCTTTTAGGGCGCGTCGTTGAGGTCTATCATGGTTCTGATGGTAAAGTGAGAACAGTCAGAGTTAAAACAAAGACAGGAGAATTTAGGAGGCCTATAACTAAGATTTGTATTCTACCTATAGATGTAAATAGTTAAGGTCAATTTCCATTTAAGAAATTATGTGTTTATCTTTAAATTGTGCTATTGTAATTTTAACTTGTTTTTTTTAATGAAAATTTATTGTACCTTATATATATAATATATAAGGTAAATATATATATAATAATTTTGAAAACAATTGTGTAATATTTGTGAAACTTGTTGTGAATTGTGAAACTGTATTGCTATTGTTGAATATTAATATTGCAAGGCCGCGGGGGGTATGTTCGAGCATGCGCAGTGGGCGCCGCGCGGCGGTGATTAAGTGTATTAAGCGAAACGCGAATTAAGAGTTTTCAGAATGTGCGTGGGAGATCAGACGAGCGAGAGCGCGGAATTACGGTGCCCATCGCAAGCGTTCCGACATACTCCCCGAGCAACCGAGTGTGAAAATAAAAAAGTTGTGTCAACATCCTCGTCTGGTTTCCTGAGACAAAGCACATATATAGGGACCGCTCTCCAACAATATATATATTGCAATGGACATTGTATTATTTGCTACCAGTGCTCACTTATAAATAATAATCACTTTATTGTAGAAAAATAATTTTATTTTGAACCCAAGATCACGTAACTAAAATTAAGTCTTTTCCCTTTGTTTGAAAGTTTAACCCCTGTTGCAATATAGAATTTTTTAATTATTTTTTTAAAATTATTTACACTTTTTTATAAGTTCTACTTGTATGTAACGGAATCTTTGAACTTAATTTTACCCACTTTAAAAAATCACATTAATTCGAAATTTTGCTCACTTGTCCAGGACCAATGACAATACAATAATTTAATAATTTAGTTCCATTGTCCTGATTAGGATCATCAGGATTAATGATTTCCCCTTTTCATATCCCATCCCGCATCTGGTGACTAATTTCAGATCCCATTTCCAGATTTGGCAACTAAAAAAGATTTTATAGTTTTTTAAAACTACATTTTTTCTCCTAATCTCTCAACAATAGAGCATCTTTCCCCAGAGCGCATAGGTAGGTTTGGATTAATAATAATTTTTTCCAGCCATATATAACAACGATTAACTTTATTATACAAATTTTATTTAATGACAAAACAACGGAAATAAAACTCTGATAACGTTACATTAAAAAAACTGAACATTTTTTATATAAACTTCCAATTTTACTTATGTTTTTAATAAAGGAAATGCTAGAAAGAGTGTCTGATAAAACAGTACAGCAATGGAAACAGATTATAGTCTGGTATTCTTGCGGGATAAAAATAAAAAAATTTTTGGAGAAAAATTAATCTCTCTGTATACCGTTTATGACTTAGCGGAACAGTGAATGGCCCCGATAAGTGCAGAAAAAAAAAAGAATATCAGCGATTACTCCACATGAATAATCTAGATAAGTCCACATTTAACAATGGGAAATAATAAAATAATAAGAATAAAAGAAATCAAAATGAATGCGAGTTCTGCTTAAATACATCACTAAAAACGCACGTTATTTATCTAAAACAAAAAAAAATTAGATTGCGATGTTCTAAAAGTATTTTATTAATTTCGAAATAAATTCAGACAGATAAAATATTCTTCAAAAACTATACATGACCGTTATCTTTGCAGAAAAATGTATATGATTTTAAAATTATTCATTTGTAGGCTTTACATATCATATTGAATCCAAATTCTTTATTATATCTCAGAATTTCTTTAGGATATTTACTGCCTATATATAACATTTAACGAACTTAATAAAAATTTATTCGTAGGACAAAAAAAGAAAGAAGGAAAAAAGAAAGGAAGAAAATATATGTATATGCTATATATTCTATTCATCTTTAATAAAAATATGAAATTTAATCAAAAAGCTTTGGTGAATAAATTCTTGAATTCTATTAAATTAATATATATGCTGAGTACAAAATAAACATTTATATAGTTGATGCCTGTACATATGATGATTATAAAAATTTTTAATTATTTTTTCTTGGCACGTAAATAATATACTTTAATAACTTAGATGACTTCCAATAGAATATTGGTTTTAAATTATATCTATTATTCTTTAGACCAGTGTTTCTCAAACTTTCAATATTTGCGACGCAATATTCAATCATAATTTTCATCTTGCCCCCTCCCCCTCCATACAATAACAATGTATTGAATTCAATAGCACTAAACTTTGATGCTAAAGCTACAATACGAATTTAACCTTTGAAATGCCGCCGCCGTATATAAACGTTTCGCTCAACCGATGCGTTAGATTCCCTGGACGTATATATACGTCTTTCTGAAGTACGATCTTTTCTGTGTTCTGCTATTCATAAAATTATTCCGAAGGCTTTGGAATGCAATAAAAGCACCTTGACAGTGTTTGCGAAGGATTTACTATTTCAGAAGATCTGCTTATTTTTTTATTCCTCTTTTCTTTCTCACTCCAAAACAACACACGCGCGCCTGCGTGGAAAATGGTAGTACTGGGGAGCGAATCGGGTACCTTTAAACCGGCAGTGAAGGAGTTAATTATAAACCTTACACACAAAGATAAAAGTTAATTTTTGCATATTATTTTATATATGACCGGCGCATGGAGCCACTGTGTGATAGTTAAACTTGTTTTTAACTTAGATAAATCTCTCTCTATATAAGACGCATTTGTTGTCTGTTTGTCTGTTCCCTTATAACTCAAGATCCAGACAAACAAATAACGTGAAATTTGGTACACGTACACAAAATTACACGGGGAAGGTTCTTAAATAGGTTTCGCGTTCGTAATCCTTTCTAAATTTTTTAAAATTTAATTTTTAAGCGATTTTCCAGTGTTAGGACGTCATATGATGTCACGTTTCTCACTAAGTGGAAAATTTATACTTTACACGCAGTTTTTCAAGATTATTACGTATTTTTACTATAGCTATGTTTATCGGTTGGAATATTTATCCAATTTTTTTATTCTTTGATATTTAATTAGGATTAATTTTTTAATAAATCATTTTTTAAGGATTATTCTTTTAACAACTAAATTTTTTTTGTTGTTTTGGCAACATTTAGGTAGTATTACCGCGGGATGTTTATGTGTGTGATTTTGCTTACAAATTACAACTTACATTTTCAGTATTTTCTCGGAGAATTTATTTATTTCTTAAGAATGCGAAGATTATAATTTTGACGAACTAAAACTTCTTATTGATAAGGGTATTTCAGTTCTTATTACTGCAATTAACATAAGTAAAGTATTTCCGTTTTCGTTATCTGTTTTAGATAGTATGAAATTAATAATATTTTGCAATTGCATGTGTCTTTCTTTTAACCTTTAAGGGTATACTATTGGCTTCAGTGCATAAAATTGCCTTGCAGAAAATCAAACTTGGGTAATCATACTGCCCAAGCAAAAGCAGTGTTGGTAGTAATTTCATATCAAACTGGAATAGGCATCAGAGAATGAGCAAAACAGACAAATGGCTTAAATATCTGTTGAGGAAGCAGGTAGTCGTAAGCTGAATTATTTTTGGTACTTATGTACTATCCTAACAATCGCCAACGTTCAAATAACTTTCCAAGTTGTCAACCCCAATCTCGCATGTCATATATATGCTGAATTGTGAGTCATGTGCTTCGTTTATTAAAAACTTACCTATTAAAGCCATATTTGTATTAACTATTCTCATTAACAAAATTTTAAAACATAATTATTTCCCTTCTGTCTGGAAGGAAGCTGTAATTTTTCCGATTCTAAAACCTGGTAAAAATGCTAAATTTGCAGACTCATACCGTCCCATTTCATTATTATCAACTTTAAGTAAAATTACCGAGTACATTATTCTTTCCAGACTCAAAAATTTCACGTCTACTAATAATATTATAAACCCTAATCAATACGGATTCACTAAAAACCTTTCCACAATTCACCCTCTCCTTAAACTCACCGAAACTATCTCAGCAGCATTCGAGAAACATAAAACCACAGGGGCTGTTTTTCTCGATATCCAGAAAGTCTTTGATAGGGTCTGGATAAACGGCCTGACGTTCAAGCTTATCTATTATAACTTCTCACCTTCACACACACTCACTCAACTTATACACTCATATATCACTAACAGAACTTTTACAGTACTTGTTAACGACACATATTCAGATTCCAAACACACATATGCTGGAGTGGTCCAAGGTAGTTTACTTGAACCAATTCTTTTTAATTCATACTTAAACGACATCCCATCATACTCACTCACAAATATTAATATGTACGCGGACGATACCGCAATCTCTGCATGCTTCCGAAATTCCAAAACCGTCACTCTCACCCTCAACAAACACCTAGCTTTGCTAGAAAATTTTTTCGATAAATGGAAGATCAAAATTAATGTTGAAAAGTCAGCTGCGGTTGCTTTCACATACAAAAGAACACTACCACCACCACCACCCACAATGTACAATCAAATTATTCCATGGTCTCAGGAAACGAAATATCTTGGACTCATTTTTGATAATAAACTCACCTGGAAAAAACACATCACTTATGCTCGCGATAAATTCCGGAAAGTAATGTTTAAAATATACCCCCTATTAAACCGGAATTCACACCTTGATTTAAATTGTAAAGTGCTTCTCTACACAGCCGTTCTGCGTCCAATCCTCTCTTACGGATGTCCTGTATGGGATTATGCTGCTAAGACAAACATTAATATCTTGGATGTTGCTCAAAATACTTTAATCAGAATGATCGTCGGTGCCTGTAGGTACATGAGAAACGACGAAATTCGCAATGCAATTAAAATTCCTTCATTTAAATCGCACATCCAAAAATTAGCTAAAGACTTATTTAATTCTCTGAATAGTTCTGAAAATGTAAATATGCAAAACTTAGAAAACTATACTGCAAGAATCAAGAGGAAACGACCCAGGAGTATACTCCTTGACTCGTATAATCCTCCCTAGCACTTAATTTATTCTTAATCATCTATTTATATCACTCTATTAATTTATAATCATGTTTGTCTAGCATTATTTTTAAATCTCTTCATCTTCTCTCGCGGCCGAGCGCTCGCCGTACTTAAGTTAAACTGCAGCAACACCGGGAGCGGTCAATGCGAGGGAGGGTGACCACCTCGCAAACCACCCGGCTGTTTCTTTTTCTACCTCATAAATTTTCGCCCCTACTGGACATCCGTCACTACACCACACACTCATACCCCCGAAACGAAAATTAGATTTAACGGGTGCCAGCGAAATAAATTACTTATACCCAAATTCGCGGAGAGAAAGTTTCAAGGGGGGGAGAATAAATATCTGAATACACTCCCCCGCAGGGGGAGGCTGGAGGAAGGAAACGGCCGAACGAGGACGAAAATAAAGTACGTCACGAGGGCGAGGAATGGAAGAGCGCAAGTAGGGGGGCTTAACAGCCCCAAAATGCGTTCGAGGAGCACCAAAAACGCAGTGGGAATGGAAAATGCTGCTGGATTTTTTTTTTGCAGCTAGGGTGAAAAATGGAAGGAGTCTGCAAGGGAAACTTGCAGACGGCACAGTAGTTGATGTCGAAGCAGGAGCCAGCTTTTACACTTATCCAATTTTTGATGTAAGGCAAATGCATATGAATGTTGTTAAGTGTAGCAATTAAGTGTTTTTGTTGTAATTACGGCGGTTTTAAGGGCAGATTCCATTTAGTAGTTTTGTAAGCAAAATTTAGTTTAGAGTGAGGATACGTGAATAGTGTGTTTGTGCTTTAATTACTGGGTTGTCGTGATTTTGAATAGAAGTAAAAACATTTCTAGAAGTTCTAGTGATGTAATTATCGATCGGCTCCATGTGTAAGTCGTGATGAATGACACTATTTCTAACGTACCAAGGTGCGTTAGCAATAATTCTAAGAATTTTATTTTGGATAATTTGAATGCGTTTTGTGTGGGTTGGGGCCGCGGCCTCCCAAATGTGGGACCCATACGTTATTGTTGGACGCAGAATTTGCTTGTAAAGGATAACTTTATTTTCCAGGGAGAGAGGAGAGCTTCTCCCAATAAGGGAGATAGCTAACGCTATTCTACCCCAGAATTTGTCTGAAAGATAGTCAATATGATTCTTGTAAGTTAGTCGACTATCGAGATATAAGACCAAATAACGAACGACCGGGACCCACTGAATGTTGTCATCAAAAAGAGTGAGTTCAGTTTGGGGGTCAATGACGCCCCATTTTCTGAAAACAATGTGGCTTGTGTTTTTTCTACATTAATTGCTATTCTCCAATCTGTCAACCAATTCTCAAATTTGTCGAGGAAGCGTTGCATAGTTTTAATTGTGTAATTGAGTTTGACACCCTGAGTGAGCGCCGCCGAGTCATCTGTGAATAGACATGTACTGACAGTGTGGTGATCTGGAAAGTCATATGTGAATATGTTGTAAAGATACGGGGATAGAACCGAACCCTGCGGGGTTCCACTTTGACAAAAACCCGTTTCAGAGAATGTGTTATTTACACAAACCCGAAAGGTTCTGTTGTGTAAATAATTGTAAATAATTTTAATTAAATAAGCAGGTAATTTGAGTTTGATCATTTTGTAAGTGAGGCCATCATGCCACATTTTGTCGAATGCCCTTTTGACATCCAAAAAGACACCTACAGTGTGTAGTTTGCTAGCGAAGCCTTCATTTATAATATTAGTGACACGTATCAACTGGTGTAGCGTAGAATGGCCCTCCCGGAACCCGCATTGTTCCGGGGGAATGCAATCTATGGCTTTGCAGTGAGTTTTAATCCTGTTTAAAATTATTCTTTCGAAAATCTTAGCAGTGGTGTTTAATAAAGATATTGGCCTGTAATTTTGACTAAATTTATGATCCTGATTTGGCTTTGGCAACATGACTACATTTGCTTTTTTCCACTGTGTAGGGAAGTGGCAGTTAATGTGTGTGTGAGGCACCTGTTGTAAATTTTAGTTAAGTGAGTAATAGCATTAATAGGAAGATATTTTAAAGCAATATTTGGAATCTGATCTGGGCCGGGTGACTTCACTCATACCCCCCCATATGGGCAGCCATTTTTCTGAGCCATTATCCTCACTTTTCAACAGCCAATAGGAAGACTCGCTCTTCCACTCAGATTCCTCACTGAAAACTTTCCGAGATGTCAAGATCCATGCCTCGAAGCTCCGCCTATTGGCCTGCCGCCACTCGTCCAATTGCAATGATCTACTACCAAACATGAAAACTCAACGATCAGCCATGTCATTAAAGAGACTTTTGCCAGATACGGGATTAAGGGTTCTTCGAACCCAGGTGCCCGAATAAATTCCCGCAGATGTGCTTCGTTTCATATAATGTCGCCAATAGGTTGTGGTTATATGTAAGTACCTTACATTTTTTCAAATTATGCTTTTGCATTGATAAAGACAGTTCTCAGTTCTTTTTATGTCAGTTAGCGTTAGCATTATAAATACTTCATTTTTCAATTTATTTTTATGCTCGGGATATATACTTTGGATAATTTTTTTATATAGTACTTACGCGTATTTTCGCACAACGTTCAAGACAACTCGCCACTTTGACAATCGCAATTTTGTATGCATTGAATTGGCAATCATGTGCTTCATTTTGTATAATGTTACCAATAGGTTGTGATAATACGTAAGTACCTCTAATTCTGTACATTACTACAACATTAGACTGGCCGCAACATACCAATTTGGCGTGATTTCAAAATCATACCAAAAATGAGTAGCCTACCAATATGAAATTAATATTATGAGTATTATCTTAGCCTGTTTTATCTTTCCCTCCAGTAATCCTTAATTAATTCAATATATAATTTTTGTTTTTTTATATTTTAGTACTTACATTTTTTTTTTTGGCGATTATGTACTGCAAATATTTTTTTACACATTGCGATGTCTTTGGCAAAATTAATCAATTCTATTTTTCTTATATGTTTTTTTATCTGTATTTGACAATTTTTTAAAATTTTGTTTGATGTCTGTCTGAAATGCAAATAACAAAATAAATATTTTACAATAATATATATTGTGTTTGTACGAAAATGTTTATACAGATTTAATCAAAATATTGAGCCTTCTTTTATTTTTTATATCTTTTTAACAAGTTACAGGGCCAGTCTCTTGGGATTGCTGGTATAGACTTGCCCACACCATACTTTTCTCATGGGCAGTTGTATGTGGCCTGCTCTAGAGTGGGCAGAGAGGAAAATCTTTTTGTACACATTCCAAATGGAACTGCCAAAAATGTTGTCTATCACATTGCCTTAAGATAAATGTACCCTTTTATTGCATGCAATAAACAGTTTTGTAAGCTTCTACAGAAAACCTTATTTTATACCCGGGCAAAGTCGGGTACTTGCAGCTAGTTAATTATAAAATACATTGTCCAGCACTGATACATTTATAAGTGTATTATATCAGTGTAAACGTGTATTTCAATTCATGCTATTAACTCACACACTCTCTCTCTCACTCTCTCTCTCTCTCTCTCTCTCTCTCTCTATATATATATATATATATTTGTTTGTTTGTTTATTTTTTTATTTTTCATTTGTCAGAATGTATTTTATTTGTTCACTTTCAGTAAAATAATAATTTATTTCAGTAATCTTATGTTTTCGACTTTTCAATTTGCTCGCGCCCTCCTCGTAGAGTTATGCCCCATAGTTTGAGAAACACTGCTTTAGACTGATGCATAAAATAATATTTAAAATTTTTCGGAAAAACGGACTTTAGTCACATATATTAGTTTTATAGGGGTATATTCCACACAAGCATTTCGTAAAACATATGAGTATATTATTGAATGCAGATACGTATCTACATCCAAACGGCAAGAAAAACAAATATGGATCACAAATTTTATTTTAACGAATGTAAAACGATGTTCCTTCCTGATACACATACATTGGGCATCAAAAGTGTTCGTACGCTTACAAGTTTCTATAAAATGTAATGTTTTTGACTAATCAAATTAAAAATATAGGAATTTTTAGTTTTTTTGTGATATCTAAAACTTGTTCTTATAGAAATAATGTAATCAATTTTTTTAAAACATAGTATAGCTATTATTTTGAAAAATTAATAGCAAAAAAAAATTATGTCACACAAGTTTTTGTCACTTAAAAAAAATATCAGCATAGCTTTAAATATTGTATTTCTTTCTCAATTTAGTACTTTGTAGTATATCTTTTAGAGTCCACAACAACTTTTAAACATCTTGGTATAGATTTCAACAGTTTCTTGTAATTTCTACATCTATGTGTTCCCTTATTCTTCTGTGATTATTGTTTTTACTTCACGTTTTGTTTTTATAAGTCACGTTTTCTTACTTTAAATTCAAATTATCACCAAATATGTTTTACTGAGCTTAAATCAGGTGATCGAGAAGATGTTTTTAGAATTTGGAGGAAAATATAGAGACACCAGCGGTGTACGTTGAGAACAACGCGCTGAGAGTCATTATTTTGTTAAAAAAATGTAATCGACTCCAATACCCAAATTTTAGCTGAATAATTTCAAAATTTTCTTTAAAATATTTAAATAGAGCTTATGATTCACAATACCATAAAAAATACCAAGTAACCTAATCCTGAATCCGATTTAGGATAAAGTTTCAGAAAACTCAACATTGACTGCAAATTGGTTTGGATTATAGCAAATTCAACATTTTTGGTTTCGAAAGGTGTATAATAGTTTGGAGAAGAAAAAATGAGGAAGTTGGAACAATGAAGCATGAAGTTGGCTAAGAATTTAGTTGGAACAATGAAGCATGGAAATGGAGGTGTTTCTGTGTGGGGGTGTAAATTGGCCTCAGAATTAGGTAATTTGGTATTTTTTATGGTATTTAGAATTATGAGCTTTATTTAAATATTTTAAAAAACTGCTCACAAATTATCCATCCAAAATTTGGGTATTAGAAATGACTTTACTTTTCAACAAGATAATGACCCAAGCACATAACACTCATCGTACGCCTCTGGTGTCTTTGTAACTGTCCCCAAATTCTAAAATCATATCAATTAAGCCCAGTAAAATATATATGGAGAGAATTCGAATTTAAAGAAAGAAAACAACATATAAAAACAAAATGTGAAGTAAAAACAGTGATCACAGAAGAATGGAGGAACATAGATGTAGAAATTACAAGAAACTGATTAAATCTATGCTAAAATAAAAATGAAATACAATACTTAAAGCTATGTTGAGATTTTTTAAAAAGTTTATGAAGACTTTTGTTTGTGGTGTAATTTTTTAATAGTTTTTGTATTATTAATTTTTTGCAATAATAGTTATACTGTTTTTTAAAAATTTATTAAGTTGTTTCAATAAGAACAAGTTACAGACGTTATAAAAAATTACAATTCTGATACGTTAGTTTTTATTAGTCAAAAACATTGAATTTTATATAAAATTGCAAGTGTTCGAACACTTTTGAGGGCCACTGTATAAATTTTGCTGTTCTACCAGAGCACATATTCCCTAGTAATCTGTTTATCAGAATGAACGTGCTAAATAAGATTGCCTTTTAAAATAAATTTATGCAAATTAAGCTTTTAAATATTTTCAATAAATACTATTTATATTCAAAACCGTCTAGCATTTAGTTATATTCAGCATTTTTATTTAAAGCTATGTACCCAGAGAAATACTATATTTAATTAACTTAAACACCAATTACATTATTTTCAAGTATTTGAATGGAATCTCTGTTTAGTATATTATATATTAAAATAAAAATCTAAGCCTGTTGGAAATCAAAATCAAAATATTTTTTAAATCAATAATTGGTACATATAAGAGATATAAATTTATTATTCTTTTGTATGCAAATATTGTGACACATTAAAATGCTCCAAAAAATTAAATAAAATCAATTGAATTGTAAATAAAATCGTTCCTATATAAGTGAAAAATGTTTTTACTACTTTTCGAGCTGTTATAAATATATTAATAATGAGAAAAACCTGCATAAATAGACAATGTTTATGTAGCAAAGATACTTGACAAAATAAATGTATTTATTTTATTAAAAAAATCGATATAAATCAAAATATTCACAAATATAATTTCAATAACATTCCTGAAGTGCATACTTTTGACTTTGTTCGTAATTGGCAAACAAACATTTATATAGCTGTATGTCACTTAGTAAACTGAAATTCATATATGGATTAAAATTTTCCTCTCTTTCTTTAGCTTCTATTTTAACTTCTTTTTTTTCTTTCATTAATTAGATAAAAAGCGGAACTTGATAATGTTTATTCAATCCTTGTTATCCAAATAGAAAAGCTTTTAAGATATATTTACTTAACTTAAATTCAAATGAGTAAAAAGTGAGTTTTTTAAACAAAGGTGTATTTGAGTGTTAGATAAAAATAATCTTACCTTTTTAAGGAAAAATTTTTCTCCTGAAGGAGTGGAGAAAGTGAAGTAACAGCTTTGTATTTCACTCACAATAGCATTGTCACTGATTTTTATACTGCGTTTCTTGAAGAAATATATCTAATTTTCTAGATAACCGGATGACAATTATTATTCTGTTTTGATCTCCTCTTTCTCTTATTTTTTACTAATTACAGACATGCTCCAATCAATGTCATTCGTATCATTTGAAATAATCTTCATTGCCTCAAACGCTTGCTGAGTCAAAGAGCTATGGCATAATTAAATGTTGTGTACAATATTTTTTGCTGATTCATTTTCATCTGGAACATTACCGTTAATGAGAGAATATTATGACGCAACTAAAAAGAAGAGCATAAGATTTGTATAATGAGTAATTAGAGTTAAAAGTTCTCCCAATGTTGTTGTTTTTACCCTTAGTATAGATCATAGGTTCCCAACCTTTTTTGAACGGGCGCCTCTTTTCCTAGTGAATATTTCGATACCGCCTCCCTCCCACTCTAGAGAAATGAGAGCGTACATAATACATGACGAAAACAAGAATTAAATTTTCAAAAATATTCTATAATTAATAGAATATATTTTTTAATTTAGTTTTCTTTTCTAAAGCCTCAATTCTTTTTTACTTGCAAATCTAAAATAGTTGTTGCCAAGAATATATTTAAATGTGTAATATTATATATTTTAGTCGTAGATAGGATATTGTTGGATTTGAAATCCTCCTGAATTTCTTCTTTATTTAAAAAGAGAGGAATAAAAGTTTTAGTTTACCTTTTATAAGGACTGGCAGAGGTTTTGATGATACGAAGTAATCTGTATAATAAACTATTGCTTTCTAAATAAATGGACAGTTTCAGCCTTTAAAGAATCGCACGTTAATTAATAGTTAACATTTTTAATTATATTTTTTTGGAAAATATATGGAATGAAATGCAGTGGACAAAACATTTTTCTTACTGCTCACAGACTGCTTGAAAAGTATTTTTGTGTTTAAATTTAAAGGCATCACACTTTTAATTAACTAATGAGAAGGTTGAATTTGATACATTTTAAGGAGTTTGTTAATATCAGACTCGATTTTACTTAAAAACAATCGTAAGATGCTGCATTCAGTAACATGGAGCCGATTTCTCATTTTGGTTACTAATGTTGCTACAGCACTAAATCCGCATTCTGCTAAATATAAGGATGGGAATACTATATTTGGTTAATCTGCCCCTGCCCCTCCTTACCATCTCAACGCCTCCTAATTTACTCTGCGTCTTTTACTGCACCCCTGACAGCCTCAAATGCCCACAAGGGGGCTTTATCGCCTACGTTGAGAACCTATGGTACAGACCTAAGAAGTGTGGTAAACAATATTAGAACAAAAAAGGAATTTGTATCATTCTCGAAATTGAATGATAAAAGATTCATTACTTAAATGAGGTTTCATAGGAAAAGTAAAATTTATACTTATTTATATTTTATACTTCTTTTCATAATATAAAAATTTAGTAATAGTTTTGAGTCTTAAAATTAGACGTTGGAAGTAAATCCATGGTAATATGTTAATAAAGTCTTATGACGTGAAAAAAGGTTTCAGTAAAACAGTACGAATCACAAACCTATCTCTGTTTAGGAGGAAAGCCAGACACACAAAAACTGACTAAATACGTGATCTCCAGAACAAACTTGAAACTGACGAATGGACTCAAAATTTTGCAAGCATGTTTCTTTTATTAATTATGGATTCGCTATGAACAGTTTGGCAGAAATAATCTCACAAGGGGTGGGTTACGAAGGAGCTATACATAAATATACAGTCGACTCTCACTAATTCAAACCTTCGATAATAGCAAACCTCTCACTAATTCGAAGCATATATTCAGTACCTAGAAATATTCGTAATATCGCGAACTAAAACTATACATTTTGGTGCACTCAATATTTCGAAGTAAAATCTGTGGCTGGCCAGACTACAACACGTAATAATTCGAAGTTATCTTATATAACTCTCGACAATTCGAACCCTCACTATTAAGTACAGCAAGGGTGTCAAACTCAAAGGCTAACTTGGACCAAGCAAACAAGGTTTAGCTTTAGGTAGGCCTCAGAGAAAAATGAAAAAAAAAACCTACATATTTCTAAGAATAGTGATTATTTCGAATAATACATTAAAAGAAACAAATGTAAAAGAAAAAGAAAAATTCAATGTTTACTTCCTGATCCTTGACCTCTCTTCTCTGCTCTACCTATTTCGGGAGAAATCGGGATTACTTCCTCTATTCCCTTTCTATTTCTTCTTTCTCTCCTATTTCGGGAGAAATTTTTTAAATTTATTATATATTATTGTGTGCCTTTATATTGGCCGGGCCGTGTTTGATACCCCTGATATACAGTCATGTAGCAAACCGGTTAGAGCTTACAAGTTTTGTGTTGTATCGTCTCTGCGTGTCTCCCCTGTAACGTAGCCCTTTTGATCAGTGACCCGCAACCCCCGGTCCGTGGATCAAATGGTGCCGGGCCGCCTAAAGAACATTAAACTATTGCCATTTTATTTAAAGTGGTGAATTTCTCACGGATTTACGCAACTTTCCACGGAAATCACTTTTATTCATTGTTGGTGTAACTATATTTTATTCTGAAAGCATATTTAAATGCAACTAAATTAAAATTGTTGAATCAAAACAATCTAAAATATAAACAATCAACGTGTCCCACCCTCAGCGGGTCTCGATAAAATTATTAAACGTTGACCGGTCCGCAGTGATAAAAAGGTTGCGGAGCACTGCCTTTGATGACCTTCTGTCCACAATCCCTTCTTTGTATTTTCCAGTTCCTCAGGCGAAAAGGCACTTTTGTTACTTTCCTTCTTCAAGTGGACAATGAAGACCACACCTGTTGTCAACCATCCACATCTTTCGTTAAACACGTGGTAATGTTACAGTTCAGAAAGGATGGCCGCTATTGTGAAGAGGAGATGCGTATGATTGTGTATTTTGCGTCGGACTGACATGACGATTTATGGTTTATCTGTGTGTCTTATAGCATGTGGCACCAAATAAGGCATGAGCCAGACTAGACCGTGTCTTGAAGAACCAATAGTGGTGGAGACAATGTCTAAGGGTACCGGGTGTGAAACGATTTTATTTCCAATGAGAAATGGAAGAGATTTGGAGGGGCGTGAAGGAGTCTTGTTCGAGAGGTTATGGAATACAGAGTGGAAAGTGAAAGGAGAGGAATGATGGAAGAGAGAGATAAAAAAGAAGAACTGGTCGAATTTTGGTAGACTTTGGCGAGAAGAGCCTACCCAACGTCGATACTTTTAAGTATACCCAGCAGCTGAGTCGGAAACTGTGGATACGCCTTGAGTTTATTTTAGATTCTAAGTTTCAAATTAAAAATATTGTTTTACTAAAGTTGTGGTGTGTGATTAAAGTTCTCTACCTGTTAATTTGGATAAACCTTCAACCACTAACCTTCAACCTCAAGGTCGTCTTATCACACGAAGGGCATGTCATGTCTTCTTCTAAAAAGAACAAATGCTTAACAATGCAAATGGTGATAGAATCAGTTGAAAAAGGTGAGAGGAAGGTCGATGTAGCCAAAGCTTGTGATATCCCACTGAGCTCGCTCTCCACTATTCTGAAGAATAGAGAAAATCTTCAGTGCATCTTTGAGTAGAGTAAGAAAACGCGTTAGTAAAGGTAATTTTCCATGTCTTGGGCAGTGTTTAGTTAAATGAATGAGACAGTGTCGATGACAGAATATTCCAGTGGGTGACTTTTGATTGAAGGAAAAGTCTAAAGCATTCACCAAAGAATTAGGAATCGAGTTTTCGGCTAGCAAGGGATGACTTACAAATTTTAAGAAAAGGAATGGGACAATCTTAAAAAATGTGCGGGGAAAGCTCGAGTATCGACATTAATGTTTGTGTAATAATTTGTGTAAGTAGCAGAAATCGCTTCCAGATTAATAAAAGTATACGATCCACGTAATATTTTCCACATGGATGAAACCGGGCTCTTTTTCAAGTGTATACCAGAAAAAAACATTAGAGACATTAAAACATTAAACATTCAAAGAAGAAAAATATCACGAGGAAAACATAGCAAAGAGAGGTTAACTGTTTTCCTGGTTGTTTACATGAATGGCTCAGAAAATATTACTCTTCTCGTCATAGGAAAATCTGCAAAACCTCGGTGTTTCAAGGGCATAAGCTCGTTCTCTACCACATAGAACTCTAAAGAGGAGGCATGGAGAACCCCATTGAGCTATTTAATGAATGGATGGTTTCATTGAACACGGACATGAAAAGCCAGAAACGGCGTGTTCTCTTTATTTTTAGACAACTGCGCTTTGCACAATGACTCACCACCTTTTTTAAATGTAAAAAAAAAATCCCTCCAAATTTCAACTACTCGACCAAGGCATCATCCAATATAATTTTAAAATTCTTTATCAGCGTGAAATCCTTAAAAGCGTTTTGGATAACCTCAAAATTTATAGCAGAATGAAACTACTCCTATTTTAATGACTTTGATCACGGTTGACAAGGCTTGGAGAGCCGTTAATCCTTTCACAATTCACTACTGTTTTAAAAAGTCGGGCTTACCAACGCCGAATCTGGTTGATATGCTCGATACATTTATGGAATGTTATGTTGAACCATCTCTTTTTGGAAAGTTATCCCAGTAGAAGATTTGACGTTTGACGACTACGTGCAGGTTGAGACGGACATCGCAGTATGGGGAACCCTATCTGACGCTGAAATTTTGGTTTTGGACCACAATAACACAGGAAGTGTTGAAGACGAATCGGATGAGTTGACTCCGATTACTCTGACAGAAGCTTAAGTGTCTCTAAACAAACTACGCAACTTTTTCTTTCAAAATCATGTTGACGTGGACTTTTTTCGACCTTTATTCTAGAAAAATTTATTGACAAAGTCAGATTGAATGCCATAAAGCAAAAAAAAAAAAATAATAACTAAATAAATAAATAATAGATTTTTTCGTCAAAAAATATTAATTATGCACAGTATGTATTAGTTTAATAATTGCTTTTAATGCATAAATGTATTCTTTTAATACAAAATTTTTAACTTCTGCATAATATTTATACTGTATAATATGTACTTTTTTAAAAATACGATAAAATAATTTTATACATACGTGCAATTGTTGTTTTATTGCACAGTTTCAGATTTAAATATGTTGGAAAAAATTTCTCTCCTTGAGTTTTGGGACTTTTTTCCTACCCTCTTGATAATGCGACGTCTTCCATTGGTCCTTCCAACTTCAAATTAGCGAGAGTTGACTGTATGCGTTTTAAAAATTCAAGTTATCTCCTTTTTAAAGCAAGAGACGAGGGCTATACGAATGTTTTTAAGTTCAATAGTAACCTTAATGCTAGAATTTAGATACCAATATATATCTAACATAAAATATGTTGTGATGCCTTCGGTCTCTTTCCTGTAATTGCTGAGAAAGTACGCCGAGAAACGGGAGAAAGATCCGTTCCGTTTCTCTAATTGCTGGGGAAAAAGTTGCGTAAATGGATGGTCAAATATTCTGATCACTGCTCCCACGGACAGTCCGAGGGATGAAAAGGGACGCCGGTATAATGGGCTTTTCAGTTTTCCATGGATCTGAGACAACAACGCGTCTGGAGGGGAGAGCCCTCCCTATGCGCCGAGAAAGACCCCGCGCTCTGAGGGGCCGACAGACAAGAGATCAAAGGAATGAGCGGTGAGCAACCATGGGAAGCGTGGATGTTAAAAAGGAGAGCGAGGATATTACGAAGACTTGACGTGAGAGAACCTAAGAGGCCTCTCTCCAGCGATACGAACTTCAGCTTGGAATTACCTGGGAGTTCTCGAATTAACGAGAACGAAGGCGGACTCAGGACGGAGAAGCTTCGAGTCAGCGACAGCACGATGGAGATAGAGCTAGCCAGCTCAAACAAACTCGGTGTGGAGTCAGCGAGTAGCGACGTTTTTCTGAGACGAAATTAGTGAACTATGAATCCTTTGCCATAGCAAACGTGTACAGGACTTTTCCTATCACGTTGATCAATATTTTTATGCGAGCGGTATAAAGACACTACCGTGAAAGAGACTCTATATCTGTGGACCCTTTTTTGCAGTTAAATGCACTGGAATATTTTTTCATGCATGTCACTCTTTAATAAATAGTTTGATCCAGAGCTGTTTGTAGTCATTATAACGTATACATATATACACTGGTGTGCAAAAATTAAGGACGAAGTCGAAAAATTAGCATATCTGCTGAACGAAGAGGCAGAGCGGACAGAAAGACCACTCAGGAGATTAAGTAAGGTGATGTACGATAGCACATGCGCAGATATGCAGGTAGACGTAATGGGGGAGTGTCTGAGTAGTATAAAGCATGTTGTCGGTGTAAGATCAGTATTTCTGGCAAAGAGATTGTACGCCGTATAGCAGTTAAAATCACACCGAGTTGCTGCTCAGCGAGAAATGGCGAATAATCAATCTGTTAGACGACATCTGGATGCTTTTACCCGAGGTCGAATCATTGAGAAGTTGGAGGAAGGCCGCAGTGTGACAAATGTGGCTGCAGAGTTCAGAATTGCTCACAGCATCGTTTCACGACTTTGGAGACAATTTCAAACTACAGGAACAGCTGTCCGGGGGTTCAGTAGTGGTCGTCCACGAGTAACCACACCCGCAGATGACCGGTACATTGTCTTACAGGCCAGAAGAAACAGGTGACAGACAGCGGGAGAAATCGCTAGACACACGACACAGGCGACTGGATGACCGATATCGCGTTTTACCGTGGCCAGAAGACTGCACGGTGGTGGTCTGTTTGCACGACGCCCTGTACGGTGTGTACCTTTAACGCCTGCCCATCGGAGAAGGCGTTCTCCGTGGTGTCGGGAACACCGGAATTGGAGAGACAATGAATGGGGACGAGTACTCTTTACAGATGAGAGCAGATTCAGTTTGAGTAGCGATTCTCATCGCATACTCATCTGGAGAGAGCGGGGAAGCCGCCATCATCCCTCGAACATCATTGAAAGGGACAGGTATGGAGGTCACGGTGTTCTCGTTTGGGGAGGCATCATGCTTGGTAGTCGTACAGACCTTCACATCTTCGACGCAGGTTCAGTTAACGGGACCCGTTATTGTAACGAGATTCTTCTTCCATATGTGCGTCTTTTTAGAGGCGCTATGGGTCTGCAGTTCCTTTTCATGGACGACAATGCACCATGTCATCGCACAGTAGCTGCCGAACAGCTCTTAGAGAGTGAGGATATTGAACGTATGGAGTGGCCGGCACGATCTCCGGATTTCAATCCCATCGAGCATGTATGGAATTTTCTAGGCAGACGCTTGGCAGCTCGTACCTTACCACCAGTAACGATTCGAGAGCTTCGATTGGCACTGCAAGACGAATGGGCAGCAGTGCCTCAACAACTCATTGACACCCTCATTCTCAGCATGGGCAGACGCTGTGAAACCTGCCTAGCAGTCAGGGGAGATCATATCCCCTACTAAAGACCGGATGTTTCTTGCTAGACACCCATCAGAGGGATGTTTCGGCCTTCAGTCGCATTGCGCTCCATGCTACTTTTTCAATCAAGCTTCTTTTTATCCCTCTGATTTCTCTTTTAGTAAGTGTTGCTTACATTACACATGTCCTTACGTATTGGGGATCTTACGGTATTAAATGTGTTGATTTGGAAAGCTTTTGTACAAAGTTATATTGAAAAAACCATTTCGTTCTTAATTTTTGCACACCAGTGTATTTATACAACATCATGAAATATCCAGCAAAGCGGATGGGTGATGGCTAATTTATTTATATAATGTATGTGTGATGTATTGTTTCGAAATCTTTTTGCATTAGGCTAGAAAACAATATATCTTGTTACGTAGCACACACTTAGTAATGATTTTATACTTGGAGCCCCCTTTTTAAGAATATTTGAAGTTTTAAGTAATATACATCCATAATCTGAAAAAGCAAAGTAATACAATCAAGAATACGTAAATAAAAACAGAGAAATGAATTTATACGATAAACAAATTTTTTCATAACATATAGTAAACATTAATAAATGTTAATTTAAGTTAAAATAATTTAACAATTAAAATCCTGTGATTTATCGAAAAATATATATTAGAAACATTATTAATTGTTTTACATGCAACGTTTTATAGCATATTTCTTTAAAATAACTACGCGCATAGGTAAACAAATGCATTGGATTTAAAAGTAACCGTCTGATATTATTTATTTTGAAAAACCTTTTAATACTTAGATATATCTCTTAAGCCAGTTATCAAATTTGATGCTGTATCTGAATTTTACAAGTATAACAACAAGTAAGTGTTTAATGTCAGCTTTGACATCAAAGGAAAACCTGTGATTGCATTTATCATGTGACCGTCATGAATTTAGCTAATTGTAGTTGGAAATTATTTATTTATTTTCGTAAGATTGGAAATCATCTTTCTTTTTAAGCTTAAAATGGATCATGCTTCTTTGATTAAAAGTGCGCAATATTTTCAGACTTTTTTTTCCAAATATAAAGCACTTTATCTTTTCCGAAAGTGATTTCAATGGCTAACTGTCATATATAATACGCATTTTAAGCTAATACTCTATGTCGACACTCTAGATTTAAAAAAAAGTATACTCTGTAGTTATACTATTTAGAAATACATCTGATCGTGAAACAATGGAGTTTAAATGAAGTTGTTGAACTTGGCTTGTGAATATTTGAACCATAGGCCGGCTGGGAGATGGGGTCGCTGCAGTTTTACATCAGTGATCAGGAAATGAGAATATTATTTGAATAGAATAGACATTTTTTGGAAATAAATTCTGTCTAAATTTTTATATAAATATTAACAAAAGAGAGTAATGGAAACTTATTTTTAGAAGGGTAAGAACAAAATCGTTTAACTTGGATCAATTCAAATGGAACAACATTAAGGTATCCAACTACGTTCAGAATCGTGATTTTGCAAAAGCGTATAAATGGATAATATTTATGATATTTAGTGTCACTTAGAATAGAAAATGTATGTAAAATTGTTTTAAGAATATTATTACAATAACAAATTATTTAAGTACAATGTTTTGACAAAAAATAAACATAGAATGGCCAATTTTTAAAACATTCTCCTTTTATAAAAAATGCTTCTATTATAATAATATTTTGCCTGTATATAGTTCAGACCTCTGTACAGGAGCTCACCTAGAATTTTTGAAATATATAATTTAGAAATGGATTTATCCATATTTTACTACAACAAAGGGAAGAAATTTTAAGAAAAAAATGCCGATAGTTATTTCAATTGGTAGTAACTCTGAAAATAATGTGAATTTTTCAAAAATTCTAGTTTAGACTCTCTGGAGAAGTCTTTACTTTATATAAGCAAAATATTATTATTATAGAAGCCTTTTTTATAAAAGGAGAACGTTTTGAAAAAAGGTTATTCTAAGTTAATTTTTTGCCAAAATATTGTACTTAAATAGTTTTTTTTGTCAAAATGTCCTTAAAACAATTTTATACATGTATTCTAATCTAAGTGACACTAAATATCACGAAAGTTATCCATTTACGCGCTTTTTTAAAATTATGGTTCTGAACGGAGTCGGATACCTTAAGAATTTAAGATTTTTTATACACACAAAGGCTATATATATATATATATATATATATATATATATATATATATATATATATATATATATATATATATATATGTAGCATGCAGCCAAAACCAAGCAGTCTTCGCGTGCAGGCGAAGCTAAAACACGAACTGAAACTTGAACTAGTGGAAGAGAAACAAAAACTCTTGGACATTAGAGAAAAAAGAACGCGAGAGGTGCGCGAGCAGGCGTTACCTTCTGAATATCATCGTCAAACTTATCTGTAAAAATATCTACCTTTTTAATTAATTTTTGTTTAATGTTAAATAAACCATAAGAAAGACTTTTGGACCCCTTGTTGTCTCCCACAAATTATGGGGGCTCGGCCGGGATCGATAAAATTTCGATTTTGAACCAAAGTCTGGACAATGAACAAAAGCGTCCGTGAGGAGACGCTCCGCCATTTTTCGAAAACTTCGTTCAACCTGTGTAGAGGTTTGAACTCAGCATAAATATTCAACCTGTGTAGAGGTTTGAACTCAGCATGAATACTCCGCCTGTGTAGAGGCCGGGATTGAAAAAAGATTTCGATTTTGATCAAAGTTTGGAACGTGAACAAAAGCCGTCCGTGGAGGAGACGCGCCGCCATTTTTCGGAAACTTCGTTCAACCTGTGTAGAGGTTGAATTTTTCAACTTCATTCCGCCTGTGTAGAGGTCGGAACAAATAACAAAATAACCTGTGTAGAGGTGTATTTTTCAACGAACCATCGACAAATTCCGCCTGTGTAGAGGTTGAACGACTCACAAACACCTGCGAAGAGGTGTCAATTCGAACAATTTCAACTATATTACCTGCGAAGAGGTGAAATCTGTGAAATCGAAGTTTTTCAAATATTGGATACACATCGTACGTGCGAGCAACAAGGGAGCCAGAAAAAAAGGTAGGATCTTTCCAAATTTTTATAAAATGTATAAAAACGCTCTTAAAGAGGATCTCATAAGAGTTGTTGAGAATCTAGACGGTACTGTGGAGAGTACTGACACTATAGTTAAACTAAAGACTAAAATTGAGAACAGTAGTACATTTGAAAGTGATCCAGATTTCGTTAAAACTTTAATTCAAAACTGTATAGTAGAGAGAGTATCGCGAAACGAAAGAGAGGTAACTTTAGGAAAACAGAAAATTGAGCTCGCGAAACTACAGTTAGCAAAATTAGAAAAAGAAGTCGAACTTCAAAGGGCTAAAAATAAAGCATTAAGTTTAAATCCTGCAGCTAAAGTCGAAGAGAAACAGTTCAAAACTTTAAATAAGGAAACCGCAACCCATATTGGCATTCGAGAAGCAGAAGATTGGTTTAGGCCTATTGATTTAGCTAAAGAGTGTGATATTTATATTTCATCTAGAAGCGGATCACATAAAGAAATTCCTATTACTTATGGATATACCCAAGACCCCTTTAAAAATAGATCACAAAACTTTAAAACAAAGATTAAAGAGAACTATCCCCAATATCATGAAAGAGAAAATAAAAATTGCTTTATATGCGGTGATTCATCTCATTGCGCAAGAGACTGTGAGAAGCGTTTTAAACCTAAAGAATCTAACGACCACATCCATAATAGAATAAACGTGAATACTTTGAAAGTCGAGAGCGAAAAACAAAATAGCGATGAATTCTCAAATCTTCAATATGTAAACATTTTTGTGGAAAATCAACCCGTAACAGCCTTGATCGATTCAGGTTGCCAGATCCCAGTTTTAAATTCCTCACTAATTAGAGTGCAAACACCTTCCGAAGAAATCATAACATTAAGTTCATGTTTTGGCGAACAGCGTATGGTAGAAGTTAAACCCATAAATATTTCTCTTGATCAACATTCTCCCGGTATAAGTGTGCGAACGGCGATATCACCGACCTTGACCGAAGAATTTATTATACATCCCAGTGTATATTCTGAAATAAAAACTAGGCCACGCAAAGAGCGATGTTTTATTGAATGAAAGTGAATCCTCTTTAGGTGCTCATGCTTATGCTTATCCTAATATTGTTTCTGTTTCAAATGTGATAGAAAACTGTAGTTATGATTTGCCATATGTTAAAAACTTTAATACTAGAAATGATTCGAGTTCTCTAATTAAGGATTATAAATGTAATAAAATTAAGAGTACTAAGTTAAAATTGAGTATTGTAAGAGAAAAATGTTCTGATATAGTATTGTGTAAGAAAGCCAATGGTGCCATGAAAACGAGTTCCGTGGAATTTATCTCCCGCTCACCTAACCCTTTACCTATGAAGAGTGAACATCGACGGTTTGTGTTGCTCCGAAAAATCTTTGAGCCCTGGCAGTGGAAACGAAGGAAAAAGAGAAATCGTTTTGAACAGACGTCCAGAACTCTACAGAGGAAAATATCGATGCGTTCAACCAAAGATCAACTTGTTAAAAAAGACGTTCTTATGCCTGTGAAACACAATGTTTTCCTGTGGAACCTTCCGGATGTCGAAGAGGTGCCTTCACATGATGGAGAAAATGTCTAGTTCAGCAAAATTATGATATGTTACATCTTTGTTTATTTGTCGTATAGTCCTTGTCTGTTCCGTTTTTTTTTGTATGTTTCAGATTCTCCTCTGGTCTCCATGGAAGTACCGCTGCGGACAGCGTACGGTCAGAATGGCCGTTGTAGCATGCAGCCAAAACCAAGCAGTCTTCGCGCGCAGGCGCAGCTAAAACACGAACTGAAACTTGAACTAGTGGAAGAGAAACAAAAACTCTTGGACATTAGAGAAAAAAAAAGAACGCGAGAGGTGCGCGAGCAGGTGTTACCTTCTGAATATCATCGTCAAACTTATCTGTAAAAATATCTACCTTTTTAATTAATTTTTGTTTAATGTTAAATAAACCATAAGAAAGACTTTTGGACCCCTTGTTGTCTCCCACATATATATATATAACGATTACGATTGCGACGCGGAACGAGACAGACGCGAGAGAAGAGATTCCGGTTTTACAGGCGAGAAGCCACGTTTTTCGGTCAACGTGGAGGCCAATAGGCTTAGCGGTAATTGAGAATATGCTCCGTGAAATAACTCGTAAAGTTTTAATTGTAAATAATCTAATGTTTCATTAAACAGTAATTTCATTCTAATCTGCTTATTTCTTTGAAATATCAAGATCCCGAACATTACTTACCCATAGACACACCTACATATTTAATGGGGGCTCGACCGGGATAATTTTTTTTTAAATTTAAAGGAAAAAAAGCAGAATTGATTCCAGATTGCCAAGGATTACCTTCTTCATCGCGAAGTAATGTGCCATCCTGCCACGAATAAAATTTTTTTTTACTTCTGATTGCCGCCATGGTATTAGAATTTCTTCAGTGTGTGCCGTCCTGGTGAAATAGTTCCTTCAGTGCATGTGGTCCTGGTAATAAAATTTCTACAGGGAATGCCGCCCTGGTAATATAATTTCTACAGTGAATTCCGCCCTGCTATTAGAATTTCTTGAGTGAACGCCGTCCTGGCCAAGCGGAAGTGCAGCCCCTGCGTTTTAAATTGTAAAGATTTGTGTGTGCGCGAAAGTGAAAAACCTTCAAGATTGTGTATAGGCCTCGTATCCGCCATTTTGCACGGGAGGAATAAATATTCAGAAAGACGGATTAGGTTGATGGAGTAACCGACTTTTGTGACGTAGGAAAAGAAGGGAGTGTTAGTTTCTCCTTCCCTAGCGTTGGGTTGACTGTTGGAGCTCTTAGTCCTTCCGGACTCTAATCTCCTATCCTGGAATTTTAAGATGACTGTGTACAGAATTATACCATTGCCCTTTTTAGAAAAATATTAATTTAAATGAAGATTTAATATGAGTAGGTCTAGAATATTTAAGAATTTATTGGGTGTAAAACATTCAAATTATATTAAAAAGAGTGTAAAAAGCTCTTTTAAGAGCTAGAAAATCAAAATTTGATGCGTCCATTAAGTGGGCGAAGTTTCGTTGGCCAATCGGGTTGCAGCAAGAACCGAGATCAGAAAGTGCGGGAAAAATATCAGGGGGTGGGATTTTGGGCTGAAGAGTGATAGAAAGCAATTTTATTGGCCGAGCCAGGAGTTCGGTTAATGGGGTATAAGACTTTGCTAGAAAATGTAGCCAATCAGAGCAGTCTGCGATTCAACAGTGTTGGATCGCAGTGAAGAAAGAATTTAATTTTCGAAAGGAGAAAAGAATTAAATAAAATAAAAGATTTAAATAAAAATATTGCGAGTAGATTAGATAAAATTGGGATTGATCAGGATGTCTCTTGGTCTTCGAATGAATGGGTACGTAGGATATTTAGAGATGGCTTTGATAGTTGGGTTGTCATGCCCATCTATATTGTTGAAGAAGTTGATTGCAATATTTCTGATACTTTGTCTGATGGTTGGGATATTACATGAAGTTCTTATATCTACATTTCTCATATACCAATGGGCATCGAGTATTTGTGAACTTTCGATGAGGTTGATATTGGTTCTTGCTGCATGCGCCCAGATTGGGGAAGCATATGTCAGAAGGGGTTTTAAGATCAGAGTGTAGATAAGCATTTTATTATGTCTATTCAATTTAGACTTTCTACCGATTAGGGAATAAAGTTGACGCGAAGCATTTTTAAATTTATTTCTAATGTGTGTAGTGCCAAACCCTCAGCTCCGTCAAGGTCAGACTTATTTATGTTTACTAATCTGTTATTTTTTTTTGACAATCAATATTTTGATGATTTGTCTTTTTGAACCTATATTTTTTTAATCTGAGCAAATATTTGAAACGAAATTGATTTTTATTGTTTCTATTCTCTCTATAATTTGTATGAACATATTATTCACCTAATTTTGCCATTATATACTTTCATATTGTTTTCTTTCTTTTCGAAGTTGTATTTAATAACTATTAGTTTTGAATTATATATCCCAATTTAAATTATTACTTGATATGTTTTAAATTATTGATGCATAATATATTGTTATGGCTCACTCCGTCGAATACTCAGCACTCACTCAGAACACAGTTTTTAGTGGACTGGTGTTTATTTTTTACTCACAACTCTTTTTAGTTACATCAGAATTACTGGGCATGCTCAGTCCAGGCAGCGCTGTTGCGCTTGCGCAAACATTCCGCCCGGCATTGCAATGTTACAACATTCAATAAGTTTCATGGCTTTTTACAATATTGTTATATTAAAATGTAACATTATTAAAATAATTATAAATCAGAAAGAATTCACTAAAATACACACAATACTAAAAGATTAATTACAATAACTTAAAAATAAGTAAAATCTTGTAATACAAAAAAAAAAAAAAAAAAAATTCATTCTCTCATGGGCAAGAGACAAATTTTAGAAATAGGTCTTTTTACTACACCATGTTGAGTCTTGATTGTTACAACCCTAATTCTATTATCCTTTCCAGGAAATACCTCGATCAATCTGCCCATTAGCCATTTATTGACTGCTAAGTTATCCTCTTTAATAAGGACTAAATCACCCACTCTAGCGTTATCCTTTTCAAATTTCCATTTAGATCTCTGTTGAAGATTACTTAAGTAATTATTACTCCACCTTTTCCATATAGACTGTGCACAACTTTTGTTAATCTCTGATATATGTTTAATCTATTTGTTTCTATATGTATAATATTTGGTTCATTAATGGAAGTAATTGGTCTTCCAATTAAAAAGTGTGCCGGTGTCAAAACCGACAAATCGTCTATATCCGTTGACAAAGGGGTGAGAGGACGGGAATTCAAAATTCCCTCAATTTGAGTCATAATGGTTAGAAACTCTTCATAAGTAAACCTAGAATTGCCTGCCTCACGTTTAAAATGGAATTTGAACGACTTTACGCCAGCTTCCCATAAGCCGCCAAAATTTGGTGCTCTGGGAGGGAGAAATTTCAATTTATATTTTCATCTACTAAGAAACCAGCCAATTCAGGATCAGGATTTATCACTAACTTGTACAATCTCTTGAGTTCTGCATTAGCTCCTATAAATGTTTTACCATTATCAGAAAATATTAGAGAGGGTCTTCCTCTTCTAGCAATAAATCTCTTTAATGAGGCAATAAATGTCTGCGTTGTTAAATCCGACACTAATTCAAAATGTACAGCTTTAGTGACAAAACACACAAAAATTGAAACATATATCTTATACAAACTACTTTTACGCTGTTTGCTGCTCTTGATCCAAAACGGTCCAATAAAGTCAATCCCACTGCAATCAAAGGGAAAATTTTCCCTAACTCTTTCTTTAGGCAAATTGCCCATTATTTGTTCACAAGTTATAGGTTTCACTTTAAAACATACAAGACAATCATGTACTATTTTCCTACATACATTACGTCCTCTAAGAGGCCAAAATCTCTGTCTTACTTGATATAGTAAGGCCTGTGGACCTAGATGGAAGTATTTTAAGTGAAAATATTCTACAATTAAATTCGTTAATTTATGGTTACAAGGTAATATTACAGGAAATTTGCATTCAAAGTTCAAATCACTATTACAAAGTCTACCACCAACTCTCAACACACCATCTTTATCTAAAAAGGGATTTAAGCTTTTATAAGACTTTCTGCAGACACTCTATTACTTTCTTTGAAACTCATTATATCTTTTTTGAACTCCTGTAGTTGCACAATCCTGATTAAGGTGACCTCCGCTTGGTTGATTTCCTGGACATCTAAAGGTCCTCTCCTTTTTTCTCCTCGGCAATTTGCTATGAACCTAAAAATAAAACTTAACATTCTAATTATTTTAGTGTACTTATTACTTATATTTAACAGGTCAGTCATAAATGTGTGTGTGTGTTGAGTTTGTTAGATTTAAATTAACACAGTGCTTTGCGTTACTTTTAAATTCACAGTTAAATTCATCATTATCAGTCACTGATGAAAGGGTATTCTTTTCCGGAAAATCTTTCGTCGTTAAAAACTTAGGTCCATTTCACCACAAAGAGTTGTTGAGAAGACTGGACGGGTCGAGACCTCTTGAAACGAGGTCAGCTGGGTTCTGTTCCGAAGAAACATGATGCCATTGCTCTGCGTTAATCAAGTGTTGGATTGTGGCAACTCTATTTGCCACGAAGGTTTTAAGCAAGTTAGGCTCCTTCTGGATCCACGCTAAGACAATAGTCGAGTCACTCCACAGGTACACGGGGGGTGTTTTCATTTGTAAGGCAGTCTCAACTCTTTTCATCAGTTTTGCAAGAAGAACGGCGGCACACAGCTTGAGTCGCGGCATGGTGACACTCTTCACAGGTGCTACTCTGCTTTTACTTGTTACAAGCTTCACTGTTGTTGCACCATCTGGCGATTGAGAACGGCAATATATCACTGATCCGTAACATTTCTCTGAAGCATCAGCAAAACCGTGAAGTTCTACCCTTGTCGCTTGAGGATGCACAATACATCTACCAATGCAGATACTTCTTACACTGTTGAAGTCCTCTAGGAAACGATGCCACTCTTTGGCTCTCTCAGAAGGCAACTCGTCGATCCAGTCGATTTTAAGACTCCAAAGACTCTGCATGAAGATCTTGGCTCTTGCGACTACTGGACCTAATAGTCCTAATGGATCAAACAGTCTAGCTATTGTCGAAAGGACACATCTCTTGGTATAGGAGTCTTTTAACTCCACTGCAATTTTGAAAATAAAACAATCCTCTTGTGATTTCAGGACACTCTAACGTCTTGGTTTCAATTGGATTCTCGAACTCATAGTCTCCGAGGATGTTTGAAGCCAGTTCCGGATGACTACTACCCCACTTGTGCAATTCCATTCCTCCCTTTTTCAAAATGCCGGAAAGTTGGTTTTTCAAGGCCTTGGCTTCCATTAAAGACGCAGCGCCGCAAAGAACGTCGTCCATATAAAAGGTTTCTCTTAGAACAGGTGCAGCCAAAGGAAAGTACTTCTCTTCATCTCTCGATAACTGCAGTAAAGTTCTCGTTGCTAAAAAGGGTGCACTCACCGTGCCATATGTGACTGTTTTCATCTCAAAGGTTTTCACTGGATCCTCTGGACTTTCTTTCCACAAAATTCTAAGCAACGGCTGTTGGCTCTCATGGATGAGTATCATTCGGTACATCATCTTCACATCTGCCGTAAATGCATAAGGATGCTCTCTAAATTTAATCATAATTGTAAACAGGTCATTTTGAACCAGTCCTCCATTGTATTGTATGGAATTCAACGATAACCCATTACTTGTAGGATTGGTAGCATTAAAAACTACCCTCAGCTTCGTTGTGCTCTTTTCTGGTCTAAGGACGCCATGGTGTGGCATATAATAGGCAACCTCAGAGTTGTCATGCTCTGCGACAACTTCTTTCATGTGACCAAGTTGGTCATACTCATGTATAAAGTCTCTATACAACTTAAGATATTGAGGATCTCTGATTAATCGAGTCCACAGCGCATTCAATCGTTTTAGAGCGATGTCCCTCGACTCACCTAAACAATTTGGTTCGTTTTTAAGGGGCATTTTAACCACATACCGACCCTCCTCATCTCTAGAATGCGTTTTCAGGAAGTGATCCTCACAAAAAATTGCTTCTTCATTTTTAGGTTTCTCTACGTCAACGTTTTCCAATTCCCATTTTAAAGTTTGATTTAAATCTCCTTTAATTAATCCACAATGAACTCGTGCTTCAGTATCTGCAAAACTATTGCTCCCTGAAGCCACGAACCCAAACACAGTATTTTGGAAAATAAGATTAGAATTTTCAGAACGATTTGCCCACTACGCAATAATTCATAAAAAATTTCTGCATCCAATAAACAATCAATGGAACCTGGCACATAAAAGGAATCATCTGCTAAATTTATATTTTCAGGAATTAATCCTTTCACATTTAGATTTTTACTGGAGTTAAATCAGTAATTTTATCTACAACTAACATTTTTATTCTCTTTTTTTTTATAACTACCATCGGAATTCGAGATTTCCGTAGTTACGCAATTTTTAACACATACAGAGGAGTCATTTAAACACGTGACCAGAATATTTACTTTTTCTTTTCTTAATCCTAATTTTCTACGAATTTTATCGTAATTAGATTTGTCATAGAACCGACGTCAAGCAGACCTCTTATTTGCCATTTCTCGTCGTATGAATCTTTTACAAAACACTTCACGGAACTCAAAAACACACTAGTGGTTCCCTTTTTTGATTAATTGCAAACACCGCATTACTATCTTTCTCCGAAACCTCTCTAGAGGGAAAAGCAGGGTTAAATTCTCTCTTGACTCTGTTGATGGATGGAAAGCATTCGCCTTGTTATGGCTTGTTTGAAAATCCGTATTTTGTTTGGGGAAATGTAAGGAGACATGGTGCCTCTTAGCGCATAATTTACAAGGTTTCGCTTTGCACTTCGACGCCATACAACCTACTCTTAAACACAGAAAGCATAGTCGCTGTTTTTAACTATCTCTACTCTATCATGAACGGAAAGTTGTTTAAATTTTGTACAAAAAGTAATAGCATGATTTTTCACAGCAATATGAACATTTTGTTTCATTGACATCGGACAAAAAAACACTAGTTACACCTTTTAACCCCTTTCTGTCGACGCCACTCTTAAAGAATTTATTTTGTCGGAAACCCGTATTTATTTCATTTCTACTTGAAACTTTAGATGACATAAACAAATCTAATTCACGACCCAGCTTATCTGGTGTGTACCAATTTTCGCACATTTTTAAATTAATATAACTGGTCAGTTCTTGATCAAGAGAATTAATTATCTGATCGGCAACAATTAACTGGCATAATTCATTAAACTCATTAACGTTTCTTAATTTACAATAATAATCAAACATTGCTTCAATTCTAGAAGCAAACTGAACATAGTTCTCATTTGGTAGTTTTTGGGACCTTCGAAACTGGTTAAGTAATACTCGAGGTGTTGGTTGAAATTGTTTTAGCACTAACTGCTTGATTTTTCGTAATCACCCAGTTCCTCTTGTTTAACATAAATCATTAAATTTCCCACCTTTTCTCCCAACATATTCAATAAAATCTCTGCTTTAAATTTATCCTCCACATTTTTTGTTTTAAAAGCTTTTTCTAGCGATTAAAAAAATAAATTATAGGCTTCTGTATTAGAAGGGACAGGTATTGTTAGAGTTTTGATACTTTTAATTAAGTTTTCAATATCAGATGGGACAGATTCGAAATGTTCACTTTTCTCTTGCGCAGGGGACAATTTACATTTAGCATTAGTTAAATCAAGCTCTTTCTTTAACTGTTCCAATTTAATTTTTTCCAATTCAATCTTGGCCTTTTCAGACTCTAATTTAAATTTTTCTTGTTCAATTTTAGCGGCCTTTTCCGCCAAAACGCCATCAATTACACTTTGCAGAAACTCCTTATCAGTTTCAAAGATTTCACTACTCTCAATTAAATTTTTAATACTATAATTTTTGGATTCTGGGGTATGTCTAATCCCAACTCCTCGGCGACCAGCAAAAGCTCGTCCTTTTTAAGACTTTTAATTGTCGACATTTTAACACATAACATTAATTTGATATCAAATAAGAAGCAAGGAAATCGCTCTTACTTCGACTGATGAATTGCGCTGGACTCTCAAGACACAGAAAATACTTCGGAAACTCAGTTTCTTCCCTCAGTATTCAGACACAATTTCCGGCACAATTTTAACTCATCACTACACGCGGTTTTTCTCCGGATTCTACCGGACCAATGTTATGGCTCATTCCGTCGAATACTCAGCACTCAATCAGAACACAGTTTTTAGTGGACTGGTGTTTATTTTTTACTCACAACTCTTTTTAGTTACATCAGAATTACTGGGCATGCGCAGTCCAGGCAGCGCTGTTGCGCTTGCGCAAACATATATTATTATTTGAATTTTACATTGGTTTCGGAAATTTTTAATTGAAAAATTATATTTGCATAACTTTTATATATTTAGTAGAAGTGTGGGTAAAATTTAGCAGAGCTAGCATCCTATGCCTTTCACAGTATTTAGTACTATACCTGTTATTCTCCAGTACAATAATTCTTGTATAAATTCTTAACTCCTTAATTAAAAAGGGGAAAAACATGTCTTTCTTGTTAAAAGGAAAAAAAAAAAAGGAAGATTTGTTAGAGTTAGCTACAGAGCTAGGTTTAGAGGCGACAGTCGACATGACTAAGCCAATGTTAAAAAATTTAATAACCAAAAGTGCAGGGTACGATGAGGAAGACACCAAATTGATGTACGAAGGTATCGTTGAAGAGAGAAAGGAGAGAGAATTATTAGAAGAAAGGAAACGACGGGTTAATTTAGAGTTAGAAAAACTTTGAATTGAAGCTCAGATCGTATTAAATCATGAAATATAGAGTAGGAATAATCGTAACCTAGTAATGAATTGAACAAACTGTTACCTAAATTTGATATGAAAGAGGATATCAGCTTATATTTAATATTGTTTGAGTACCAAGCATGTATGATGAATGTGCCGAAAGAGTTTTGGGTCTCACACCTGTTAGGCCTACTCCCACAGATCATCACACAGTTGATCGCTAGAGAACCTGAACAAGAGGCGAGAGATTATGACCACGTGAGGTCTTTGCTTTTGAAAAGGTTTAAATTGACCCCAGAGAAGTTCAGGCAACTATTTGTTACACATCAGAAAAGTTCCGATAAAACATGGCGCGATTTCTACCAAGAAGTTCAAACATTCTTTAATGGACGGATTCAAGGATTAGACGTAAAACATTTGACAAACTACGGGATCTGATGATAGCTGACCAGATAAAGAAAGTATATTCTTTCGCTTCATTTTTCTTATCTTAATCAATGTTTTCAGTTTTTGAAACATGATTATTTCATTATAAGATGCCAAAAAAAAAATTAATAAAACACCAAACACTTTAAAATTTGAAATTTTTCAACTTTCCAACCACTAAAAATGCATAACTTTAAACTTCATCAAATAATTTGAAACATTTTCTTACACTTTGATAAAAATAATAACGAAAAAAACTAATTAAGATCTATTCGTTTTTTTTTAGATTTCAAAGTCCAAGTGTTCAGGGAAGTTTACGTACAGTGCCTAGTTATATATTGTTAAAATACACCGAATTATATTTGAATTTTAAGTGCTTGAACTTCAGTTTACATCAAAGACAACATGAATGAAGATTTTCCCACATTTTTTTTATAACTTGAATGTTTGAATAAATGGTAATCAAAAATATACGGAAACATTTACAGTAGACATTCATGCATATAAATAAACATAAAAATCAATTTTAAATTCGAGCTATTCAAAAACATTCGAATTATTCTTCAAAAATATCTATTTATGCAAAATACCTCAACATTTATCTTTTTTTAAAGGCTAACTGAATAAGTAATTAAAATCTGGATATGTTTTGAAATCTCGACCGTATAAAGCTAGAAATTTTATGTTAGAAATTCCATTTGAAATTTCGGGAAAAAAATGTATCGCGGAGATAAAAATTATTTACCATAAGTTCTAGCAACTCTTTGAGTATAATATAAATTTCAAATTTTATTATATAGCTTCTTTGGTATTTTTTAATATATTTCGAAGATTTCATACAATTCAGTTGAAAACTGCATGCTAAGAGCAAGAAATATACTAAAAAAAATCGACGAATATACAATAAAGTTTTACATAGAAGCAAAACTGAGAAGCTAAAGCGTAGGAATGAAAAATTTTGAGTATATCTGAAGTAGTTTTCGAAATATTTATTTTAAAGTTCAGAAAATTTGTGTGCGTTATGTTATACTTAATATTAATTAAATGGTTAAAATAATATGTTAATAATAGTCATGTAATCGTTTGATGACACATTCATATACTAATAAAAACTATAATGGTCATTGATGCGAATGTCAAGAATTTTACGTAATTTTAAATTCAGACATTAAGATATTGATGTAGAAAATATAAAACGACCATCTAAAATACATGAAAAATGCAGTCTGCTATAAAATGATCTTGACAAACAAAATACGGCATTTTCACTTTCTATGGCAGAGCCGGCTTAGTCAGGGGCGATCTGGAAAAACAGAGAGGGAACCGCGGTTTTGATGGATGCCGCTCTAGCTTTTAAATCTCTCAGGGAAAAAAAATATAAATTACAAATGCAAAAACTAAGTCTTGTAATTTCCCATACATTTTTATAACAACGAATTGTGGAATTGGCTCCGAATACTTTATTGTGTTTGACAATATCTAAGGTAACCAACCATACTTTAGATAGATTTGCACTACTTTTTCGTATAACCGTATTCCTTTTAAAATTAAGTCATGCAGCCAAAATACACTTTTTGCACTCTTAAAAATTTATGTAAACTATAATAGTTAATTTTAATTTATGCAACTTGTGAAATGTTCATAATTAACCATTTCCGTCTAAACAGTGTACATGAAAAAAAATTTGGACTCCCTCATTCATTAGGGAATTATATAAGATTCTAACATTAAGTTTTATTTTTCACCGAATAGGGTCGAGTGGTAGTGTATCGTGCTTCCACACCACAGGTCTTGGGTTCTATTAACGGGCTGGGCAAGGTCGACTCTGCCTTTCATCCCCTCTACATTGAGTCGATAAATGAGTACCAAGCTTGCTTGGGGTCTTAAACACTGAAGGTCTCTCTTCAGACAGTCCACCAAATCGGGACATCTGTTCATGCACCTCAGCGTCCAATGGTCACGTATATTGGGATGGGCATAGTAGTTCCTGGCTCTCATGGATTGTTGTGCCACTGAGTTTGAGTTTTAAGTTTGAGAATTGCCTCACTTTGGGGATACCCCTTAGATAAACATGTATTTCCACTCATTTGCAATTAAACATTTTTCTTTGAATTACGTTTATTTCAGAAGGAAGTTTGATTTTTCAAATGTATTTGCTTAATAACACGTATATTTGTGTATTATATTAAAATTTTGATCAATCCAAAATTACATTTTTTTTTGCTCCTCTAAAAGCTTTTAGGATTTTAGAACTGATCTTACAATCCATATACGTTTTATAGTAGTATATTTAAAAATGATAAAGACATTTTTACGACTGTGTGAGCTTTTATGCTTCGTTTATAAATATAAAAAATTGCATTCAGCTACAGTTTTTAAAATGTACTAAAATAAGTGGAGGAATAGGATATTTACATATTATGAATATTTTTGACTGCAGTAAGATATATTTATATTTCAGTTTCTTTACAATTTTTGAATAGAAGTTGTAAGCCATTTTGCGAATAGTTTAATATTGAATATAAACCCATAGGCCGTTTAATATTGTAAAGTGTTTTATTTTTGATACCAGCACACATTAAAATAAGGCTCATTTGCAGTTATATGATCAGCTTTAGTGATATTTAAATTTTAAAAAATAGTCTATACGTACGAAAACATTCTTTCAAAACCACACACCACATCTCATACTATGTCTTCCATACAGCAGGAAATATTTGTGTATACTCAAAAAATTTAATACAGGATACATTTCAAAATGTTAAAATTGTTTTTAAAATTTGGTATGGATACATTGTGGAACTGTCGGTTAACTTCACTGAACAAAATTGTTTTAAGTGTACTGTTTTGAAAGACAAAATTAATTAGGGAGAACTTTTCTCATAATAGAATTTGTAATGACTGAATTGTGTGAAAATGTAGTCATCGATGTGTGACATTTTTCCTTGTAATAAAAGAAACAGAAAGATAAGAAATTAAACTTGAGTAGAATATGGTTAGAAGTACTGTCATGTGCATTTGAAGAAGTATATCCCCCATTTAAATTAAAAATTATTGACTTAATGTGTGTTATGTCCATCACAAATGCCGATGTAGAAAAGAAATTTTTATTTAATACAAGAAGTTCGAAAAGGAGAACACTAGGAATGAAAATTTTAAATTTTTTCCGAAAAATATTCAGTTAACATAAAAATATCATTTATATGATTTTAATTAAAATAAATTAAAAATATTGAAATCTTTTTTATGTTATTTTAAATTAAAAATATAATTGAATAGAGAAAGATTGGTTTTATTTCATAAATATAATCATCATATGTATATCACCGTATGCACCATTTATTGTTTTATTGTTTAAAAAAAGAGATAGGGCCTTCGCTCTTTTTACCTCATTACTTTTTTAAAAAACAGGAAAGTGAGCGCGTTTTCTTACTCTCATATTCAGAAATGAATACAGGATGCTTTTTTCTGGTTCAAATCGCAATACCAATATATATGTAAAGGACAGTTTTTGTAGAGATTTTCTCTCGCTAGATGGCTGCACCTGTCAACTGTTTTCGAATTCTCTAAACGGATATTGGCAAGATAGAAATTAATTCTATTCAAATAAATGTTGAACTTAAATAATAATTGTTAAACTTATATTTTATGTAAATGCATTTAATTTCTGTTAATTTTTAAAATGGTTTTCATAATTTATATTTCTGTTTTTATATTTTTCTTTACTCATGTAGTCGTATCGATTGTATTATGCTTAACTGCAGCATAACTGTATAAAATACTAAAAACGTGGCATTTTCTGTACAACGTGTAGATCTATGTTTGCCGCCGTGGAATGAACACGCAGAATAAAATTCCAGTAGATTTTGATAAAGTTTAATGTTTGAATTAAATGAAAACTCAACACACTTGAGTATTATTTAGAGTGCTATGAAGCAAGCACCTAATAACTGGTGACCCTGGATTTTTTTACTGGAAAATGACAAAATAGCGCAATGGCTAACAAGATCGTGGAAATGGCACCAAGAACAATTGATGCTGCAGTGGTTCAGAAAAATTCCCTAAGAGTGGATGAACTCCTCTCTAAATTAGTAAGTCTGGAAGAACAACTTGCCTCTTTGAAGCTACAACGAAAGTTCGGAGCTCTAGCCCTCATCACCATCAGAGGAGTAGAAGTCGCAGCAAATCAAGGCGCCGCTACAATCCTCAGGGACGATATTGCTTCTACCATTTCCGATTCGGGAAGAAGTGCCTCCTGGTAAATGCGTACAGCCGTGCAGTTTCAATGAGCCGGGAAACGAATACCAGCAGTAGACGCCGCGGCGAGTCCTGCTGCCGATATTTTAGGCCGCAAATTCCGGTTATTTGTCAAGGACAGAGAAACCGGATGTCAATTCCTTGTGGATAGTGGAGCAGACGTCTCGATCCTCCCTTGGACAAAAACGAAAGGTGAGTGCCAAGCCTCTCAATATAAACTGTATGCTGCTAATGGCACTGAAATTCCAACATATGGTCTAAAAATTCTCACGCTGGACCTAGGCCTAAGACGCCCATTTCAGTGGCCGTTTATTATTGCCAAAGTTGAGCGAGGAATAATAGGTGCTGATTTCCTTCAAAAATTCCAGTTGCTGATAGATCTGCACAACAGGAAATTAATCGATGGAGTAACAAATCTTTCAATTAAAGGAGAAGTTGCTACCATCCAAGAAAATAATGATCTCAGCACAGTCAATAGAGCCTCCAAATATTTCAACCTGCTTAAGTTGTATCCTGATTTAACCAAGCCAAACTTGGTTAACAGAGTTGTTAAACATGAAGTAAAGCACCACATCCTAACAACTGGCCAACCGGTTTATTCGAAGGCAAGACAACTAGCCTCTGATAAGTTGAAGCTGGCGAAGCAAGAGTTCCAATTTATGCTGGACAACGACATTATTAGACCCTCAAAATCTCAATGGGCAAGTCCATTGCATTTAGTAAATAAAAGGATGGCACATTAAGACCATGTGGCGATTACAGGCGACTCAACGCACAGACAATACCAGATCGATATCCAATTCCTAGAATTGAGGACTTTAATTACATCCTGAAGGATAAAAAAAAATATTTTCCAAGATAGATCTAGTAAAGGCTTATTATCAGATACCAATTGCTGAGGAAGACAAAGAAAAAACTGCCATCACCACCCCATTTGGCTTGTACGAGTTCAATACTATGAGTTTTGGACTGAGGAATGCTCCTTCAACCTTCCAACGTTTCATTACTGAAGTACTGTATGGACTCGACTTTGTTTTCCCGTATCTTGATGATGTACTTGTTGCCTCATCTACTGAAGAGGAACACAGTGAACACCTAAAAATGGTATTTGAAAGATTCCAGCAATATGGACTTCGAATAAATGTCTCCAAATCAGTGATGGGAGCTGCCCAAGTTGAATATTTGGGATTTCTGATCACTGCAGAAGGTTCTCGGCCATTGCCAGAAAAAGTTCAAGCTATCTTCAACTACAAACTACCAGAAACTATTCATGACCTGCGAACGTTTCTGGGCATGATAAATTTTTACCGAAGATACCTAAAGGATGCTGCTAAGACCCAAGCACCTCTACATGAACTGTTAAAAGGAGCGAAAAAAAAGACCGCAGAAAAGTGCATTGGACTGATGACACCAGGAGAAGCTTCGAAAAATGCAAAACTGACCTTGCCGAAGCTGCTCTTTTATCATTTCAAGATCTGGACTACCCTATCACTTTGCACAGATGCATCAGATTTTGCTGTGGGCGCAGTACTCCAGCAATTAGAAAACGAGCGTTGGAAACCAATAGCTTTTACTCAAAGAAGCTAAATGAAACACAAACAAGGTATAGTACCTATGACCGAGAACTATTGGGAATATACCTTTCAGTGAAACATTTCAAACACCTGCTGGAAGGGAATGATTTTGTTATATATACTGACCACAAGCCTCTAACTTTTGCATTTAAGCAAAAAAATGAAAAAAGCATCACCAAGACAACAACGACAACTTCAATACATTTCAGAATTTAGTTGTAACATTCAACATGTATTGGGTAAAGATAATGTTGTTGCAGATGCCTTATCCAGAATTCATTCAATTTCCGAAATCAACTTTGAGGAAATTGCAGAAGAGCAAACTACTGACGAAGAGTTGCAAATATTATTGCACAACAATTCTTTAAAATTTAAACCTTCGACATTGCCATCTGGGAAAAAACTTTGGTGTGACATCTCAACACAAAAATTAGGCCTTACATTCCACAAAAATTCAGGTTTCAAATATTCCAACTAATTCATGGCTTAGCTCACCCTGGTATTAAATCTACAGTTAAACTGATGATTGAAAAATATGTCTGGTCAGATATTAAAAAGCAAGTCAGAGAATGGGCAAAAGCTTGCATTAGATGCCAAAAATGTAAAGTCAGCAGGCATACAAAATCCAAATTAGGAGACTTCGAACAACCAGATGAAAGGTTTAGTGTAGTTCACATAGATCTCATTGGAAAACTACCACCTTCAGAAGGGATGCAGTATTGCTTAACCTGCATTGACCGATTCTCTTGCTGGATGGAAGCAATTCCTATACCTGAAATAACAGCTGAAATAGTTGGGAGAGCATTTTATGAGAAATGGATTTGCAGGTTTGGAGTACCTGCCAAAATAGTCACAGATCAAGGTCGACAGTTTGAGGCAGAACTATTTAGAAGCATAGCTGCAATATGTGGTGCTAAAGTAGCCCACACAACATCTTATCACCCTCAATGTAATGGGAAAGTTGAACGTTTACATAGGACCTTGAAAGGTGCTATAAAAGCTCACAACAATATTAGATGGACAGAGTCATTACCCACTGTGTTGTTAGGTTTAAGAGCTGCCATAAGACCTGACATTAGTTACACAATTGCACAGATGGTCTATGGTACTTCCATTAAATTACCTGGTGAATTTTTTGATACTCCTACTATTAACATGGATCCACAGAATTTTGTCGCCAAATTACAGCAGCACATGGCAGAGTTAAAGCCACTGAAGTCTCCTAGCAACAGGAAGCAAAATATCTTTGTGCATAAAGATTTGAAATCCTGTTCCCATGTGTTTCTTCGTATCGACAGAGTTAAAAAGCATTAGAACCACCATATGAAGGACCATATACTGTACATAAAAAGTATGATAAATATTTCACAATCCTAATCAAAGATAAAACAATTAATATATCTGTAGATAGACTGAAACCTGCCTATTTGTTAGCAGTGGACAATCAAAATGAACAAACTAGTGTTGGACAAAAAATGAGATTTCAAATTGGAAAGAACTTTCCCCAATGCCTGATGAACAATCTACTACCAGCTGTGGTAGAAAGATAAAAAAAACCAGTAAGATTTAGAGAATAAACAAAATAGCAACTATTATGTATGTAAGTGTTAAAGTTTGAAATTCCTTTCACTTATTACTAGTAAACAGTTATTAAAAATTAGTAAATTTGAAAATCACCATTTATAAAATGTATCTAATTGATTAAATATATACTTGGTAATAATTCTCTTGGTAATGCAATTCATGTACATATAGTGAAAAAGTTATAGTAAACACTGCTTTAAATGTTGTAGATATGCTTATAAAATGACAATGTATGTTAATTCCTGGATTTTAGAATTGAAAATTGACTCTTAATTGGTTATATATACATGTATGATTTTATGCTAGTATTGTGAAATTTAAATAATTATTCTTCCACTATCCTGATATAACCTCATCAGTAAGTTGTAAGCAAAAGTAGAATTGTGTGTAATTTCATAACAGCGAGAATCTAAATCAAACAAAAGCTTTGTAAATAAAAAGAAATTAAAGAGCATGATGTAAAATTTTCCATATATATTCTCACATTCAAATTAATGTATGTTATACAAAGTTCAACTTTATGTCACAAATAATTATTTATTACTACTGTTTTTTTACATTGTCGACAGAAATTCTCTCATTAGTATTACAATTTGTGGGCATCTCATCTCTTAAATGTGTTATAGAATGTGTTTTTTTTTCATTGGAAAGTATGTATTTTAACAAAATTATCTATTATGTATTTAATAGTGAACATAAAATTTTCAGGATATCAATATAAATACATGTGTTAGCATCAAATTCTATGTTTATAAATAAATATGTGTTAGCATCAAATTCTATGTTTATAAATAGATATGTGTTAGCATCAAATTCTATGTGTAGAAATAATATGTGTTAGCATCAAATAAAATGTGTATAAATAGATACTGTTTTGCATAAAAATGCTCAATTGTGGTAAATGGATTGTATTAGTGATTAACTGAGTTATAATTAATTATGTGGTGAATTGAAACTAAAGTTTTCTGATATTCTTTCTTGTAAATAGGAAGTTTTCTGTATGTATATATTATAAAATTACCCATTGTGTATGTAAATATGAAAATTGATTTTTAACACTATTGGATTTGATATGTTTCATAATATTCAAAAAATTAAGGTGTTGTCATTGCAGAGTAACTTGAAATGTTTTTAATGGCATGTTAACTTTCATTGGAATATGAGTGATTTTTTTCGCAAAATATTTATGTACTCCTTAGTTTCCCATGTTCAAATATTGACTGAGTTTTGTGTATTTGCAAAAGCATTCTGTAGTTTATTATTTTTTTTTTTTTTGTTATTGCATATCTTATATATACTCTTTTTTGACTTTGTTTAAATTTGATTGTTGCTCAGTATAAATATACATTTAAAGTAATTGCTGAACATTTTAGTTGTATTTTTTCCATGTATTTTTAAGAAACAGGAAGGTAGCTGTGTTTAAATATTTTAAACTTGTAGCATATTTTGTGCACTAAGACTTCTGTAGCAATCCTGTAGTAGTAATTTTGTGTTGTGTAATGCAATGATTAGTAATAATTGTGTTAAAAGCGGTTTGTATAAGTTTAATTTGTAAAAAAAAAAAAAAAATGAAATTATAATCTGTTCAATAAGTCTGAAACTGTCCCTGCCATATATTTTTTTTTTGTATCGTAACTTTGTTACTGGCAAGGGAGTAATGTAAAGGACAGTTTTTGTAGAGATTTTCTCTCGCTAGATGGCTGCACCTGTCAACTGTTTTTCGAATTCTCTAAACGGATATTGGCAAGATAGAAATTAATTCTATTCAAATAAATGTTAAACTTAAATAATAATTGTTAAACTTATATTTTATGTAAATGCATTTAATTTCTGTTAATTTTTAAAATGGTTTTCATAATTTATATTTCTGTTTTTATATTTTTCTTTACTCATGTAGTCGTATCGATTGTATTATGCTTAACTGCAGCATAACTGTATAAAATACTAAAAACGTGGCATTTTCTGTACAACGTGTAGATCTATGTTTGCCGCCGTGGAATGAACACGCAGAATAAAATTCCAGTAGATTTTGATAAAGTTTAATGTTTGAATTAAATGAAAACTCAACACACTTTGAGTATTATTTAGAGTGCTATGAAGCAAGCACCTAATATATATATATATATATATAAATTTTAAAAAATGACAGAAAAATAAAATTTGTTTGAAGAAAATATAATTATTTTTCAACTTCTAACACACTATTTATTTCCTTTTTTCCACCCTTCATTTTGTTTTAATTTTACTGTGACAAAACATATAGGGGAAACGACCCAGTTGCACTACAACTTTCAAACAAGATTACCCAAGGCAACTTGACAGCTAGCTGTAAACGATTGATTTCTTGGTTCTTACTTTACAAAGGAACCTAACTGAGTCATAAAATTGTCCCCGTTCGACCTCCCAAGTCTTAAAAGGGGGAAAGGAAAGAAGTCTGTTGCAGGATTCCCAGTTGTGACACGTTAGCGGCCGGTCGTGTTTAGCACGTCCGCATACGATTTCCTGTGTCACACTGTGCTATTGCCGGAGATTTCGCATATTTCCATACTAGCCCTTTTAGGGCCTAGGCGTCTTCACTATGAGCGACATCGACATGGATCCGCCATCGCCAGCACCCTCTTATAAAGCATACGAAGAGTTGCTTCTCTCTAGACCCTCCACTCCTCTAACACCGGAACCACTCTCGGCCTGCGGTAGGCGCAGGGCTGCAATGACCAGGCTTAAAAACCAGGAAACCATGATTGATGGCTACCAAAAGTTCTTGGCTACCTTCAGCAAAGGAAAAGATGAGCACGGAGTTTACAAGCAATTACAAGCAAGCCTGAACGAGACGATTGAAGCAAGAGATTCACTGGTAAGGGAGCTCAGGACTATGCCCCCATGCCTTGATCAGAAGTGCCCTGATCATACTAAAATTAATACTAAAAGTAACATTGAAATTAATAAACCCACTCAGAAAAAAAGGAAAAATGCTAGGAATAACGCGGACGACTTTGTCTTCCCGAGTAAAACGGCTAGACCGATCACCCCAACGCCAGTACTTCAACCCATCTCAGTACAAAATTCTTTCGTAGATCTTGTACAGGACCCCGACCTACCTACTGATAATACAGTAGAAATTCCCAAAATCCCACCCCCACTGCCAGTTTACTTAAAAATTAACAATAGCTACAGAAATCAACTAGATCAATTAAAAGAAAAATTCCCAGAAATAACCACTAAAACCTCAGGAAAATATCTTAAACTAAACCTTGAATCGCACGAGGAACAAAGAGATCTTGTTAATTTTATGGATCAAGATAAAAATTTCCAATTCTACGTTCTTCCCCCTAAAGACAAGAAACCCATCAAAGTAGTCATTAAGGGACTACCAGGATGTACTAAACCAGACGAAATTATTTCAGACCTAGAACACCAAGGTTACAGTGATTGTAACTGTAACCAATTAATCTCCAAACGCACCAAACTCCCATTGCCATTTTTTCTTGTAACCTTACCCAGAAATAAAGAAAATTTAACGATTTTTGATCTAAAACATGTAGGACATATGCAAATAAAAATAGAAGGATACTCAGTAAAAGGAACCACCCAGTGCTTTAATTGTAATGATTTTTATCACACAGCTGCAAACTGCCACATGACCCCAAGATGCTTGAAATGCGGAAAAGACCATTTAACTAAAGATTGCGAAATCAAAGAACGTCAGGATAATCCATATTGCATAAATTGTGAAACCTACGGGCATACTGCCTGCTATACAAAATGTCCTAAGTTCCCAAAACCCAGACAAGGAAATCCCCTCGTTAATAGAAATAAAAAGTATTCACCAGCAACAACGTTGTAGAAGGAATTTCCTTCGCCAATATGGTTGCTGGAAAACTAAAAACACCGGACCCCCAACCCGCTAATACTAATAGATCTAAACCGGAAAGACAAAGTCATCCTAACTCCCCTCCTTCAGATGAAAATAATTCATCTGATTTCCAAGACATAATTTCATTATTTAAAATAGTTTCTAATATTTTTAAACAATTCCCTAAATTGAAACAAATTATTCCAGATCTCAAAAAAACCAATGATTTCAAAAAACAAGCATGTATGCTATTAGAAGCACTCTGGGATTAAATTTTTAATTTATTCTCAGCTTGTCTCTGATAAAATACATGTTTTATTTCCATGACTTAACTTTTTCTTTCTTACGGGCACTGTAACTTCAATATTTAAATTTAATTGCAATATTTTATTAATTTTCCAAAGTCCTGAGCTTACAAACCAACTGGAGTTCGCCTCCTTCACAGCAGACGGCCTGCGCCATCACGCCATTGGTCCCTCCTCCTAGTGGCCGCACCTCCTCTCCACCCAAACCATGCTAACAACGCCAATCACATGTTAGCCCAGATCAGGGACGGAGGAATCTGACAAGATTCCAGTTCCCTTATGAATCATAAGAGTCATAAGAGTCAAGTCTGTTGCATTTTAAAGCGAATGTCAAAATAAGAGTAAACGCTTTCGGAATAACTTTTCAGGAGGAAGCTAACCACTCAGAGGGTTAAACTTAGACCCAAATTTTTCGGACCATATCAGATTACGGAAGTGAAACCTAGAGACAAATATACAGTTGAGAAAGTAAGGGGCCAAATGTAATTGCTACTTCGCTGATTTAATGAAGTATTTTTATCACTAATAGAATAGTAATTACAAATGTATACATTTAATTTTAATAACTATAGAGTATACCCTTCACTTTATATGTCTTATGCATGTTGTGTACTTTTTCTTATAATTTGTAATGTAATACGATATGTAATCATGAGAGCATTCTCAAGCGTCGCTGAGGTCATCGACTGTCAGGATTGGCCGAGTTTGTAGGATTTAAAGTATTAGAGAATTAAATATATTCTCCGATCAGTGAGGTTACAACCTCACCAATAGATGGCGCTACAAACGAATATATGTATCCCCCCGGAATGACGGGTTTTAGGGAAAAAACGATTGCGTCGCGGAACGAGACAGACGCGAGAGAAGAGACTCTGGTTTTACAGGCGAGAAGCCTCGTTTTTCGGTCAACGTAGAGGCCAATAGGCTTAGCGACAATTCAGAATATGCTTCGTGAAATAACTCGTAAAGTTTTAATTGTAAATAATCTAATGTTTCATTAAACAGTAATTTCCTTCTAATCTGCTTATTTCTTTGAAATATCAAGATCCCGAACATTACTTACCCCTAGACACCCCTACATATATACACTGGTGTGCAAAAATTAAGGACGAGACGGTTTTTTCAATATAACTTTGTACAAAAGCTTTCCAAATCAACACATTTATAATACCGTAAGATCCCAAATACGTAAGGACATGTGTAATGTAAACAACACTTACTAAAAGAGAAATCAGAGGGATAAAAATAAGCTTGGTTGAAAAAGTAGCATGGAGCGCAATGCGACTGAAGGCCGAAACATCCCTGTGAGGGGTGTCTAGCAAGAAACATCCGGTCTTTAATAGGGGATATGATCTCCCCTGACTGCTAGGCAGGTTTCACAGCGTCTGCCCATGCTGAGAATGAGGGTGTCAATGAGTTGTTGAGGCACTGCTGCCCATTCGTCTTGCAGCGCCAATCGAAGCTCCCGAATCGTTACTGGTAGTAAGGTACGAGCTGCCAAGCGTCTGCCTAGAAAATTCCATACATGCTCGATGGGATTGAGATCCGGAGATCGTGCCGGCCACTCCATACGTTCAATATCCTCACTCTCTAAGAGCTGTTCGGCAGCTACTGTGCGATGACATGGTGCATTGTCGTCCATGAAAAGGAACTGCAGACCCATAGCCTCTCTAAAAAGACGCACATATGGAAGAAGAATCTCGTTACAATAACGGGTCCCGTTGACTGAACCTGCGTCGAAGATGTGAAGGTTTGTACGACTACCAAGCATGATGCCTCCCCAAACGAGAACACCGCGACCTCCATACCTGTCCCTTTCAATGATGTTCGAGGGATGATTGCGGCTTCCCCGCTCTCTCCAGATGAGTATGCGATGAGAATCGGTACTCAAACTGAATCTGCTATCATCTGTAAAGAGTACTCGTCCCCATTCATTGTCTCTCCAATTCCGGTGTTTCCGGCACTACAGAGAACGCCTTCTCCGATGGGCAGGCGTTAAAGGTACACACCGTACAGGGCGTCGTGCAAACAGACCACCACCGTGCAGTCTTTTGGCCACGGTAAAACGCGATATCGGTCATCCAGTCACCTGTGTCGTGTGTCTAGCGATTTCTCCCGCTGTCTGCCGCCTGTTTCTTCTGGCCTGTAAGGCAATGTACCGGTCATCTGCGGGTGTGGTTCCTCGTGGACGACCACTACTGAACCCCCGGATAGCTGTTCCTGTAGTTTGAAATTGTCTCCAAAGTCATGAAACGATGCTGTGAGCAATTCCGAACTCTGCAGCCACACTTGTCACACTGCGGCCTTCCTCCAACTTCCCAATGATTCGACCTCGGGTAAAAGCATCCAGATGTCGTCTAACAGATTGATTATTCGCCATTTCTCGCTGAGGCAGCAACTCAGTGTGATTTTAACTGCTATACGGCGTGCAATCTCTTTGCCAGAAATACTGATCTTACAACGACAACATGCTTTATACTACTCAGACAATCCCCCATTACGTCTACCTGCATATCTGCGTATGTGCTACCGTACATCACCTTACTTAATCTGCTGATTGGTCTTTCTGTCCGCTCTGCCTCTTCGTTCAGCTGATATCCTAATTTTTCGACTTCGTCCTTAATTTTCGTGCACACCAGTATATATGTGTGTGTGTGTGTGTGTGTGTGTGTGTGTGTGTGTGTGTGTGTGTGTGTGTGTGTGTGTGTGTGTGTGTGTGTGTGTGTGTGTGTGTGTGTGTGTGTGTGTGTGTGTGTGTGTGTGTGTGTGTGTGTGTGTGTGTGTGTGTGTGTGTGTGTGTGTGTGTGTGTGTGTGTGTGAAATTTTTTAGTATACTTCGAGAGAGATGTAAGAGATGAATTTAATCGAGAGGCCAATCAAAGAACTCGGAGCGTCTGACGTCGAACGCATGAGGCATCTCAATGCCCAATGAAAGGATTCGAGCGTCTGACGTCGGACGCGTCGGTTTTTCGCTCCTTCACTCGCACACCGGACACGACGGAGTGAGGTCGACGCCTCTTAGCCTTCGTAAACAACATTTTTTTAAACCCAGCCATGTTTGACGCCCCCATATCTACAGGTGAATCCTGTTCTCTTTCCGAACTAACTATTCATTTATTTTCTTGTAATTTAAATCTATAAATATAATCTGTTCCCTATTTTAATAAATTAATTTGTACTTTAAATTTGGTTTATACTTTCAAGAATTTCATCATTACCCTTAGACACCCGTCCCACACACACACACACACACACACACACACACACACATATATATATATATATATATATATATATAGGGTGTTTTTTTAGAGGTATAGAACTTTAAATTGCAATAAAACAACGATGTATTATTCGATTGACATGAATTTTTTTTTTATTCGAAAGATAGTCTTGTGGCATTACATTTTAAATATGATTTCTGGCATATGACTGCCACGGCTGGCTCAGATGTAGTCCAATCTGGACGTCCAATTATCGATGACTTTTTCCAATATTTGTGGCCGTATATCGGCAATAACACGGCGAATGTTGTCTTCCAAATGGTCAAGCGTTTGTGGCTTATCCGCATAGACCAATGACTTTACATAGCCCCACAGAAAATAGTCTAGCGATGTTAAGTCACAAGATCTTGGAGGCCAATTCACAGGTCCAAAATGTGAAAGTAGGCGGTCACCAAACGTGTCTTTCAATAATAAATCGATTGTGGCACGAGCTGTGTGACATGTTGCGCCGTCTTGTTGGAGTGAGTGAGTGAAGATTAACGTCGCACTGTTCAGCTGCACGAGGGCTTTTGGCGACGGACCACGTAATTTTGAACCATGGTCAAGTGACGTGGACGACACCTGAGCTGGCACCCCCTCTCCTAACTACCACACCACACCAACGGGAGGACGTTTCAGCTCTCGACAGATTTAGCGTGCATCGCTGCCCTACACGGCGGGTCTTTAGTGGTACTGGGCTCGAACTCGTGACAAAGCCAGCCACGATCCGATGCCTATACCACTCGGCTACCGCGGCCACGCCGTCTTGTTGGAACCACAGCTCCTGGACATCATGATTGTTCAATTCAGGAATGAAAAAGTTAGTAATCATGGCTCTATACCGATCACCATTGACTGTAACGTTGTGGCCTTCATCGTTTTTGAAGAAGTACGGACCAATGATTCCACCAGCCCATAAAGCGCACCAAACAGTCAGTTTTTCTGGGTATAACGGTGTTTTGACATACACTTGTGGATTAGCTTCACTCCAAATGCGACAATTTTGTTTGTTGACGTAGCCATTCAACCAGAAGTGCGCTTCATCGCTAAACAAAATTCGCTTATGAAAATCGGGAACAACGGCAATCTCGTTTTGGGCCCATTCGACGAATCTACGCCTTGCTTGATCATATTTAAAATGTAATGCCACAAGATTATCTTTCGAATAAAAAAAATCATGTCAATCGAATAATACATCGTTGTTTTATTGCAATTTAAAGTTCTGTACCTCTAAAAAACACCCTATATATATATATGTGTGTGTGTGTGTGTGTGTGTGTGTGTGTGTGTGTGTGTGTGTGTGTGTGTGTGTGTGTGTGTGTGTGTGTGTGTGTGTGTGTGTGTGTGTGTGTGTGTGTGTGTGTGTGTGTGTGTGTGTGTGTGTGTGTGTGTGTGTGTGTGTGTGTATTAAAAAACAATGTAACTGTTTCATACACTCCTCACTTAACTGTAACTGAGTGCGCCATACTTTCCCGCCTTCCTACCCCAACTTAATGGGGCTGCGGTAGCCTAGTGGTTAAGGTATCCAACCATGGCAGGCATGTCATGAGTTCGATCCCAGTACCACTAAAGACCCGCCGTGTAGGGCAGCGATGCACGTTAAATCTGTCGAGAGCTGAAACGTCCTCCCGTTGGTGTGGTGTGGTAGTTAGGAGAGGGGGGTTCCAGCTCAGGTGTCGTCCACGTCACTTGACCATGGTTCAAAATTACGTTGTCCGTCGCCAAAAGCCCTCGTGTAGCTGAACAGTGCGACGTTAATATTAACTCACTCACTCACCCCAACTTAAACTTTTTGGAACCCCGTACCGGTACATTCTGTAAACTGGAAACGCAACGGACAGACGCAAGGTCTTCGCATCTATCCTTAGCACCTTCAAAGGTGTAATTTTCATTTAACCGCATTATCACCTTTTAGTGTACACTTTAACTGTAAATATTTATTTTCTTGTAATATAAATTTAAGTACTATCTCCATCTCTGGCTGTTATTCGAACTCAACCAACGGCAACATTTGGAGGCACCGACGAAATTCGTCAACGATTCAGAGAAACAAGAGATAAGTACTATTTTATATTTTCATTCAACGTTTGACTTTGGTTTCTCTTACTGATTCATTCCATCCATATTTCGTTTTATCAATTAATGGACGCCGAAACGGCTACAGTGCTTCGCGGCAGAGCGAAGGCTGCACTTACAAGAACTATAAATTTCATTGATAAAAATGATCAAACTTTTGACAAAAATGATATACGCAACAAGTTAGAGAAACTTGAATTAACTTATACGGAATTTGATAAAGCGGATGCTGCTTTACCTATCGAATCCTCTGAAATGGAAGAATTCGAAACAAAATATTACGAAACCAAAGCCAAGCTACAGAATATCTTAGAAAATTTATCTGTGAGAACATATGTATATAATGATAATTCTGATGTCTTTGAAAATGTCTCAAATATGAAATCTAGCAATTTTAAGTTGCCAAAAATTAATATTGAGCGTTTTTCTGGTGATTATAAAGATTGGCCTTCATTTAAAGATTTATATGTATCATTAGTGAATGATAATATGTGTTTATCAAATATACAAAAATTTCAATATCTTAGAGGTTTATTGCTGTCAGAACCAGCAAATATAATTAAGCATATTCCTATTACTGAAACTGCTTATAACGAAGCTTGGGAAAAATTATTAGCCCGTTATGATAAAAAGAAGCAACTCATTTTTTCACTTATTAAAACATTCATGGAACAACCTTCTTTAAACGATACTAACTCTCACAACTTACGCAACATAGCAGATACTTCCGACGAAGTAATTAGAGGTCTTAAATCTATTGATACTAAAGCAGAGTCTAGAGATGTATGGTTGATTTACATTTTGTTACAAAAGGTTGATCCTAAAACGCGCCAAGAATGGTCGCAATTCTCAAATAATATTGATTTTCCCACATTTGAAGCATTTATAGAATTTTTAAGTAGCAGATGTACATATTTAGAACTATATAATGAAAATGTTACTTATGAAAAACAACATTATATTAATAAATCGAAATTTAACAATAGTTTAAAATGTTCTTGTTGTAAAATGAATCATCTTGTTTTCAAATGTTCTAAATTTAAAGAAATGTCTGTTAAAGAGCGTAAACAACTTGTTAATAAACAAAAATTATGTATGAACTGTTTATCTGATAGGCACACTGAGTCACATTGTAATTCAACTTTTACTTGCCACTGTTGTAAGAAAAAGCATCATTCGCTATTACATGATAATAATTTTAAAAATTTCGCAATGTCAGCAAATAAATCTCATCGTGCTGAAGGTCAAAACCAGACAGGGAATGATACTAATCAAAACAAAGAAGTTGCAGCTTCCGTGAACTCTATACAAACATGTTTTTCTTTATTACCAACTTTAAGCGTTAACATTAAAAATATTTTGGGGGAGAACTGTCAAGTTCGAGTTATGGCGGACAGCGGAAGTGAATCAACATTCATTTCGGAAAAATGTTTAAAACTGCTAGGCCTGAAAAGAAAAAACGCTAGATTTCAAATTAAAGGATTGCAAGATTCTAAAATCGCGATGACTAGAGGGTGTGTTGAAATAGATTTAGTATCGTTACATGACCCCAAGGTCAAACTACCAGTTAAAGCATATGTTTTGGAAAAACTAACTGCTCCGTTACCAACGGAAAAATAAATGAAACACATTTCTCTCATTTAAAAATGCCTGCTTAGCGGATCCGAAATTTTTTATCCCAAACAATATCGATATGATTCTCGGATCTGACTACTTTTTTCTATTTTGCTTCCTGGGCAAATTACTTGCTCTCAAAGTAATTTAATCGCTCAAAATTCCATTTTTGGTTTCCTAATTTCAGGCAAATTAACTGATTCTTTAAACTCAAATTCAATGCTAAATCTTCACATTAATGGTACAAATATTGACAATCAATTAAAGCAATTTTGGGAATTAGAAGAAATTCCCAACGTAAAAGGATAAAATCTTAACTTCTGAAGAGCAATTTGTGGAAACACATTTTCAAAATACTTATGCATGTAATTCCGAAGGACGCTTTGTTGTAAAACTCCCATTTTATAAATCAAATTCAGAATTGGGAGACTCAAAACCCGCAGCAATTTTTCGCTTATTAGCAATGGAGCGGAAATTTAAAAATAACCCAGATTTTGAAAAACAATACAAAGAATTCATGAACGAATACGAATCGCTAGGTCACATGAGCTTAGTAAATTCCAGATCCCATACTTCCAAAGATCAGAATTTTTTACCGCATCACGCCGTTATCAAGCCATCCAGCACTACAACAAAGTTAAGAGTAGTTTTTGACGCATCTCTCTCTCTCTCTCTCTCTCTCTCTTGCAAAACTACAAATGGTGCGTCATTAAATTCTCTGCTAGGAGTAGGTCCCAAATTACAAAGGGATATTTTTGAAATATTGCTTAATTTTAGAATTCCTAGAATTGTATTTACAGCGGACATTGGAAAAATGTACCGTCAAATTTTAGTAGCTGATGAAGATCAGAAATACCAACAAATTCTTTGGAGAAATAACTCTAATGAAAACATTCGCACATACAAGCTAAAAACTGTCACCTACGGTTTAGCCTCAGCTTCCTTTTTGGCCACTAGGTGTATTAAGCAAATCGCTCTCGATGATAAAGATAATCCCAACCTCTCCCGAGTTTTACAGGAAGATATTTATATGGATGATTTACTATCAGGAGCAGATACGCCAAATAACGCTATCTCCATTTGCAAGGACATTGTTCATGTTTTGAGTACTCGCGGATTTCATTTAAGAAAATGGAATTCTAATTCCACCGAATTTCTCGCTCAATTTTCAGAACATAGTTCTCATGATGCACGAGTTGAATTTTACAAAGATTCTAATGAAAGTTCTAAAGTATTAGGCTTATTTTGGAATTCATCCAATGACACTTTTGGTTTCCAACCATCGCTTGAACTTACACCACCACTCACAAAGAGACGTATTTTATCTGAATCTTCCAAAATTTTCGATCCTTTAGGACTGCTTTCACCTTGTACAGTATTCATGAAGATTTTTTATCAAAAACTTTGGCTTACAAAAACAGATTGGGATTCTCCCATTCCACAACAATTAACAGAGGATTGGCTTAAGTTTCAAAAAGGCCTTTAATGCAATCAACTACCTCACTGTTCCTAGATGGGTCATCCTTACAGCAGACAACACAGTAGAATTGCATGGTTTTGCAGATGCTTCTTCATTAGCTTATGCTGCTGCAATCTACTGTCGGTAGAAACACAACAGCAAAATAAAGGTTCAACTACTTGAATCAAAAACTAAAGTAGCCCCTGTCAAACAAGTTTCCATTCCTCGATTGGAGTTGTGCGGTGCACATTTACTATCCAAGCTATTTAAATCGGTCTTACGAACATTAAAACATTATACCTTTGATGTATTCGCTTGGACGGATTCTAAAATAGTTCTCTCCTGGCTGTCTAGTCACCCTCGCAAATGGAAAACTTTCGTAGCAAATAGAACATCTGAAATCATGGAAGTTCTACCTACAAAGCATTGGAGACATGTGCCTTCTAAAGAAAATCCCGCAGATATTGCATCCCGAGGTATTGATCCTAAATGCTTACCAGATTGCAAGTTATGGTGGCAAGGACCACCCTGGCTAAGGCTAGAAACTTCTAGTTGGCCCAAGGCTGAATACAGTTGCGATGAGGCTTCGGATGAGGTAAAAGTGGAACAAAAATCAGTCTCCATCTTCAATCTGTTTACTCACACATCAAATGATGTAATTCATGGTTTATTCGAACATTACTCTTCACTCACCAAAATAATTCGCATTTTTGCTTATTGCCAAAGATTTATTAAAAACTGTAAAAAGATAGCATCTCAAGGATCATCGATCAGTTCATCCCATATTAATACTACTTTACTTACCTTTTCGGAAACCAAAACCGCTGAAGAAACCATCATTCGTTGGGTTCAAGGTTTCTACTTTCAGGAAGAAATACGAAGCATTAAGAAACAGATTTCTCTGCCACCCAAAAGTCCATTACGTTCCCTCCATCCATTCATAGATGAACATGGTTTAGTACGGGTGGGAGGGAGATTGCAAAATTCCCAGCTTCGATTCAATTCCAAGCATCCTATCATACTTCCTTCTCATCACAGTATTAGTGAACTCCTTATCAAGGAACAACACATTGCTCATTTACATGCTGGGCCGCCTTTGTTAGCTCACATTCTTCGACAGTCCCATTGGATCGTAGGAAGTAGAAAATTAATTAACAAATGTATTAGAAAATGCTTAAAGTGTAACAAATTCAAAACATCCACCACAACACTACAACTGATGGGCAATTTACCAAAACACCGTGTCACGCTGGAGAGACCTTTCTTCAATTGCGGTATTGATTATGCTGGTCCTGTACTGATTAAATGCAACAAAGGTCGAGGGACTAAATCTACAAAGGGTTACATTGCTTTATTTGTATGCTTAGCAACTAAAGCTGTTCATATTGAAGCAGTCGGAGACTTAACAACTGATTCCTTCATAGCTGCACTTCGTCGTTTTAGTGCTCGTCGTGGTGCTCCCTGCCACATTTATAGTGACAATGGAACCAATTTTATTGGAGCTCGTCGAAAACTTGACGAAATACGGAAGTTATGGCTTTCTTTACCAACTAATGAAGCCATCTCTTACTACTTATCCAAATCTTCAATAGATTGGCACTTTATTCCACCCTCATCACCACATTTTGGAGGTATTTGGGAATCAGGAATTCGATCCATCAAATTTCATCTGAAGAGAGTATTGGGAGAAATCATATTAACTTTTGAAGAGTTATCAACCTTGCTCACACAAATCGAAGGATTACTAAATTCCAGGCCTCTCTCCTACGTTAATGACTCTGACATAGAATGCATATCTACGCTCACACCTTCACATTTTCTTACAGGTGATGTTCTTTCAGTTCCAGAGGAGCTTCCTTCAACCTCCAACCACAGAGATCATTGAGAGTTGCTACAGAACATAAAACGGGGCTTTTGGAAGAAGTGGAGCTCCGAATTTATCTCTTCCTTACAACCTCGCAAGCAATGGCAGGACGCACAACCAAACTTGAAGGAAGATGACATCGTATTGATCAAAGAGGAGGGTCCTCCTGGTACATGGCCAATGGCTCGAGTTCTTCAAGTGCATCCAGGCAACGACGGACTGGTTCGAGTTGCAACTGTGAAAACCCAAAACTCAGTGTTAAAACGACCTGTTCATAAACTTCACAAACTTCCTATATATCCGAACTAGTTCGTATATAGGGCGGGAGTATGTTTCATACACTCCTCACTTAACTGTAACTGAGTGCGCCATACTTTCCCGCCTTCCTACCCCAACTTAAACTTTTTGGAACCCCGTACCGGGACATTCTGTAAACTGGAAACGCAACGGACAGACGCAAGGTCTTGTCCGCATCTATCCGCAGCACCTTCAAAGGTGTAATTTTCATTTAACCGCATTATCACCTTTTAGTGTACACTTTAACTGTAAATATTTATTTTCTTGTAATATAAATTTAAGTACTATCTCCATCTCTGGCTGTTCGAACTCAACCAACGGCAACAGTAACTGAAATATCCGTTTAGAGCTTCATCTGATGTATTATTTTATATCAATTGTTGAGAATGTGTGGATAATTTCAATTCATTTTAAAAGTACAACCTTGTTTTGCAATTAAATTTTTCTTTTATTTGACAATTTTATTGAAGCTGCTTTAAAATTAAAATGTTTATGTGCAATAAAGAACGAACATTTAGAACACACAGCCATACAATAAGTAGAATTATCCAAATTTTAAATGAGTATGAAAAACTAGTCTCCCACACAGTACGGTTTTCTCTAAAATTTCATTAAAAAATCTAATTTCTCTATCCTTTGAAATTTAATAATTAAAATTAATAATAATTAAAATTAATTAAATGTAGCTAAGTTGCAAAATAATATTCTGTTCTAATTTTTGTAAGTACTTTCTAGATAAGCTTATTGAATAAAATAAAGATACAACTACTTGTGGAAGGGGCCAAAATGATATTTTTATTACTTCAAAGATAATAAAATATTTAAAAATATATTTCTCTCTCCTTTGATATAACTAAAAACATCCAAAAATAGTTCTACATATAGTATGCCACCGAGACTTGTACTTTGTACATGCAGTCAGATCCTTGTTAGAATTAATTTAGAGCAATATTTATATGTTTTAACTAAATTTTTTGTTTATTAAACATATTCCTCTTGATAATTATTTTTTTTTTCGAATTATCATAGTACATAAACACAGTACGATTTTCCAAATTATAAATAATTTTCATATTTTACGAAAGAAAAAAAAGAGCTTCATTCCACTCTCCCATAATTTAGTACTATTTCAGGTAACATGTCAGGGTCTTTCACGCATTACGAACAAGAATGTACTGAAAATTGATATATTTATACTCTTTTTCTTAAGAAACAAGTAAAATTCCGAGGTAAAATTGATGGCATTCTTTCGGATAAAGTTTTGTGTGTTTGCGTATATGAACAAAGAGCAATAATTCTTCTTTGAATATTGAAGATCAAGCATAAGCGTAATAATATGCGCTTGGTGACATTGAAAATACAGCATCAATAAGGAGTGACTAGAAAATAATGTAAATTTCAGGGTATATGCACTTCATGAAATTATGTAAGGGATTTGAAAAGCACAGTTTGTGATATTCCCCCTCCCCCAGGGTGAACATCCCTTTGAGTATCAGAGTGAGCTAGAGGTGTGTTGTTGTTTCTAATGCCACCTGTCTGACGTAGTCAGATCGAGGCCCACGAAATTCATCGTGGCATGGGGCTAGAGGTACGCCTGTCGTTGGCCTTGAGCACCATACAGGTGACAGTACGATTTAGCTCGGCGAAATTCCCCGAAGGGACGATAGATGGCGACACCACCTGTCTCCACCTCCACAATTTCTGCAGGGAAACTGAAGGGGAGGGAAATATTCTCCAGTCCCTGCGCTCGTGACTCAGCCTACAAGACTACGGACCCACTGATTTAACGAGCACGTACTCCGTGTGTACTCGGAGGGTATTTGGTGGCATCGGGCATCAAACCCAGGCCTTCCGGTCTGGAGTCCGATGCTCTAACCACTAGGCTACCCACGGCCGCTAGAGGTGTAAGATTAATGGAAGAACTAGAAGCATGCATAATCTTAATATGTCTTTATTAAGATTTTTAACCTAATGCTTTTTTAACAAATTAGTTTATAATAATATATGTGAGAGAATCTACAGTGGCAAAACACACAATTTATATAATATCGAATTAACCCAACCCGGATCACTATCAATAACTGACTCGCCTAAACTCAATTCCAATATTATCACAGATCCCAATATTAAATAGTCAATCCTACCTTACTGTAGTTTGAAGTAACGATCACAACAATCTTAGATGAAGCCTTGTAATTACTCGAGTGCAATGGTATGCACCTTGACTCAATGGAACTCTATCACGTTCGTCGCCACGTAACGTTTTACAAAACTTCTTCACGTTTGAACCACGGATTATGTTTACATTCCTCAAATTGTCATCCCGCTTACTCTAACTTCCGATATTTAAAAGCTTCCCAATTTGCATCTTTCTTTCACGCTTCACTTCTTGGATTTGGTAGGAAAAGAATTGCCATTAATTCTGGTCCCAAAGAACCCAAAGGACATTTTAAAGAAAAGACGCGTGAGCCCGTCATAAGCTGTTCGGTATATGTTGAGTAGGATTTTGAAGAATGGACAGTATATATAACTGTACCATTATTTCTGCCTCTAAAATATAGTGTATAAAGTAGTGCATTAAATTCATTTTGATATAGTTGTGACGACTTACGCGTCTTTTCTTTAACAAGTTCTTTGGGCCAGAATTAATGGCAACTTTTCCAACCAAATCCAAGAAACGAGAAGTGAAGAGATGCAAATAATGTAGGATAAATATAGGATCTTAGAGTAAGCGTGATGGCAATGATGGTAATGAGGGCAATGATGGCAATGTAATGGTAGTGTAAAGGAATGTGAGACAATTAAAGTGCGTTGTGGTATTGGATGATTATTGAAGTTCGTCGTTCAAGATTCAAGTTCTACGTGTCGTGGATAAACATATTGGTGATCAATTAGAAGTTAAATGTACAGCTACATACCACTGTAGATAAAGACAAGTTTATTACAGAATAATATAAGGTAGGATTGATTACTTTCTATTATTATATTTGAAGATTAGGTGGTTCAATTATTGAGATAGGTCTGTATTATATTGTGTGTTGCGTATTGCGTCATCGTAGATTCTCTCATTCATTAATTTATAACATTATATTTGTTCAAAGTTTAAGTTGAATATCTTAAGATAATGTTTGATTCTAGTTCTTACGTTAGCCCTACACCTCTAGCTCCCGCTGATACTTCGAGGGATGTACTTCCAAGGGGAGGTACATTACATAGTTTTACTTTTTTTATTAGTTTTAATTGTAGTCTCTAAAAGAATCAACCGGAATTTATAGTTTTTTGTTTTGAAATATTTGAAACTCGAAAAAATTATTTTCTTTTATTTTGAAGATATTAATATTTATATCTACGATAATAATACTGTAATATATGTCCCTGACACATTGACACTCGTTTGTCTCGATCTATATCTATCACTAACTAAATAATTTCTGAAAAATGCTGAATTTTACAGCATTTTTTTTTGTCTTCAGCCATGCAATTAAGCAAAAAGTATGCTCTTATTTTTACCTATTTAAATATTTTCTCGTAATTTTAAAAGCTTAAAGAAGAGGTATATTTATATAGCATATTTCCAAATATATAAGCCAAGAGTGCCTTTTTCTTTAAAAAATTTACCCAAAACCGATTTCAGGGGGTTCCCATATGTGATGAGTTCAAAAACTCAAACTTTTTCTTTTTCGTAAATTGCTTCCTTAACCTGTCTAGAATACGGTAGTAAAGTGATTTTTTAAAATTCGAAGTCGCTATAAAGAAGCAGGTGTTCGTAAGATTTTCATTGTTTAAATCGGACTTAAAACTTTTTAAATGCGTTTTTCTCAAAACTGTGTTTTTCAAACTTTCCTCCATCATATCTCAAGAATTCTTAGACTGAATGACTTCAAATTTATTGGGTAGACTCAGCACAAATATACGCACCAAATGAGCTACGATCATTCTAATATTCAAAATATTTCTGTTTATAACAAAAAGGCAACAAAAAAACCCATGAAATTCGAAACTTTTTCTTCAGAGGTCTACTAAAAATCCAATTTTTGATATTTGCAATTGAGTATAGTTCATTCTTTGCATTTAAACTTAGAGACTAAAATGCCGTTAATTTTTTTTCATTTCAGATAAGCCAATCAGCCGGAATCATGGAGGAAGGGAGCGTCCATTTTTTCGAGGCGGGTGTGTTCAGAGCACTATAACTCACGTTTTATTGTATATTTCCGGCTAAAAATGTATATACATACTCTTACGATATATACAAATAAATGATAAAAAAAAGTTAAGTTCTATCATTTTGCTAGTCGTCAAAAAAATTTTTTTTAATAAAGCTTAAAAACAGGCCGTCACATGGGAGACCCCCTTAAAGTGAAAAAATTTCTGTAATTTTTGAACATGTTGCCATGTTAAACGGGCTGAATATTTTCCAAAATGAAGTAAAGTAAAACGTTCGACTCCAACGATGTTAGTTTTATTTCTGGAAACCTTATCTGTGAAACTAAAGTATTTTTTCTCGTTAGTTTATCTTGTACACCATCTATATTATACATACTTTATACGACATTCATCTTTTTTTTTGAACAAATGAGCGGGAAGAGAAATTCGCATACCACGTGATCATTGGCCTATGTTTTATGTCTTGGAGGAAAAACTCGCTGAACTCGCATTTTATTAACTACTTAGAAACTGGGATTCAGAAACCGACTTTGAAGAATTTGTGCGACTCTTTTCTTCCTTTGTCCTAGAAGTTCGATTCAAAACGCTCAAAATCTAAAAGATTTCAATCGCTTGCACATATCTTAGTTTATACATGGAAATATACGATATTTATGTTTCAATAAGAAGCTATTTATCTTTAAAATAGATAGTCTGTGAGAATTAGTTCATCCACTATTTCTAAATTAAAGCCAATTTATAGTTTTCTCTTTTAGTTCATTTGTAACGGGTTCTATTCTGACTTCTAACCCTCTTGGGGAAAATACTTTTTTTAACTGTGATATTAGTTTAAAAACCGCTTTTTTTTTCCCGTAGAGCAGTGTTTCTCAAACTGTGGGGCGCGCCCCCCTGGGGGGCGCGAGCATATCGAAAATAAAAGATTTAAAAAATAATTAATTTACTGGAATGAATTAAAACAAAATACTTTCAGACATAATAAGAAATGCATTTTTACTCTGATATAATTTATAGGCGCGCGATATTAAGTCATCAAAAATAAAAACTTCTTCAATACCTAATTAGCTATCTTTGATCCTATAACCAAATAAAAAAACTTTTATTTGATTTGCTGTAATCCCATGATGAGAGATTTTTTATTACGCTTTCTTTTTAAACCTAACATGCTACTCCTTCAGAGAAAAAACAGATCCCCCAGACCCAGAATCGAAGAAATTTAGGAACATAAAAAATTCATCACTGTCATTATTTTTGAAATACTGCACATTATAGCTGTAATCTGTTTGACCTTCTAAGTTATTGGTACAGTTAGTTATGACTCCTCTCTCATGTGTTTCTTTCTCATTTAGGGAAGTTGTAAGTAATGTATTTCTTTGTTGCGCTTTTTTCCATGCAAAAGAGTTTTATGATATTTGGAAAACCACGGAGAGCACACACTTTGAAGGATTACTTGGCCAAGACTTATTTTCAAGAGTATTCTCCAACATATAAAGCAAAACGAAAAACGTTTTACACAATTTTTTTAGCAGTAGCATACATATTATCATAATGAATATACTTTTTACCCGGAAGTGGTCGCGCGGGACACACAGATTACGAAATCGTTAATTCTGGCAGAACTGTTTATTTGTTACCAAAGAAAAATTGAAAAGTCCTTGTATGTAGGTAAGTAAATTTTCTCTTAAATTATTCACTGGAATCACGATTTGTATCGTGTACAATAAAATAATTATTAAAAATAAGGATTGGGGTGACTCACAATAACCCCGCTCGACCATTAGTGTCGAGTGCGCGCCTGCTCCTGGGTTAAAACATGTTGAAGTCTTTCACTTTAAATATTAAAAATAATACAATTATTCTTCATCGGAATTTTATATTATTGTTCATTATTTAACATCAATTATAAATGCTAATTCTGTGAGGCTTAAAATTGCAATTCGCTTAAAAACCAATTATAATTTGAGCAACCATTTAAAAAAAATCATTTTACATTTTTGTAAACATTGTCGAGCACTTGGCTTTGCTCTCCTTACAATTCAGCTATTATATCAATAATGTTTTATTTTCTTATAAATGAACTCGGGCAAAGAGCCGGGCACTTCAGCCGGTATACTTTTAATGTATCAGTGCTGCACAGAGTATTTTATAACTAATTAATTAATACTAAATTAAGAGCAAGTTTAATAAGTATTAACGACTTCCAAGGACTTATCTTGCAAAGCGAAGTTTTTATAAGGAATGCATATGATTAGAAATTGACCCTCTGAGTTCTTTTTCTATATTTAGCAGATATCTATATTTTGTCTTCTAAGCAGCCACCGCATTTTGCAATATGCTCAACTTAAAAATTAGAGAAAGGAGAAATAACATAATAATTATCCTATTGTTTTATTTATTTTTGCTTAAAAGTAGTATACAAAATTTAATACTTATGTTACTAATTTGTATGGTTTATAATTAAGATCGCCTATTGTAGCTTTAGCGTCAAAGTGCATTATTATTACATTCAGTACATTATTAATGCATAAGGGGGGCGCGATAAAAATTGTGATCGAAAAGGGGGGCGCCAGTATTGAAAGTTTGAGAAGCACTGCCTTAGAGGTAACTTAGTTTTATGTAAGATGACCATTTTTTTACAATGAAAAAGGAGGACAAAAAAAATTTAAGAAAAGATTACAACTTAAATGTATGAAACATTTGATTATTTCAAACAAAAATACGCTAATTGCGCTTACGTTCTTTTTAATTATTATCTTAAACAAATATTTTTCCATTGAATGATTTTTTTGTTTGTCAATTTATTATTTTCTAATACGTCGGAAATTTCGGAGCAAAAAATATTCTTCATCCTTACTGTAAGTACTGCAGCTCAAATATCAACATTCAATCTTGATTTCTCACTTGTCCAAAAATCACCGAAAAGTCTCTTTCAACTGCTGCATCAGTTCCAGGGCAGCAGAACGTAAAGTCAACAAGAGTAATTACATTTTCATATGGAATGTGTTCATTTATGAAATAGTTTGAGTAATTTCACCCATCTTTTACCAATTGCTCAGCGTGTTGATTTTCCAATTGTTCTAATTTATTAGAATTTAAATATACATTCAGTCTTTCTACTTCCAACAGACAATTGTCATTGATTTTAAAATCAGGCATTTCTTTCGATAAAAATTCAACGTAATTTTCTATATCTGCCCACTTTACTTGAGACCAAGTGAAAAAATACAATTGAAAACTGTTATTTCCTGTGATATTTGTTTCAGACCATTTTTCGACATTTTGGAAACATGTTTAATTCATCTATGAATACAGAAATTAACAGATCAGTTTTAAAATATTAAAAAGGAGGACACTTTTCGAGGAAGGACAGAATCTATAAAAGGAGGACGATTGGTCACCTTATTTTATGCAAATGTAACTTTTATTGAAGCGTCAGTCGTTTAGTAGGCGAGGTAAAGGTTAAAAGTTGATCATAAGCTGAAATCCTAGTGTTAGCTGTTGGTGGTCACACATCCTAAGATTAAATATAGAAGAAGGGTTCACGGAATAGAGGAAGACGTCAACTTTACGATTGAACGAGGTATCAGGCTGAAACCCGGATTATACAAGAGATTAAGCTAGATAAGTACCTTTCCTGCTTTTGATATATAAATTCGGGTTAAGAATTCTTATTGCTCCTCAGGTTTAGTTATTAAAGTGCATTTATAGAATGTTAAAGGTTGAATATAAAATGAGTTATTCATAGATAATGGCTGCTTCTTTCTCAAACCCTCTCACACCCGCGACCTCCGGTGAGCGACATATTTTGGACAGATATAAATCCCTAATGTAAATTATACCAGAAAACGAGATGACATCGGTGATATTTGCTTTGTTTTGTAGTGTGAGAAATTATAATGTTCAGAATCTACATTACGAATAATTCAAAACTATTTACTGATATGAACAATCTAGAAACTTCCTATTCAACTTTAAAAAAAAGAGAATTTTAATATTAAACTTATTAATTTTTTGTTTATAATTTTATATACTTACAAATGTAGTAACATCTAGAAAAAAATGCAGCAGTTTTTCTAAAAAATTTATGGAAAAATTTGGTATAGAAAAAAGGATCGTATTCTTATGATTATACTTTTTATATTGCCCTTGAAGAAGAAATCATAGAGATTTTTAAAATATCACTGCCATCTATTGCCCAAAAAGTGTTTTTAAACAACTCTATGAAATTTCAATAGTTCAAGCAGAATGTCTGCGACAGCCGCTTAAAAATATTTATTTCTGTTGTTATTATAAAGAGTGGAAGGTAATAAATCTATTTCTAGGTACCTTTTTATCATTGTATTGTTGTTTAAAAAATTTTCAGAGTATTTAAATAGATAAAGATAATGTTGATAAAAGCAGATATTAAAGAACGAAATCGTTTGATAAAAGTAATAATAATAATAATAATTGGTTGAAAATTTTTTTTACTGATATCAAATTTTCGTCCCAAATGTGCATTGAAGACTTATTTTTAATTCGGGATTTATAAAGTATTTTCAAATATAGTTAAAGTAGTTCTCCTAAATATTATAAAAATATATTGAAAAAAATCAAAGAAAAATTATAAAAAAGTCTTAGCATTTGAAAAAAGATTTGACATGATTTATTAGAAATAATTCACGCACACATATAGCTTTGCTGTCCCAAAACAGCATTATATTTGAACCAGTTAATCGTCCATGTCTAGGCTTATATATATATATATATATATATATAGACCAGGGGTTCTTAAAACTTTCAATGTGATGATCCCATCTTTTTGTTCCAGAAATTTGTACGACCCCATAAGCATTGTGCAATTTGTTCATAACAAATAAAATAAATTGTTTTATTATAATTTAAGTCAAAACGTTCTTCGTTGTATGTATTTTATTATCTTCATTATATTTCAGATTGGTTTTATTATAATTTAAGTCAAAACGCTTTTCGTTGTATGCATTTGTCATCTTCATTATATTTCAGATACAATGTGTAAAGCTATTTGTTAAAGGTGAAAAAGTTATTTTATGCCAAAAGATATATGAAAAATCCCAAAATTTTTGGCGACCTTAACTGCAGGTCACTCAACCCCTAGTTTAAGAAACATTGGTCGAGGCCTTCCGCTATCATTACTCTTTTAGTCGAGGAACCGGTTGTTGGATTATGCCGAGATTTTTTAGATTGTAATCCACTCACATGTACTAATTGAGGATTACCGTTTGTAGAAATATTTGTCTATACATATGCTGTATATTGTCTACTTAAAAAGGCATACTTTTGCATGAAAGCCCAGGGCCTCAAGAAGTCTTAAGACGTCACTGAATGTCATCCGGTCCTTCTAAAGGGTGTTTTTTTAGAGGTATAGAACTTTAAATTGCAATAAAACAACGATGTATTATTCGATTGACGTGAATTTTTTTTATTCGAAAGATAATCTTGTGGCACTACATTTTAAATAGCATTTCTGGCATAGGACTGCCATGGCTGGCTCGGATGTAGTCCAATCTGGACGTCCAATTTTCGATGACTTTTTCCAACATTTGTGGCCGTATATCGGCAATAACACGGTGAATGTTGTCTTCCAAATGGTCAAGCGTTTGTGGCTTATCCGCATAGACCAATGACTTTACATAGCCCCACAGAAAATAGTCTAGCGGTGTTAAATCACAAGATCTTGGAGGCCAATTCACAGGTCCAAAACGTGAAATTAGGCGGTCACCATACGTGTCTTTCAATAAATCGATTGTGGCACAAGCTGTGTAACATGTTGCGCCGTCTTGTTGGAACCACAGCTCCTGGACATCATGATTGTTCAATTCAGGAATGAAAAAGTTAGTAGTCATGGCTCTATACCGATCATTATTGACTGTAACGTTGTGGCCTTCATCGTTTTTGAAGAAGTACGGACCAATGATTCCACCAGCCCATAAAGCGCACCAAACAGTCAGTTTTTCTGGATGTAACGGTGTTTCGACATACACTTGTGGATTAGCTTCACTCCAAATGCGGCAGTTTTGTTTGTTGACGTAGCCAATCAACCAGAAGTGCGCTTCATCGCTAAACAAAATTCGCTTATGAAAATCGGAAACAACGGCAATCTCGTTTTGGGCCCATTCGACGAATCTACGCCTTGCTTGATCATATTTAAAATGTAATGCCACAAGATTATCTTTCGAATAAAAAAAATCATGTCAATCGAATAATACATCGTTGTTTTATTGCAATTTAAAGTTCTATACCTCTAAAAAACACCCTTTACAAACTAGCTGCATATTTGCCGACACCTCACAGGAAATAATTTTTGAGTGTGGTTCGCCGCAAGAGCTATAGTACTTGCCACCCGTGTTTATATGAGCCCCATATCGCTTAGGTTTTACCGTTTTCGATAAATGAAGAAATTTCATACCTTATGACCATACTATTGTGGTTTTGAGATATTTTGGAATGATAGTTCAGATATATCGTCCTCTCACTTGGCTACGTCTCAAAATTATGAAGTCCATCGAATATACTTCCTGATACTTCGGAGTGCGACATAAGCTTTTGATTCTCTATACTGAAACAATTTGTCACACTACCTGCAACTATTTGTAGCTCAGAATATTAATGTTTTCTGTCCCATATTTGACAAAATGTAACACATATTGTGGTCTGAATGTTCCATTCCATTCCCACTCACATCCATTTTTACAAATAGTTCCAAATATGTTAAAAGAATGAAGAAGTAAAACAATGATAAAAGCTTTAAGCTTACCAGAGCTGAAGCCTTATACTTATATAAAAGCACTCGTACATAAATCACCAACTGAATTTTTAGTTAGAGAACTAAAATTATCTTGGTTTATACTACATAGCATGACATTATTTATAATTGAATTCTTAAAGCTAAAAGAAAATAATTTAGAGACAACTTCAAACAAACAATTTTGTTGTTTTTAGAAAGACTTTTGACTCTTTTTAAAGCCAAAAAGCTTTGAAAATAACCCAATTATCCACTTGTTCTCTAATTTATAAATAAACTTTTTAGTATAATATGCACCTCTAGATATAAAACATTTTCTCCTTCAACTTTTCGAAAATTTAGAAAGTATTTTCTATTCTTATTTCTAAACTATTGTCATTTTTTCTCTTTGTTTATTATTGTGGAATCTGATTTTTGCGAATTCATTTACAGTTAATTACTGGGGGTAAAGTTTAGACCATGCTTGTCTAAAGTGCAGCCCAAACGTAAATTATGAAAATATTTCAATTTATACATTTTTAATTAAAAAATAAATGTTTGCAATATTTTTCACACATTATCGATTTGTTGACATTTATTTTGAAATAAAAATCTAAATGATATAACATTTGAATGATTTAAATTTGAGACTTCAAAGAAAAAAAAATCAATTTATTAGTAGTATGCTCCAAACAATAAAAGCGTTTAAAAGAAAGTTGAAATTTTGGCACAGTCAAATAAACGTAAAACATTTGACACATTTCAGTACTTTGGCTGCACATAAACCTGTGAGTTGCGCAAAATATGTTGCATTAATTTTTGATTTAAATCAAGAATTTGAAAGTAGATTTCAAGATTTTCGAAAAAATTAAGAATTCAACAGATTTTCTACACCATTTTTTCTAGAATTAAATAAATAACCTTCAAATCTTCAAATAGAATGTATTGAACTGTAAAGGACATTCAACCGAAAGAAAAATTTGGGAATGTTTTTTTATTGGAGTTTTATAGATTACCTACCCCGCGATAAATATTCTAATTTTCATAATCATACTTTATTAATGTCTTCAGCTTTTGACAGTACCTATATTTGTGAACAATTGTTTTCAAGAGTGAAGCATACACACACAAAAAACAAAAATAGGACAAAGATTATTGACAAACATCTTGATAATGCATTAAGAATTGTAACTTCGTCTATTGAACCCAATATCGATTTGTTTATTCAACAAAAGCAAATTCATTCATCATATTAATTCGAATTTTTTTCGTTTTAATGAAATCCAAACTTAATGAAACGAAACTTTTACAAATTTAAAATAAATACATACCTATACATATCTAATTCAAAATTTAAAAATAAATTATAAGAAGCTAATTTATTTTAATAAAACTACGCAAAGTTAATTTTTATTTCAATTTGTTGAACAAATATTGTATATGTGTGGTCCAGCAATTTTTATTTTTGCAATGTGGCCTTCAAATGGTCATAGTTTAGACCAGGGGTACTCAACCTTTTTTCTCGCTGGGCCGCATACACATGACAGATATTTCACGTGGGCCGCATACACATGAGAGCAGTAGCGCACACAGGAATTTTTCAAAGGGGAGGGGGTCCGGGGTCGAAAGTTCACCATTCTTATATCATGCTCCTTTTGATTTTGTCAATTTTCGGGAACAAAATACAGTAAAAAACTAATTTTTAAATAAACAATTAGCATTAATTAATAAAATTAATCATTAATGACAAGTAATTAATCAAATTTTACGTACTATATAAGAATTATAATCAATCTGAAAAAAATTCAAGGGCTTTGGGGGGATCCGGACCCCCAGGACCCCCTTGTGTGCGCCACTGCATGAGAGTTATTTCATGCGGGTCGCAATATGCGGATAATGAATAAAGCAGACTATAAGACCAAAGCAACATTGATAAACAAAATTGATCAAAATATTAAAACTCATTTTTTGCTTTTATTTTAATGCTATATTAACTTTTCTATCGAACACACACATACAAAAATATTTATTTTTATGAATTTTTACTGAGTTATGGGATAATTTCTATTTTTTATTTCATCTATGATCAAGCCTCTTGATTACATTTTACAATTAAAAACCAATTGATAGCAAAATAGATACATTTGATTGCCTGCTTGATAGAAATTCCTGTTAAATTTTTATACATTGTTCACCAATAATTTAATTTCTTATTGCAATGGGCCATGACCGGGCCGTTCAAAAAAGGCTGGAGGGCCACAGGCTGAGTATCGCTGGTTTAGACGATACATTTGTTCTCTTAGAAAAAGCTGAAAGATTGATATTGAAATATATATTCCATTCTTTTAGCCATGTTTACAATATTTATTCAGTTATTTTTTAGATTACTTTACTAAAATTTTGGTCACCACTTTATTATTAGTGATAGCGACTAATTTAACTATTTCTGAAAACAGCTCTAAAGTTAAATATATATATTATATATATACACTGGTGTGCAAAAATTAAGGATGAAGTCGAAAAATTAGCATATCAGCTGAACGAAGAGGCAGAGCGGACAGAAAGACCAATCAGCAGATTAAGTAAGGTGATGTACGGTAGCACATACGCAGATATGCAGGTAGACGTAATGGGGGATTGTCTGAGTAGTATAAAGCATGTTGTCGGTGTAAGATCAGTATTTCTGGAAAAAAGGAATTGCACGCCGTATAGCAGTTAAAATCACACCGAGTTGCTGCCTCAGCGAGAAATGGCGAATAATCAATCTGTTAGACGACATCTGTATGCTTTTACCCGAGGTCGAATCATTGGGAAGTTGGAGGAAGGCCGCAGTGTGACAAGTGTGGCTGCAGAGTTCGAATTGCTCACAGCATCGTTTCACGACTTTGGAGACAATTTCAAACTACAGGAACAGCTATCCGGGGGTTCAGTAGTGGTCGTCCACGAGGAACCACACCCGCAGATGACCGGTACAATGTCTTACAGGCCAGAAGAAACAGGCGGCAGTCAGCGGGAGAAATCGCTAGACACACGACACAGGCGACTGGACGACCGATATCGCGTTTTACCGTGGCCAGAAGACTGCACGGTGGTGGTCTGTTTGCACGACGCCCTGTACGGTGTGTACCTTTAACGCCTGCCCATTGGAGAAGACGTTCTCTGTGGTGCCGAGAACACCGGAATTGGAGAGACAATGAATGGGGACGAGTACTCTTTACAGATGAGAACAGATTCAGTTTGAGTAGCAATTCTCATCGCATATTCATCTGGAGAGAGCGGGAAAGCCGCAATCATCCTTCGAACATCATTGAAAGGGACAGGTATGGAGGTCGCGGTGTTCTCGTTTGGGGAGGCATCATGCTTGGTAGTCGTACAGACCTTCACATCTTCGACGCAGTTTCAGTCAACGGGACCCATTATTGTAACGAGATTCTTCTTCCATATGTGCGTCTTTTAGAGGCGCTATGGGTCTGCAGTTCCTTTTCATGGACGACAATGCACCATGTCATCGCACAGTAGCTGCCGAACAGCTCTTAGTGAGTGAGGAAATTGAACGTATGGATTGGCCGGCACGATCTCCGGATCTCAATCCCATCGAGCATGTATAGGATTTTCTAGGCAGACGCTTGGCAGCTCGTACCTTACCACCAGTAACGATTCGGGAGCTTCGATTGGTGCTGCAAGACGAATGGGCAGCAATTTGACACCCTCATTCTCAGCATGGGCAGACGCTGTGAAACCTTCCTAGCAGTCAGGGAGATCATATCCCTACTAAAGACCGGATGTTTCTTGCTGGACACCCATCACAGGGATGTTTCGGCCTTCAGTCGCATTGCGCTCCATGCTACTTTTTCAACCAAGCTTCTTTTTATCCCTCTGATTTCTCTTTTAGTAAGTGTTGCTTACATTACACATGTCCTTACGTATTGGGGATCTTACGGTATTAAATGTGTTGATTTGGAAAGCTTTTGTACAAAGTTATATTGAAAAAACCGTCTCGTCCTTAATTTTTGCACACCAGTGTATACATAGGTTTCCTTGCTAAAACCTCATCTTAATGCTAAAGTTCACGAGAATTTTGTAATTATATCTTTTCAAAGTATTTTTGAAACAACTGTAAATAATCGAAAAAAGCATACGTTTGATAAATAAGCAAAAATGTGAGGGGTTCTTAATACATTTGGATATAATTGTTTCTTACAAATATTTGTGAATTTTCAAATAGTGTCGTTTTTTCCAGAAAAGCTCTCTATTTCTTTTTATCAACAAACCGTCTATCACTGTTTATTCAACAAGTCACGAAACACCAAACTTTTATTTACTTTTCGGATTGATTTAAGCAAATCACAGTTCACTGATAACTGTAACGATATTTTTCTGAAAATGTATTACTTCGTCATGACAGACAGGAGGACCTCATGTCCATCATCTCAGACGTTGATAAACGATATATCGAATTCTATCCGACCTTGGGGCCAAGCTGTTCACAATTCGAGGAATGTGATAAATGCCTTCCCCCTGTTTTACTTTCTACACCTACTGACGTTTTTGAAAACTTGGTTTTTTTGGTTGATTTGATAAGCTCTGTGAAATATTAAATGCCATCTACATTTGTACGTCACAGTTCATTTTACCCTAAGAGGTCAAATATTTGTGATTAATTTATGATGCGAAGATGAGCTACAATTCAATGAGTAAAATCATAAGTGTGTAGGGCGATACTAAACACATTGAAAAGGCATCTAAATACTACTTCCTGCTATTAGCTGCTAAACTAATGCTTTTTAAACATATGCGTGTAGTTATTATTATTATTTAAAAAAAAGAAATGCTTAGAACTTTTAAACGTTGGCAACATCAAAATGTGAAGATCCCCCTGGGTCTCACCCTGGACACCAAGATTAATTTGAGGCAAGGAATCACTAAGAGCCATTTTGTATAATAATAATTTGTATTTATTATATCAAGTCTCAAAAAAAAACTTTAATAACATAATATTTCTATGTTACGTCAAATAAAAGGGATTTACCTTTTATATTAAATTAAATTACGAATTATGAAATTAATTAATAATTATGCTCAAGATCAAATAAGGTCTACCGAAATAGGAGGTCCGAGAAATACACGTACTCGAATTATTAGCTTTCATTAAATTTAACGGATTTTACTAAACTAACGCTTATTTTAAGCGTACATAAATTATATTTACCGCTGGTATATCAGCTTTCTAGTTCTTCCGTAGAATAGCAGCAATAAGTCTTCACTAACGTAATCTCCTGGAATCCTCTAAATGTGAGGTTACTGTTGCTGGCTCAATAGCCTTCATACTTGCTAGCTTACAACGCTCAACTTAAATACCCTATCTACTTTGCATATCCCGTTCACCTTTTGGAGTTGATTGGAAATATACGCGAATTTATAATCCCCCAAAAGACGCCTAAGAATATTAGTGGAAAGGTTCAGTACAGATTCGTCACAATCCCCTCAAAAAAGAAAACGGGATTTATTCGAAGGTCACAAATGGTCTGAAAATAAATTACGTAACCAATTCCTAAACTTGATTTATAGTCTCGACGACTTTAATATATATCTAACAATCGGATACTTTACAAATTCTCCTTCCTTAAGGGAAAGAAAAAAAACATTACGACCAAAAACTTCCTTTTGTATGACGTAACATTTACAAGTTTATGTTTCCCTACATCACACACATTTGGCAAAGAGGCGAGGGAAAAACCACCGAAGTGGAGAAAAACCTGCCTGTGCGATTTACTTAACTACTTATGAAAAACTATACACACTTATTCTTGCTTACAGTTGACTCGTCGCTTTCTATACAATGCTCAGGGTCAGCTACCCTGAAATGAAAACTTCTTTAAGTAGTGTGAAGAAACAAACATCTACTGTATGTACAAATTCATTCACATTTTACAAAACATTTTCTTATACATCAATTAAAGCATCTGGTTCCTTAACATTCCCATTCCATGCATGCTGCGTTTGTTAGTGTTAAATGTTAGTCCTACATAACTACGCTGCGTCCCAAGCCCCCAGATGTGAGAAAAAATATACACATACATATTCTTACAATTTCAAAACATTTTTCAATAAACCATTAAAACAAATAACCAAAGGAATTGTCGCATCTTAGCGAAGTCATACATAGAAGTAAACAAATGCATTCATATACAAATGTTTTCTCCATATTTTTATACAAAAAAAATTAAGACAAAAGCTGATTTTTCTCATCAAGGAAAACACTCATTGTGGTGTCCACTTTTGCTTGGCTTCTTAAATTTTAAAAATCAGCCCGTGACTTGCTTCATTGCAATAATTATTCCGACCACTTGTTCGAAAGGAGAAAGAAAAAACGATACAACCTGATTTTTTCTTTGTCCTCTATTCGCTCCTATCCACCGGATCTCCGTCTAAGGCTTCTATGCTGAGGCTTCTTCTCCTGAGGTTGTTCTGCGGTATACTGTCGATTCCATTGCTCCTTTGCTCCTCTGGTATTCCTTCGGGCTGCTTTACTCGGCTCCGTAGGTAGTAAGGACAAGGTCTCACTGCTGTCGCCTGTCTAGACCGGACTGGTCTCCTCTCAGCTGCACTGTTTCCTCTGCTCGGAGTTGTTCTGTTCTCCCGGGCCTTGTCATATTGGACACTTGCTCCTTGTCCGCTCCCTTCTGTGGGTGGCTTGCACTGCCTGGTATCTATTTGATGTGAGGGACCTGCAATGGACTGTGATGCCTGAGAAGGGTTATTAGGTCTCCTATATTTTTTTAGATGATACCGAGGATGGAATTGTTCTCTTTATCCCTTGTGTTGGTTCAGGGGTTGGTCTTTTCTGGTCCCCATGTTCGGACCCCTGCAAAGATCTTTTCCTGTATATTTTGGACCGCTTTTTATCCGTCCTCTCCACTGACCCATTTGACCCTATTTTACGCTTCAATCTCGGATCCTCCCATCCGGCATTTCCCTTATTTGATTTACGACCCTTACTCTCCTCACTCGAGGTTTTCTTAGATCTTTTGGATTTTCCTGGGTGCGATCTACTCGACCCATTACTAGACCTCTTTCCTTCGTATAGTGTCTCAACATGACTATCCAAACTAATTGTGTTGGACTGTCTTGGATGGTACACTCGCACCTGGTCGATACTAACTGTGACCCTTTTTCCCTTCTTCCAAAGGATCAAATTGTTATTCCGAACTTCCAACACTCTATATGGCCCTTCAAACTTAGGCATAAACTTTCTGACCACTCTCCTACCCGCAACACTCATAAAATGAGTTTGTACCAACACCAAATCATTTACTTTGATGTTAACCTCTCTCATTTTCCAATTATAGTATTTTTCCCAAGTCTTATGTTGTTTCCGCATATTCTGCCTTGCCTCAACAAATAATTTATCTATATTTCTTCCCACATATTCAGCACCCTCTGTTACATTTATAAATTTACGAAATGGTGTTATAATTTTTCTACCTAAGAATAACTCAGCCGGAGTTTTACCTGTCGTTTCATTTACTGCTGTGCGCAGCGCGAAAAAAAACTCATGGAGAAATCGGCCCCAGTTTTCGTGATTTTTTTCTACAAAACAAGCTATCATCTACACTAAAGTGCGATTAACTCTTTCCGTTAAATTTGCCTGCGGCCTATATGTTACCGTTTTAATATGTTTTATGTACGACCAGTGACTTAGGTGTTCAAAGACCTCTGATATAAATTGGGGGCCATTATCACTAATCAAAGAAATCAGAGCTCCATAACGTGAAATATAATTTTCAAAAAGGGCGTTAGCTATGGCCTGGGCCGAAGCTTTTCGCAAAGGAATAAGCTCACTCCACTTAGTGAAGTGGTCAGTTATTACCAATAGAAATCTATATCTTTCGGGTTGGGATGCGGTGTAGGGGGCTAATAAGTCTAACGTTACGATTTCATTGGGGTAATTCGATACTATCGGAATTAAACAACCAGCTGGTAGCGCGTTTTTATAATTAAATTTTTGACACCGGTCACAGGTTGATACATATTCAAATATATATTTCCTCATATATGGAAAATAACATGTGTCACGCAATTTTAAATAGGTCTTCCTCTTTCCTAAATGGCCTGCTAATGGTTCTCCAAGAGTTGTAGAATATTTCGCGTAAAAGAGTAGACCATCAATTAATTTAAAATCCTGGGACCAACCCTCGTATACAGTTGCATTAACGGAACCATTGTCTGGATTTTCTAAATAACGATAGATGTGTCCTAACTCAGGATCTTCCCTTTGCTCTCGAATGAGTTGTTCTCGGGAGTTTAAGGCTAAGGTTCGAAGAGCTGCGCACGATATTTGTGATCCATCCATATTGCCTACTGGATTCCTAAACAATACATCCACGACAACGTTTTGAACACCAGTTCGATGTTCCCATTCAATGTTAAGCTCTGATAACTTGAGTGCCCATCTAATCATCCGACTAGATAAGTTTTCCCATTCGTTAGCTTTGTTAATGCCGCGTGATCTGTGATTACCTTCGCCAGTAGTGATCCAAAATAAGTTTTAAACTTACTCAATGCCCTTATCACCGCCAAATATTTGCGTTCTGTAACTGTATAGTTTCTTTCTGCCTTGTTCAGGGTTCGAGACGCGAATGCAATAGGTCTGTGATTTTGATTCAGCACAGCACCAATTCCGACCCCACTAGCATCTGTAAACTGTTCCTGAAAATTCGGCAACTGCAAAACTGGCGCCTCTGTTAATGCTCGTTTTACTTTATGAAAAGCATCCTGTGCTTCCGTCGACCAATTATAAATTTAGACCCCTTTTTCTTTAACCGATATAATGGTTCATATATATATCCGCATAGTGGGGTATAAATTTCTGATACCACCCCGCCATCCCTAAAAACTTCGACACTTCCCTATTATTTTTAGGGGGGATTCATTTCTGCGATTGCTCTGACCTTACTATTGTCGGTTTCAATCCCTTCCTTACTAATTATGAGATCTAAATACTTCAATTTGTCACGTGCGAAGTGACATTTGTAATTATTGAGTGTTAGCCCTGCATCTTGCAACAATGTAAATACCTGATTCAAATTATCTATGTGTTCATTAAACGATGGAGATGTAATAATAACATCGTCCATATATGCCATCCCGAAACGCCCAATAACCGGTTTCAATATAATGTCGACCTTTTGAAAATTTGGCGCCGCCCCTGAAAGGCCAAATGGATTTCTGAGGATAGCAAAAGTGCCATTTCGAGTTATAAACGCGGTTTTCTCGATATCTTTCGGACTAATCGCCAATTGAAATTAGCCCGATTTTAAATCTAAAGTCGACATAATACCGGTATGCGGTATATTTGTGATCAGTTCATCAATCACCGGTAATGGATATCACGGGTATTTAGTGATGGCGTTGAGTTTGCGATAGTCAATCGCGAATCGATACGCCTCTGGAGAATCTGAAGGAAGGCCATTATTTTTGCGCGTTAAAAACACCGGTTATGCGTATGGGGATTGAATAGGACGAATTCTACCCTCCTGTAAGATTTTCTCAATGTGATAATCAATTATTCCTTGTTTGACCCTGTCATATCGGTAGGGTCTTGACACTACCGGCCCCTGGTCCCCAGTATCGATTTCATGGTATAAAACATGAGTTAACCCTGGGTGGTCTGAAAATAGCCCTTTAAAACCATTAAATAAATCCTTCAATTTTTGCTTTTGCCCGTCACCTAGCTTTGTATCCGATAGATCAATCTCGACCGGCTTTTCCACTTTTGGCAACTGCTTAATTTGGTCATCTGAAATGATCAGAGATTTCTGATTGAAATCTAAAGTCAATTTGGACTCCTTCATAAAATCAATGCCTAAAATGCATTGGTACTGCATATTGTTAAGAATGTGAAATTCCCAGGTTTTTTCTGGAATTCTCGGATCCGAATCTGTAATTCGACCCGACCTAAGGGAGAACACGGGGCTCCCTGGGCCGTCACTACTCTTATCTTTCGTCTTTTGACGCGGTCGATACGAAAAATATCTGCGATAGACCACCTCTGATATAAAAGATTTCTCCGCTCCTGTGTCCCAAAGGGCTGTATAATGAATGTTTCATTTAAAAGAATGGGCACATAAGGTAAATCTACTGGAGTCATTCGTAGTGAGGATATCCTAACAGTTCGGTGTTCCGTAGCGGGAGGATTTTCTGTACATCGCGATCGATCACCCCCATACTCGCATCGATCGCTTATAAGTTTAAATATCTGTTTTGATCATTCTAACCCCTGAAAGAACCATTCCTCGAACCACCCTGATTATGGAATCTATGATCAGATTGACCACCTCGGCGTCGACCATCGAATCTTCGATTACGCGCAGCACCTTAACCCTCAAACCTATTGAATTCCCTCTGCGGTCTGCTATTGTCAGAGTATCTGTTGTTACCTCTCATCTCCCTCCAATTTTCCTGCCAATTCTTGTTAGGGGAACGATTGTTCTCACTTTGGTTTGTATCTTGGAATTCCGGTCTCGAACCCCTGATCTTTCTATTTGGAAACCTTTCCTCGTACTTATCAATTATCTAAAATCTGAGGTTCTAGCCTACTAATAACATGATCTAGCAATTTTTCCTCCGTCATTTCTAGTTTTGATATTTTGTGTATCTTTAACAAGTCATACACAAAATCGGAAGGTTTCTGATTGTGCTTTTGGGATGATGCGTAAAAACGCGTTTCGAGTTCCGATCTATTCCTAACCACGGGGAACTGTTCTGTCAAAGCTTGCTTTAAGTGCGCGTAATCTGTCGCCTTGTCTTCTACAACCCTATAACCTAGAACCTCAAACCAATCTAGTGCCCGTCCGGTGAGATGACCCTTTAAATATGCACAAGCCACTTGTGTGGGCATCTCGTAATATGTTAAGTTATTATCAATATTCTCCAAGAACTCTGCCACTTCTCCACCCCGAAAAATACTGCTCAAGGATGATTCGAAAATTAGATCCGACTCTAAACTCTGGATTTATTCGTTGGGTGCCACTGTGAAGACCCCCTGGGTCTCACCCTGGACATCAAGATTAATTTGAGGCAAAGAATCACTAAGAGCCATTTTGTATAATAATAAGTGGTATTTATGTATTATATCAAGTATAAAAAAACATTAATAACATAATATTTCTATGTTACGTCAAATAAAAGGGATTTACCTTTTATATTAAATTAAATTACTAACTATGAAATTAATTAATAATTATGCTCAAGATCAAATAAGGTCTACCGAAATAGGAGGTCCGAGAAATACACGTACTCGAATTATTAGCTTTCATTAACTTTAACGAATTTTACTGAACTAACGCTTATTTTAAGCGTACATAAATTATATTTACCGCTGGTATATCAGCTTTCTAGTTCTTCCGTAGAATAGCAGCAATAAGTCTTCACTAACGTAATCTCCTGGAATCCTCTAAATTTGAGGTTACTGTTGCTGGCTCAATAGCCTTCATACTTGCTAGCTTACAACGCTCGACTTAAATATCCTATCTACTTTGCATATCCCATTCACCTTTTGGAGTTGATTGGAAATATACGCGAATTTATAATCCCCAAAAAGACGCCTAAGAATATTAGTGGAAAGGTTCCGTACAGATTCGTCACAAAATACTTGATTTAAACCAAGGGTGGGCAATTGTTTTGGCTCAAGGGCTACATCAGGGGTCGGCAACCCACGGCTGTGGCGTGGCTACAGCGGACGTGGTTAGAGCGGACACGTAACATTTCGTGGTCTGAGCGGTCACTTTGAAACTCATCGTGGTTAGAGTGGACACGTTTTTCCCCATCTTAGAACAGATTCGATTATCGAATTACAAGGATAAATACATTTTTACTAATCAAATTTAATTATTTATATTAAATTGTTAAGATATTATTGTGCGAATGCATTTTAAACATAGCGAGATGTAATAAAAAAAAACTTTCAGAGAAATATTTAAAAATTAATATTAAATAACAGTACACAAGGAAGGGTATGAGCAAATTTCAGGGATTTTGTATTTTAGAGAGTCAAATAAATATTAGAACAGGTGCAATTACCATAAAATTAGTTTCATTAATGTAAGTAAAGATATAGAAGTAAAATATATCAAACTGATACACATAAAAAAAAAAAATACAAGTAAATATATATACCAACCTTTATTATAAAGGCGTAAATGTCATTTACCATTGGATTTAGTCTATAAATCTTAAAGATTTTAGATTTTTAGATTTTTCTAAATTGTTCTCGAATTCTTTTAGGAAGTTTTAAATTCTTTCATCCAATTTTACATATGCTTTTTTTCCTTTTTATTCCACAGGGTCGCCTAATTCTCTGGATTTCAATTTTTTTTTTACTTGTATTAATTTTTTTTGTAACAACTACATTTAAACCTTACCTTCCCTTGACCATTAACGACAACCAGGGGACACCACTTGTTCTTTTGAGAAGTGGGAACTCGTTCTTCCGTCTCTTCTGCCCTGGAATTGCCGCCGGAAAAAGATGTGTACACGTGGAGTCAGGGAATGCCTGTTTTCTCTCCTTTTAGTCTGTGATATCCCCCCCTTGAGAGAATATCTCTCGGAGTATCAGCGTGAGCCAGAGGTATAGGATTAACGGAAGAACTAGAGGCATACATAATCTTAATATATCTTTATTAAGATTTTCAACTTAAACTTCTAACAAATTAAATTATAATAATTAATGTGAGAGAATCTACGATGGCAGAATACGTAACACACAATATATATAGATAATAGCGACTTAACCTAACTCGGACCTCTATCAATAACTGAATCGCCTAAACTCAATTCCAATACAATCACTGATTCTAATATTAAATAGTCAATCCTACCTTGTTGCAGTCTGAAGAATTAATCGCTAATATCATAAAGGCAATCTTGTATTTACTTGCGTGCACTGGTATGCACCTTGGTTCTCTATATCTTTATCAATTATAACTTCTAATCACCGCCACGTAACCTTATCGAAACTTGAACCACGAACTATATTAACATTTCTCTACTTGCCATCAACTGCCACAAATTGCCATCTCGCTTACTCTAAGTTCCGATATTTAAAAGCTTGTTAATTTGCATCTTTCATTCACACCACTTTCTGGATTTGGCTGGAAAAGAGTTGCCATTAATTCTGGCCCAAAGAACCCAAAAGATATGTTAAAGAAAAGACACGTGAGCCCGTCACAAGTCCTTAAGTTATTTTCTATAACTACTTTAATAGATGTGTGTTGTTTTATTAAGTGACCCCTTGTGTTGTGGAATGTAAGAATTTAAAAATAAGATTTGTTCCAGTAATGAAACGGCTTCTTTACTTCAATACAACGAAGACACGACATGGGGGATTGTCACTCTTATTTATTTGTATACCTTGTATTTTACTTATAGTATTTATTTTTATTTACATTGATGAAACTATTCAATTTTATGGCAATTGCACCTGTTCTAATATTTATTTGACTCTAAAATATAGTTTTCCATAAAATTCCTGGAATTCGTTCATACCCTTCATTATATTGTTACTTACTATTAATTTTTAAATATTTCTCTGACGGTTTTTATTTTTATTACATTTCGCTATGTTTAAGATGTATTCGCACTATAATATCTTAACAATTTAATATAAATAATTAAATTTGATTGGTAAAAATGTATTTATCCTTGTAATTTGATCATCGAATATGTTCTCAGATGGGGGGGAATGTGTCCGCTCAGACCACGAAATGTTGTGTCCCTCTAACAACGTCCGCTGTAGCCACGCCACCACCTACGGCACATCGAGTAATTCTCAGAGTCACTCTACAAAGTTATGAGTGCACACAAGTTAAATAAATCTCTCCTCTCCTCTCTACGCCTCACGCATAAATAATGTTTCTTACTGTCAATTCTTTGCCATAATCTACTGTGATTCATGTCATTGAATCTGCAAGGGAGTCGTTTGTGTCATATGTATAAAAAAACCTCTATTTAAATGTGATTCATTCGTAGCGTTAAGTATTCAATTCAAACCAAAACGACTGTGTAATACTTGTGAAATGAAGCATTACTCATTACTGCGTCGTGAAAAAAATATCTTCAAGAGTTATTGGAATCAAAAGTTACGAATTATATGTAAAGATATGGAAAACAACTATCGATAAATCGACGGCTATATTTTACATTGCTGGATGTTATTGCTAGAGTGATTTAATTCTTTGAAGAAAATTGCATGCACTCTACTTTCCTCTTTTGGTTCTACATATATGCGTGAACAAATTTTGTTCTCATATGAAATATATTTTGAATTCACAAAGTTGTTTACAACTAAACATTCAGAATCATGCGTTTTTATGAAAATGATTTTTGAAAAACTCATACTTTGATCGTTTAGAGTTAGTGATTTCAAAAAAAAATGCCAAAAACCTTTTTTTACGAATTTTTAAAAAATACTCAAATTTTAAATATTTATATAATAATTACTTATCAAATTCGAATTTTTTATAACTTCTTCATTTATAAAAATAATTGCATGAAACTTTTTTTCCGTGTATCAAACATTTCAAAAAATGGCTCACAATGTTAATTCAACATTTAATATAGTTGTGATATTTTGTAATTATAAAAAAATATCTTCTTTTTCAACATATAACTATTTTTAAAAAGATATATTTTCGTTTCCGGGGCCTAAAAAGTTGCAAAATGAGTGAGTGAATATTAAAGTCCCACTGTTCACTTACTCGAGAGCTTTTGGCGACGCACCTCGACATTTTGAACCATTGTCAAGTGACGAGGATGAGAACTGAGCTGGCACCAATCTCTCTTAACTACCTTACCACACCAACACTAGGACATTTAAACTCTCGACAGATTAAAAAATCAGCAGTAGCCAAAATTTTAAAAGGGCAGTAATAATTAATTGTGGGAAATCACCACGTGAATTTTGTAATGACGTGAAAATAGAAATCCCACACACATACCAGGAAAGACTGATAGCGAGAGGGGAAGGGGAATTTCCATGACAATATGTTATGCATTTAAAACTGTTTGTGGAACGCCGAGGGAAAATAAATCTGTCTGACAAAGAAAAGAAGCGAAAAATTTCGAAGCACGAAATTTTAAGTTATACACTCGGTAAAAGCACGAGCAACGCCGAGCTAAGAGGAGGGGGAGGTGGAAGTCATTTTTTTTAAAAAAAAGTGTTAGAAGTGCTGATTTTGTGAAGGAAAATTTATAAAAATAGAGAAAGCCCGTGTACGTCGGGTCATGCAGCTAGTAGAGAATATTTTCTGTCTATTTTGTTTACTGACTGTTTTTGCCCACCCCACATTTAAACGAAGGAAAATTGCATGGAAAATGATATAAAGCGCGTCTGCACAATTTGGACGTCAAGATGAAAATAGTATCATTAATTTGTTTTTGAAGGTGAGAGAAATTAACCTTGTGATTGAGCAATTTATCAAACAAAAGCAAACTCCTCTTACAGATATGTAAATAAAAATTACCGCATAGTTTGTTTTTAAATTAAATTAAATTAGACAACGACGAAATGTATTTAAGTTTTCAATGCAGTGATTTCTGAAATTAATTCTAACAATTTATACCTTTATTATAAAGCAAAGCTAATAAAGAAACGATTTCAGTGAACAGGAACTAACGCATTTAGATTTAAAATTAAATTATGAACTTCATCACATCCACATGCATCATGTAAGAACAATTTAAACATTCAGATACCTTTTGTTGAAAGTATAATATTTATTTATTTGACTGATTATATCAATTTCATATAGTTCAAAACCCAAGTATAAAAAGAATAGAATCATCAAATTTTAAATTATTTTTTTTTAATAAAAAATCTCATTATTTTCAGAGTTATGATCAATTGAAATAATAGCGGTTGTTTTTTGATAAAATTTCTCTACTCCAAATTCTTTTCTAAATCATATATATCAAAAATCTTAGTCCAATAATCATAATCTTATATAGAAAATATTACTATTATTGTAGAAGTATTTTCCATAAAAGAGGAGAATGTTTTGAAATTATGTCCTTTCTTCATTTTTGCCAAAAAAAAATGCATTTAAATAATTTCTTAATGTAAATTGCTGCTTGTAAAAGATGCAACACCATAAAGGAATCATCAGGATTAAATGAAATTTAATGCATAAACGGCTTGTATTAGTACAAATAAATGACGAAATTTTCAAAGCAAAAAAACAATATTAAGTGTGCGAAATCAGTATTTGGTGTAGCCACCGCGCGCTGCAATAAGTGCTGCTATACGACGTGGCATGGAGACAAACAGATTTTGAATGTCTGCTTGTACAAGAGAATTCCATATTGCTTGTATCTGCAGCAAAAGTTTCTTTTGATACAGGACACGGATGCCTTAAAGGAAGGGAACGACTTCAGGCTGTACCACTTCACGGACGTACCTGTTGCTATTGATACAGCCCTCAATTCGTAGCAAATTGGATCGTCCATGATACGAAATCGTACCCCAAACCGTAACTCCGCCGCCCATTCGGTATAGTGGTTAGTGACGCTGAATGCGGTGCGTTGGGTCTGAGTTCGAATCCCGGCTAAGACATGGATGTTTGTGTTGTAATCCTTCTCTTCTTTGTGATATGTGCTTCACGCTTACTTCTATGTAAGCCCCCGTATGATACTTTGTGGTGCATGGGGTTATAAATGTTCTTAATTAAAAAAAACACACACAATTCCAGGAGTTAGGCCACTATGTCGTTCGATAGCGCTCTCTGAAAGGCAGCTTTCACCGGCATAGCGTCTAACACAAATGCGGCCATCAGGATTCCCCAAATTGCAGCGTGATTCATCTGAAAAGACAACTTTGTGCCCATTAGCTTGCCAGACTCTGTGCTCATGAGCCCATTGCAGACGCAGCCGTCGATGGTTTGCCGTGAAGGTAACCTGTATAAAGACACCCTTGCACACAAGCCTCGGTGCAGCAGACGTCGACGAATTGACGAAGCTGCCATTAGTACACCTGTAGCAGTAGACCAACGTGCTGCCAACTGCCTGGAGGAAGCAGTGCGGTCATTCACCGCCATGCGGAGTAAGCGTCGATCGTCACACGCTGACGTCGCCTTCCGTCGTCCACTGCCAGTCTTTCGAGTTGTTCGGTGCTCTTCGGTCCACTGCTTCCAAGCTCGTATCACTGTGAAACTGTTCCGCTGCTCACTAGCTCTTATTGCGCGATAGGAAAATCCTTCTCGAAGGCCGATAATCCTTTCCCGTTCAAACTCCGTAAGTTGTTGGAATTTCTCCTTATATCGTCGTGGAGGCATACTTAGGTCTCTCTAAACGTTCGTCACTAACAAATAATCATTAACTTTTTTCAACGTCCCGCTACAGCCCTCTGTTTATACACTTTCAGTATCGGTTCAGAGGGCGCTGTGCAAGCCCGGCATGCACGCATGCTCTGAAACTTTACTATTTTACTTAACATCCTATAATTGATATTTGCTGCAAATTTCCTTTAATTCTGATGTTGTTCTTCGTGGTGTTGTATTTTTTTACAAACAGTAGTTAATAATACTTTTAAAGTAATTTTATGTGTATTTTTTAATTCAATTGACGCTAAATATAAAAAAAATTATTCATTTACACGCGTTTTCAAAATCTCGGTTCTGGACGTAGTCAGTCACTTTAAGAAATATTTGCTAATATTTTCAATAAAAGAGAAATTTTTTTATAAAAAAATCAGAAATCAAAATCTTTAATCGAAATAAAAATGAAAAAAAAATAACGCATGGAATTATTTATCCATTAGAGACATATGGATTATTTTACAAATGTTGAGAATACAAGATAATTAAAATAAACTTACCCAATATCCGGCGTATAACGCGTACTTTTAACTCAAATACACTCTGTCGCAAAAAATATATGCACCCAGAAGAAATCAAGCTACAATCACGAAACTCGGCAAGAATGTAGTCTGGTAAGAGATATGCAAATGATTAAAATTTCGAAGCCAATGAGACAAGGCTAAGTGTGCTATGCGCATATTAGTTGCGCAACTGGGAGAGTTTAAAAGCATGAGTACGAGCGCCGTACGGCTATCAAACGAATCTGATGACTTTGATAGACGATATTGAGACTTAGGATGCCTCTAAGACGTAACCGGCGGCAGTACGAGCAGCTGACGGACTTTGATAGGGGCCGTATAATAGGCCTCAGAGAAGCAGGTTGGTCGAATAGACGTATCGGCCGCCACCTCGGTCGGAGCGATATGGTAGTTGCTCGGTGTTGGCAACAGTGGATCACAGAAGGTAGAGTGTACCGTCGCGGAGGGTCAGGACGTCCCAGGAACACAAATGATCGCGAGGATCGTGCAATCAGAAGAGTGGCCACTTCGGCACCAACAACGTCGCTAGCATCGATTCAACGCCACTTACCTCCTTCCAGACATCCAGTGCCATCAAGAGAAACCATAAGGAGACGACTGACCGAAGTTGGCTTGAGGAGCCGACGTCCGCTAAGACGCTTACCACTGACCCCGCATCATAGGCAGTGTCGACTGGAGTTTTGCCGACCTCGGGCAACTTGGAGTGTGACAGACTGGAGACGTGTCATCTTCAGTGATGAATCCCGATTCAGTCTCAGTGATGATGACCACCGCACACGTGTCTGGAGGCGCACCGGCCAGCGGTCCGATCCGGCATTTATTGTCGAGCGGCATACAGCAATTTCACAAGGTGTGACAGTGTGGGGAGCAATTTCTTGGGACACACGATCATCTTTAGTGCTCCTTCAAGGCACTTTGACAGCTCGCAGATACGTGGACGATATTTTAACGCCGATCGTGCTACCCATGCTATCAAGTCGCCCAGGTGCCATTTATCAACAAGATAATGCTCGTCCACATACTGCGCGACTCTCCCAACAATGTCTTCAAGGATATGACGTCCTACCATGGCCTGCCAGGTCACCAGATCTTTCGCCAATAGAGCATGTCTGGGACGTGCTGGGAAGGCAACTGCAGCCGTCCCGAGATACAGGAGAATTAACTGCGCAGATGCAAAGACTATGGCAGGATCTTCCACAGGGGGTCATAAGTGATCTAATTGAATCGATGCCACGCCGAATTTCGGCTTGTATAGCTGCCAGAGGTGGCTTTACTACTTACTGATTTTTAACCTTTTGCAAGCTGTAACCGCTTAATAAAATGATATTTTGTTCTGAATTTTTAATCATTTGTTTATTTTCATATACACTACATGCATACCAAATTTCGTGAATGTAGCTCAATTTCTTCTGGGTGCATATATTTTTTGCGACAGAGTGTATATAAACGAAATGTACTGTTTGTGCGTTATTCGCCAGGGATGTGAAAATGAGAACTTTAAAAATAAAAAGAGATAAGCATAGAAAACAATTCAGACTTCTACATAGATCGAAATACTGTTTATTTAACAAAAATGACATTTCTTGTGAACTTAAAGAACTGTAGTTCAGGAGGTATACAACTCTTTTCTAAAGCTTGTAATGAAAGCTTGTAAGCTCGAATTGGTGACTTCAAAACATAAAAGTATTGCATAAATACATTTCAGGTTTCTTCGTAAAAAAAAGGGTGCACATTATACAGCGATATACCCAAAAACTAATAATTGCAGCTTGAAAGTATAGGTACGCGTTATACACCTGATTTTACGGTAATTATGGATATAAAAATGTGTCTTGATGTTTTAAATAAGGATGAGAAAGTATAGATGTAATTTTTTTTTCTTAGCTTGATATTATTTGAACAACTTTTATCGAAACTTTAAAAAAAAATAACAACATAATTAGTTAATCCCAAAAAAGTGAAACATGTGCGCAAGATTTCAAATATGCGAGTGTTGAAACTCAGGAATATTAGCAAATTATCATAAAACATGTCTAAAACTATCTTCTTCTGGAGACATTTACAAAGACTTTGTTTGAGTGACCAACCGTCCCGTTCAATTCAAATATTTAATCACTAATTTTATGTATGGGATCATCACTATTAAAAGAACAAACTTACGATAATTTTAAGGAAATACTGTACCTTTATACTCAGATCACATAAAAGAAACTTGTTGAAAAATAATGAGCTAACTGACCTTCAATATTTAAAACCGGTTGAAAGACGCAGGGAACGTTTTACGAATAAGAATTTATTTTTTAAGTTTAATATATTTCCCTTGCGTATTTGAAATAAACTTTTTTACTGGTGTTTTTTTAAGTTAAACAAGCCTTTTTTAAAAATTTTATCTGTGTATAAAATTGGCGTTATAGTTTCTAACATTTTAAACATACGATTCGAGGATGGTTTTGGGTTGTTTAAAACTGACGTCATTTTGTAGAATGCAATGGCCTACTAACTGTTTATCGCACTTCGATGCTACACGAGGGGTAATCGAGGCGCACTTCGAAATTTCGAACCACAGCCAAGTGATGCGATCTTTCGATCTCGGCTATGTAAAGGTTCTAGAATATAAGTTGAAGGATTACTGGAGAAATTGCTTCCCGCAGGGCAGCTCAATCTCCTTTCATGAGTACAAGGTTCTAGTAAGAATCAGATATTTCTCAAGTTAAACACTTTTTTATTTCTTTTAACACTTATTAGATTTTATGAGAATTACTGCGCGAATGCGCTTTAATAACTAATCTCGAAGAGCAACCAACATTATTAATCTTAAAATATAAATATGAACACTCATCTATACTCTGAACGCTCTTGCTGCAATACTTGCTTAATTGTCAGCCGTAAGGTGAACGGCTTCTCTTTCTCTTAATCTTTCCTTCTGGGATTAGTAATGTAACCGCGGTACCCAAATGGTCAAGGTATCGGATCGTGTTTGGAATGTCACGAGTTCGAGCCTAGTACCATTAAAGACCCACCGTGTAGGGAAGTGATGCACGTTAAATATGTCGAGAGCTCAAATGTCTTCCCGTTGGTGTAGTGTGGTAGCTAGGAGAGGAGGTGTCAGCTCAGGTGTCGTCCTCGTCACTTGACCATGTACAAAATTACGAGGTCCGTCACCAAAAGCCCTCGTGCAGCTGAACAGTATGACGTTAATATTCCCTCACTCACTCACTGGAACTAATAATACTAAGTGCGACCACCGGTCACTCACACTATGCTTTCTTCTTAAAATCAATTTTCAACCATCACACCATCTACTCCACGACTAGCACTTAAATAGAAGCTTGCATTTATATAAAATTAAGTCCTCTCTGCGCAAAGCATTTTTAAATAAAAGCACAGTTAAAAAGAGTATTTTATCCAAGAAGATTAGTGAAAGCCCCAAATAGAATCCGTTACAACTCTACTTTCAAACTTTTACCCAAAAATTTGAACTCACGACTGAGTCGACAGAAAAATGACCTGTTGATAGCGGAACCTTTGTGTGTAAAGTTTCCTCTACTAATCCTTAAGAAGAAATTCTATTAATTGATTGTTTGATTTGAGAGCCTCTTTCTGTGAAGGAACCGTGACTTATGTAAAGGAAATTTGCTATTTAAAGTTAAGTGAATGGAGTTCAAGGAAGAAGCACTAAATTGAGTCATCATCATCATCATCGTATCCGGCCAGGGCCTGGCTCTAGCAGTTTTGCCGCCCCGGACAAAAATGGAAAATTCCGCTCTCCACCTCTCTCTCTCTCTCTCTCTCTCTCTGTATATATAATATTTTGAGTCTTAAAAAATTAAAAAAAATTCGAAATTAAGGACATAATTACTTGTTATTTTGTAAACGAGTGAAATGAAAGAGATGGGATCGTCTATTTAAGCAGGCCAGTTTCTCCTTAAAATAGTCTTCTAATGAACTACTAATAGTTTACTATTCACAAGCGTTCAACTTATAGTAACTACACTCAAGACTAAAATAAAACATGTCCTGTGGCTCACTATATACCAAAACCTCTTATTACCCTTGTCCCCTTTTGGATAGCTGAAACCGGATATTGTAAGGGTGAAAAGAATGTCAATTGCGATCTCACTCCGAGATGGGGAGAAAGTTTCTTGGGAAAAATGTATATAAAAATATTAAATTTCATACTTTAACATATTGAACCTTTGCCTTGCCTTGAACCTTTCAAGTTTCAACATAAAAGAAAACTGTCTTTATATATACAGTATACAAAATTTAAAAAAAATAAGATATGTTAAATGAAAATATATCAAATTTTTTGCAACAAAAAAAATATTTTTCAAATTTGATCCAAATGCCGCCCTTAAAATTTGCCGCCCCGGGCAGGGGTCCAGTTTGTCCGGCCCTAAAGTCATCCCTGATCCGGCAAGACAGCCTCTCGTGGTCCAGTGCCTTCCTTTGAAGTTTCCTCCACAGTGACCTCTCCTTCACCTTCGTTCTCCAAGTTTTCTCTCATTTATAATCTTAAAGTCTGATTTCATTGAGTCTGTCCATCTTAGCCTTGGTCTTCCACGCTTCCGAATCCCCCACTGACTTTAAAGTGTAATATCTTTTTGACAACATTATCATCCGGCATTTAAATTATATGGGCCATCGAACTCATTCTATTTCTTTTTATGCGTTTAATGATATCTCAGGTTGTTTATAAATTCTACATAATTCAAATTGTATTTTCTTCTCCAGCTATTGTTTTCGTTTGCATCTTGTGACGTCTTACGCGTCTTTTCTTTAACAAGTCCTTTGGGTTCTTTGGGCCATAATTAATGGCAACTCTTTTCCAACTAAATCCAAGAAACGAGAAGTGAAGAGATGCAAATAATATAGGATAAATATAGGATCTTAGAGTAAGTGTAATGGCAATGTAAGGGCATGTAAAGGAATGTTAGACAATTGACGTGCGTTGTGGCAGTTGATGATTATAGGAGTTCGTCGTTCAAGATTCAAGTTCTACGTGTCGTGGATAAACATATTGGTGATCGATTAGAAGTTAAACGCCAAGCTACATACCATTGTAGATAAAGACAAGTTTATTACAGAATAATATAAGGTAGGATTGTTTACTTATTAGTATATTTGAAGATTAGGCGGTTCGATTATTGAGATTGGTCTGAATTATATTGTGTGTTGCGTATTGCGTCATCGTAGATTCTCTCATTAATTATTAATATTATATTTGTTCAAAGTTTAAGTTGAATATCTTAATAAAGTCATATTAAGATAATGTTTGATTCTAGTTCTTTCGTTAACCTTACACCTCTAGCTCACGCTGATGCTTCGAGGTATGTACTTCCAAGGGGAAGTGCATCACAACCTTCAAGTATGCTTCGAAGTATTTTTCTCTCAAAGGAGGCTGTTTGATTTTCTTCCTGTTTTGATATTGTCCAGATCTCAAAAGCATACGTCAGAACTGGTCTAATAAAAGTTCTGTAAGTCAAATTTTTTGTCTTTCTTGAAAGAAATTTAGATAATTTGAGTTATGTCTGTGAGAATTATTCTTTTGATTATGAATATATAACGGCATAGGACTCGAAACCTAGGTATCTGTGTCCAGAGTGCAAAAACCATGCGTCTACATTTCTTGATGTATGCTCGATAAGTACAGTTCTATTGTTATTATTATGAATTAAAGCTAACTTTTGTTTCCGGAGCCGGTTTATCCATTGGACACTTGGTGCAGGCACCCAAGGGCCCAGATTAGCTGGACTTAACTAGATTTCGGGTTATATATTTCGATTCAACAGTGCCAAGGGGGCCGGTAGCCCCAGGGCCCGAAATGAGCTTAAATCAGCACTGCTTGTTCCATTTAGCCATTTGCAACGTAACGTACACCTCTCATCGAGGCAAGGAGGGGACAAGATTCTAGGGTGCCTAAAGTCTGGCAGACGTCCAGTATGTATTTAATCAATTTATAAAATACTATCTAGTGTGCCCGTTCTTCACACAAGTGAATTGAAAAATTAAGGAATACAGATTGAAGGATAAAGAAGTTTTTGATGAGTTAGTTTTACGTGAAATGCAAATTGAACAGGCAAATTGAACAGGCAAAAAAAAAAGTTTTTTGCATATCTCCGCTGAACAAAAAAGCCATATTTGTTACATTTTAAGTCTGCAGATCTAATAGCTGATAAAAAAAATGATTTTTTTTTATTTATAACGCCCCGTAACTTTCTTGTGGGTCGATTTTTGAAAATACCTTCCTAAGCTGATTTCTCCTCAGCAAAAGTAGCACATTGTTACAAATTTTGTGTAATGAATACTTAAAATAGTGTAAATAATTTATATCTGGATGTGTAATACGTTAATATTATTTTCTGTTGTATTTATTTTACGTTAAAATTGTAATATTCGCAAACAACGACATTCCATACATTATAATGGCGATTCAATGGAAACAGTGAAATGTTGGTAATAGAGCCAAGTTGGCATCATTTTTGGCAACCATGTTGGCAATTTGGCGATTGATTGAATGGTACAGTAGTTGATATACTGTAATGCCACCTGGTGAGGAGCTGCAACAAAGCGGACACCACAAAAAACCTTCTCCACACAAAAATACATATGCATGCCAATTTTCATAGTGATCGGTTGAACGGTTTTGCGAGTGAAGCGAGTCATATTTACAAACATTCATTTTTATATATTAGATTAAAGGCATTTTTCCTGACTTTGCAGGTGGGCCCTAACATTATTCATTACGCCACTGAAGATCTTTGATTAGAAACTTTTCTTTAGACAGTGGAAATTTATTTTAATTATTAATTATTATCCATTTTTCTTATAAGAATTCTTTGCTGGTGATTAATAAAAGAATGTCATAAAATACTTATTTTTTAAATTTTGTAATACATGCATCGTGGGAGGTAAAATACACTTTCAAGTGCGCAGCAGAATGAAAAAAAGAATAAATAATCATCAACATTGCATTGGAATTTCAGTTGGTTAGTGCTGTATAGAGAGAAAAAAAAACTTAAAAATCCTTTCTCACACTAAACTGTTAAGTTACATTTCAATAATGGGCCTTGTAATTTTAAATCGGGGTCAAATGACAAGGTGATGTTAAATTACGTTTTTCTCTTAATCCCTCTTATTTAACTTCGGGGTATAACTGAAAATAAAAATAGAATAGTTGGCACTACTTAACACAGAAAATGTGTGTTAATGTGCAATTAAGTTAAATGTTTTAAACTCAAAATGATGTTGAAAAATAAAATTTCTTGCATATAATATATATATTTAAAAAAATGTGAATTAATCAATTTTAATTATAAAATTAAGAAAAATGATAAAGAAAAGGTTTTCGGAGAGAATAAACAAAAATAAGAAATGCACGCAATGAATTGCTTTAACTATAATTTTAGAAATAGAAAAATCGTCTCAACTAATATACTATAACTAATGTAACTTTAGAATAAATATAATCCTCCGACAAATTCCTCTTCATTAAATATTACAATGGTTCATGAATGAAATATCCAGGCATTAAAGAAAGCACTTTTCGTTCTCCAGTTTTTTTACCTTTCTGCTGTTCTCAGGTGTTATGTTTTGCTTTTGCAGTTTTGTTTTGGCTCGCATTCAACCTGGCATAGTTTGACCTTGCTCCTGTCTTTTTTGGAGCAGAAACTTCTTAAGAAGGTCGCCAGACTCCATTGTTAAGTGTTAAATGTAAGGTGCGTAACCCCTTAATTCAAAATTACGAACAGTCATTTGGTGATTAAGAGAACTTTAACTCTTCTAGACTTGTCAACTAGTATAAAATTTGAGCAATAAACAAATTACGGATTCTTACGCAAGGCAAAATTTGCATTTCTTGAGAGATAAGTTATCTGCCAATATAAAATACGCAACGAGTGGTTGTTTACCAAAGAATTTATTTTCTTCCAGCCCGATACCTGATTTCTGGCTGTCAACAATTTGTTTCCGACGCCTAGAATGCTGGCGTCAGTTTGTCAATAAAAGCAAAAAGAACACACCTTTTTCAACCTGTTCATTGTTTGCGTTTTCAAAATATAAAAATGCCTTAAAACAAATTCATTTAACATTCCTTAAGGTATCCGACTACGTTCGGAACCGTGATTTAAAAATAGCACAAAAATGGATAATTTTCATGATATTTAGTGTTTCTTAGATTAGAATACATGTATAAAATTGTTTTAAGGACATTTTGACAAAAGAAATTATTTAAATACAATATTTAGGCAAAAAATTAACTTAGAATAACCTTTTTTCAAAATGTTCTCCTTTTGTGAAAAATGCTTCTATTATAATAATATTTTGCCTGCATATAGCTCAAACCTCTGTACAGAGACTCAACTATGATCTTTAAAAAATTCACATTATTTTCAGAGATACAACTAATTGAAATAATTATCGGCGTTTTTTTCTTAAAATGTCTCCCCTCTGTTAACGTAAAACATGGATAAACCCACTTCTAAGTCATATACTTCAAAAATTCTAGTTCAGCCTCTGTACAGATGTCTGAGCTATAGACAGGCAAAATATTATTATAATAGAAGCATTTTTTACAAAAGAAGAATGTTTTGAAAATGGGTCATTCTATGTTCATTTTTTGTCAAAATATTGTACTTAAATAATACACTGTGCTGGACAATTGCTAAGGACGGATAACACTATCATCCATAGCAACCACAAAATGAAAGGAAGCAAAATGTGGAAAATTAGAATAAGTGCGGGATATTAGTAAGAAGAAGTATGAGTATGCAAAAAATTTTTTCCACGTCTGTTCATCACGTGATAGCGTTTATAAGAGCTTTGAAGGTTTTGACGCGTGTGGACAGTTGTTGTTTCGAGTCAAAGTTTTACAGGAAAGATTTAAAAGACGAACTTAAAATTTTTGGCATGTCTTCCCGACATCACATAGATGATTTTATGCGTGGCCGAATTATTGGAAAGATCGAAGAAGGGCGAAAAATAACAGATGTTGCCAGGGAGTTCGACATCGCTCACAGCGTTGTTTCACGGCTGTGGAAGTCATTTAAAACTACTGGAATGTGTAGTAGACGGCGCGGGGGAGGTCGTGTTAGAAGTACGACGCCTGCAGAAGACAGATATATCGTTCTATCAGCAAAAAGGATCAGGCACACCACAGCTCAGCAGGTGGCAAATCAGTTTCTTGCTGCCTCAGGATAGCAGATCTCCCGAAAAACTGTTGCCAGACATTTGAGGGGAGGAGGACTATACGCACGCAGACCTGTTGTGTGTGTCCCATTGACCAGACAGCACCGTACTGCCCGTTTGCAATGGTGTCGTGAACATTACAATTGGACTGAACGGGACTGGGCATGTGTACTATTCTCAGATGAGAGTAGGTTCAGTCTGTCATCGGATTGTAGACGCCAACTGATCTGGCGCGAGAGTGGTAATGCTTATCGTCCAGGAAAAGGACCGATATCCGACATGCAGTATCATGGTGTGAGCCGGCATCATGATCAATGGCCGCACTCGCCTACATGTGGTTGCGAATGGGACTATAACGGGCCAACGATACATTGATGAAGTTCTACTTCCTCATGTTCGTCTTTTCCGTGGTGCTGTCGGTGATAAATTTGTTTTTATGGACGACAACGCAACATGTCATCGAACACTCGCTGTTCAGGATTGTCTAGACAGCGAGGGTATTCAACGTCTCGTTTGGCCAGCGCGTTCTCCAGATCTAAACCCCATTGAAAATGTGTGGGATGCTTTGGGGAGGCAAGTTGCTGGTCGAAACTATCCTCCGACAAACAAGAACACCCTCATCCGTGCACTCACAAAGGAATGGGTTAAATTGCCTCAACAGCTGCTGGATAATGTTGTGCAAAGTATGGTACGACGTGTGGAATGTTGCATCACACTCCACGGTGGACATATCCCGTACTGATACCTTTCTTTAAGGTGCCTGCTGACTTTTAGATGCATTGTTCCATTTCTCCGTACGCAGATCAAATGAACATTTTTTTTTCTTTCAGATGTTTCACAGCTTTTGTACTTTCCAGAACAATAAATATTCTTTATTCTAATGTCTGAACAGTGTGGCAACTATATTTTATCCTACTAGGCCTCATGTCTCGCTTAATGTTATGCTACATAGCAATTTGTGATCCGTCCTTAGCAATTGTCCAGCAGTGTATTTATTGGTAATACTATTCTTAAAACAATTTTATATACATTTTCTAATCTAAGTGACACTAAATATAATAAATATTATCTCTTTATACGCTTTTGCAAAATCTCGGTTCCGAACGTAGTTGGATACCTTCAAAGAATGTGCTCTAAATCACATTTATGCCCTTATAAGTACTATATGCATTGTATCATACTGTTAATTAAATCACTGCAAAATATAAAAAAGACGATCTTCTTTCTAGTAATCCACAGGTTCTCAGAATATTTCATCTTCTGCTTTTTGTCCATTTGATTTATTAATAGTTTATTGAATGTCACTAGGGTTATTGGCGATGAACCTCGTAATTTTGAACCTCGGTCAAATGATGAGGGCAAAATTTTGAGCTCGATGGGAGTACCTTTTTATTATGGTAGAATAACTTAGAATTAGTACACCGAAATCTCTTCTCGCCTTTTCCAAAGTTAAATGTGCTTAGATTTTAATCCTAATATTCACTGGTTTTTTTAAAAGTTTTGAAATTGGCTGTGTGATCTCTTTTGCAATTTATTCAGTTCAAGAAGTACACTTTCCTGAATAGGCTATGCTACAATTTATCCATGCAATTGGTTTTGGGCAGAATTTAATTGGATGGAACTGAAGCAATTATTGGACTGTCCAGGCTTGACTATAAGAAACTGGATACAGTGGTTATAATAAACAAAAGGTTTGTCGGGATATTATCGGATTAAAACAAATATTTGTGCCAAGGATGGTTATTAATACTAGACGAACGTTCTGACATAATCGGATTTTTTTTTTTAACAAAACATCAAATTTTCGTTGTCTTGATTTTATGCTTGTTATCCACCGCTCTAATTGAGATCTCTCATGGAAGGAATCTGGATGTGAGAATCCTTTCAATATTATATGCGTCCCTTGATTGAAATTTTAAAAAAAATTTCTGTTGCTAAGTTATGTGTCGTGCACCGTGGATCAGAGGAGATAAATCTTTTTTGTTCATACTATAAGTGAAAGAAAAATTAAAGATATCTTCATGTCTACAAATTTTTGTTTTTACTTCTAAATGCAAGAGTAGTAGATTTGATTTTGTAGGGACAGCATTATAGTTGAGGTTTCCCTACAAGTCAGCCAAACATAGTGGTGCAGCGGTGTGATATCTATATGAACTTGTACCAACATCCCGCGAAGACGATCGTTTTGGCATGATGGTTAGCGAGGAGTGGATCAAGACAACGCTCTGCACCCAGTTAGATTTTTTTTAATGCAGTGCTAGCGCCATCTGTTACGAAATATGGAAACTAAAATAATTTATTGCCTTGCTATTTTTGTATCCCTGTATTAGTCGAACGATTTTTGCGGAAGTGCTTTTGCATTTTATTTACATTTTTAATAATTTTTACTTTTGGTTTCTTGTTTTTTTTTTTTTTTGCTTTATTTTGTTAATTGTTTGTTATCTTTCTTGTTATTTTAATTAGTCAATCTGTTTTTTCATTTTCTGTAATCAATTTTTGCATACTTATTGTTTTCTGAAATGAATGTGCATAGCAGAGACTTAATCTGCTCATTTTGTAATCAAGTCTTCACTCGCCCTTTCTGTTTGAAAAGGCATTTAAAAAATATTCATGATCACCAACAGTGTGATGTAAATGAAGAGATTTTGAAGGAATTCAATACTTTCAGTGGTATGAATAGTTGCATTTAAAAAAACATTTATAGTTTATAAATTTTCACTGTAGTAGATTGAATTTTATACATTTACGTATAAAAGTTTTCTACTTAAGTTTACATAATTTTATATTAGTAAATGTAAACCTTCTTTTAATTAACATTATAGAATTTGTTACGTGGAAAGAAGAAGAAAACAAGACAAGACTATGTCAAAATATGTTAGACAGCGAGGTTGTAAAACACTTCAAAATGGAGAAATAATGATGAATTATCACTGTTGTCGAAGTGGGACATACAAACCAAAAGGGAAAGGTCTCAAGAATTAAAAGATTATCTATAAAACAGAAATTTAAGCCCTAATTTTGATAAAATTACCATAAACAGTTCTGAACAAACAAAACACTAAATATGAAAAATTGAAACAGATTCTTTATGCAAAGCAAAAGTGTAGATATTTTAATGAAATTTACATAATTTTTAAAAAAAACTTGTCTTTTTCAATCATATTTATTTTATAATACAATAAATTATTTTCATTAACTAAATAAATTGCAAATTAAACTGAGGTTTGATAAATAATCCTCAGATATATTCACAAAAATAAATAATATTTTGGACAACAAATGGCGATAGCACTGCATTACGAAAATTTATCTGGGTGCAGAGCGCTGTCTTGATCCACTCCTTGGTTAGCGTACTCGCATTTCATTCGTACGTTCGGAACGGAAGGTACCCAGAACGAATCTTCCCTCCGATATTGGTGACCCTGGCCGTGATATGAACCACACCCTTCGCGCGCCACAGTCGTGGCGCCATCTATCCACCGCAAAAGCAACCATACCGTCAAACATTGACGCAATTAAAACCGTCAAACATTGACGCAAATAAGCCGGTACTTCTCAAAGCCGTCTCACGCAAGTGACGCAACTGCTTACATGCTCGCCACGAATATGGTATCGTGTGTTCGCCTATTCGCCGAAACACTGGCAGGGGAGTATGCAGCGGTGTGTGATATCTATATGAACTTGTACCAACATCCCGCGAAGACGATCCTTTTGCGTGATGGGTAGCGTACTCGCATTTCAATGATCGGAACGGAAGGTACCCAGAACGAACCTTCCCTCCGACAATACAAATATACGTCGGTGGTATAAACAAAATGATATAAGAGTTCTGCTTGAAAATGTTCTCAACAGTGTTTAATAATTCTTTTACATTCTCTCTCTTATTCTACAATACATTCTTTAAAAAATGTTGCGTAAGAAGAAGTTGAGGAAGACGACTTCGTGTGGGAAAATGGCGACGCCGGATTTCAATTCCGGAGTCAGCTTGTGACAATGGAAGTGACGAATCCTTTTCGAAACATGATACTGACTGTTAGAGTTGTTATAGGTTCATGTATGTATTTGAAAGTTTTTAATACTGATAAAAAAATTATTAACTTCTTTTTATTTCTCATTACTTTTTATTTTTTATTAAGTATTGGATTTTGGTGAACCCTTTAGAAAATTTTTAATTTTTTCTCAAAAACTTGTAAAGAATTGGGGGTGCGGCTTAGAATGGATGACAATTTTTTTTCACAAAAGCATTTTGAGAATTTGGGGTGCGGCTTAGATTCGAGTAAATATGGTATAATTTCTTCCATGAACAGTGTGTACGCTACTGTATTTACTTATAAATTAATGATTAAATTATAAATAAAAACTCTTAATTAAAGTAAAACTAAATGCAAATGGAGGTGTTTTTTTTCGTTCGAAAATCGCAGTTCGTCTCATCAATCCATCGATTCTTCAACTCCAAGATTTCTTTATTACTATCTGTCTATTGTTATATTTCAGATTAATTTGACACAACACATAACAGACTAATTTGTTACAACCCCGATCTGATTGCAGTGCACTTCCCTTGCAAATATCTCGCTCTCCTTTTCCAAAGATTGAAAAACGTTAGTTAATGGACATTTTCTGTGATTCATGCTTAACACAATTTACTAATTAATTCTCCTTTGGAATCAAATCTATCACTATTTTTCTTTCTGCTATTAATTTCAATTTCTCAATCATTTTATAGCAATGGACGTTTAAAATTATAAAACTCTTATTTTTCGATTTCTGTAGATGCACCTTATCGTAATTCAAACATGAGCATTGTAAGCCGAAAATACCAATTTTTTCCATTCGAATAATTCTCTTTCATCAATTCACTGTTAGTTTTCTGAAGGGACGATACATTTCACACAGAGTAGGTTTTGCTATTTTACAAAACCTACCTTTACAAATTTAAGAGAAAATTTTCTCTTAAATTTGTACCTGCTTTTTTATTATAATTAATTTTGTATTTTCTCCCCTTATTCTTTTAACCTAAAACTTGTTTACCAATGTTAAAAATGTCTGACTTGCAAAGTATTTCATGTATTTGTAATTTTTACGTTCTGATACAAAAATCTGATATCGTCTGTTGTGACTACAACTCAGTAGACGGTTTTAAATTTTATCGTTGGAGATCATGTACAGTATTTTCTTCGAAAATCTTTATGCAGAATGAGCGTGAAATTACATACAAAATGAGGGGCTTTTCTTTAAAAAAGGTTGGAAACTTTTCATTTGAGTCATTTTGGAGTCTTGTAAATTCATACGCATGTTTTCCAAATCAGTCAGAACTTTGAATAGTGCAACAGATATTTCTCTACACCACAAAAAGCCCACTGGAGATTTTCTGAAAACCAACAGTGTTCCAGACCGAACTAGAAAGGGTTGTCCGCATTTGATGAGAACAACAGCTCTTGTCAAAGCAATCAGAGAAGGAATTCTATGAAATCCTTGTCCAAAGAAGATTCTTCTTCTTAAACCTTTATTTACCGCATTATGATTTACTGCAGTCTTTTTCATGCAATTTTTTTTTTGAATTACTACATTGAAAATTAAGGGATATACATAAACAAAATACTCAACTTTGGGAAAGTTAATCCGTTAGAGCTAGTTAATTAATTAAAGATATTAAACAGTAAACTTTATTGTATACACTGTTCACTTAAAATAAAAAGTCAATTCGTTTTCTAAAGTCTTCTGTATCATACAAAAAAATAAGACACTTAAAGTTTGACATTAACTATTTTTTCGGGATAAAAATGATAATCTTCGCAATCCACTGAAAACGCAATTTCTGCTATAAAACTATTCACCTTCCCCACTAAAATACTCATCACAGAACCTGTGCTCCCATATATCTTGGAAGAGTGGATTTCGAAGAAAATTCCTGCTAAGTATCGTCAAAATATTCGTAAAAATGGTTATTCTATGTAACTTTAAAGTGAGTGGTACTTATAAGTACCGTCGATAGATAAAGGGTTAAGCAGATGGAGGAGTTATAAAGAACAATACGTCACACAGTAAATCAAGACCTTAGATCAGTGGCGTAACATAAGTCCCACATTGAGGGGGCCCAAAACCTGACTTTGCAGAGGGGCCCTAATATTTCGCATTACGCCACTGCTCTAGACTAAGAGGTTACCGAAGAATAACTGACCATTTTCGTACAAAATAATTGAAGTGCCTGAAACGCCTTAAAACAAAAGCACTGATGCGCCATAACGACCACAAATGAATTCTGTTTACTGACGAGAAACTTTTTGACGCTTAAGAATCTTTCAATCACCAGAATGACTGTGAATACGTTAAGTAGCCATGAAGCTAATCTGAGCTGAGGGTTCATCATCCGGTTTCCTGAATGGTTTAGTGGTGTATCAGCAGAGCCGATTTAAGCTCATTTCGGGCCCTGGGCGCAGATCAACAGGCCCCTTTGGCACTTGCAGATCAAAATTTATAACCAGAAAATCTGGTTAAGTCCAGCTTATCCGGGCACCTAGGCGCCCAATGAATAAACCGGCACTGTGTATCAGGTATGACCAGAGCCGATTCTAGCAGGTGTGCCCCGCACTCAGACAGCAAGGGGCGATCGATGGTCACATATTGTTTTATCAATCAAGCAAAACTTTTTGTGAATTTCTTAACATGAAACTTATTATAAGTCGAATAAATATGCTGAATTTTAAATAGTAATTGAAAAATTGGAATAAGTCCCAATTTCTCGATAGCATAGCATAGTTTAAGCAAAATGGAAAATGAGTGCACAATGAGCTGGTCCATTGCCCATTAATGTGTACTCTTTACACACATCCTTCATTTGATACCAAAATTCGTGGCAAAGCTGGTAATACCGCCGTAGAAAAGGTTTTCTTTCTTATCAGTGGCATTCTGTATCGATGTTTAACAAAGTTGTCATAAAATGATTTTTGCTAAAGCTTTAAGAAAATATTTAATATGGTTACTATTTCCTAAGACATGGGAGTGTTTAAATTCAATATAAGTTTGGGGAAATTAGAAGTTTTCAATTTAAAAATAGCTTCAAAATTTAGAAAAATAAAATGGAGGAAAGTAGTTATTTTTGAGTCTATTTGCATTTATATTAATGCTTTACTTTTTACTCTTATATAAATAAATGAGTTTATAACGTCAACGTTAAGTAGTCAAAATATGAAAAATTCTCTGGAGAGGCGGCACGTTAGGTCTTCGCACGCAGGCGGCCCTAGGTATGACGGTAATTCAGGGATTTAATTTTATGAGAAAAAGTAAAAAACATGCTAAAAATTATCAAGACGCTACCTTAGAACCAATAATGAAGTCCCTGAACATAAACCTGTTCAATGGAAACGATCGGAATTTTCAACAAAACTGCTCCTGAAACGAAAACAACCCAACGGTGTTTGAAAGAGAATGCACCGGACTTCACAGAACACACAGATTGACCTTCCAGCCGTCGAAATTTAAATACACTCAACTATAAATTGTGGTCAGTATAAGCGACGGAGGTGTGCCCACGGCCATTTTAACCTCCGTGGTACCCAAGGCACTTCAAAATGTTACGCCCCTTCCACAATTTCCTGAACGACCCCTCCTTTTGTTTTTACTTTGACAGTTTTGGTTCGAGAGGGATTTTCCCTTAACTCTCGTCCCTTTTATTTTTCTTTGTGGACAGTCATTCCATTATCCACCAACTATGATCTCACCGTATCCCGGACTGGCAACCGACAACATAAGAAAATGACAGTGGAATGATTTGGCCACTTTTGTTCACGGCCCTATCTTTAGTGAATTAGTACAGTAAATTTATGAAATCGCTTGCAATTATAGTATGGAATATACATTATTATATATATATGAGCTGTTATCTCAACTTGTTAATTATCCTCGCTTATCGCTTTACTATCTATTACTTTTAGACATGCTTATTCTTTTTTGAGTCGTTGTCAATGTTCTTGTATATTAAAGGTTTTCTTCGAGCTTTGATCATTACAAAATCGTGTTAGTGACATCATTGTAATCAATATTCATTGCAATATTTTGAGTGCATAGCAACATCAAATTGTTAAGCTTTTCATTTTCCACAGTTCCGCGCATATACACATATAAACACAACGCATACATGATTCGTTAGACGGTGGTTCGTTCGCTGTAATTTTAATTTTTTCACCCCCAAATCTTTTGCACCCTTGGCACGTGCCTACAGTGTCTAAGTGGAAAAGCGGCCCAGAGTGTGCCAAAAACGGCATCCCAACTTGGAACTGTTATAAACGGTCTTGAAAGAAAGCAACGATGTAAATCCCCATGTAGGTTGTGCGAGCCTCAAAAAATGAGTGTCCAGACTTAAAGCCTGAGTGAAGTCAAAAGGAATACTGAATAAATTGGTACATAATTTTGAATTTAAACTTAAATTAAAACTTTAAAAGGAATTAGTTTTAAGTTTCATTAAAAATATTTTCTCTCATTTTTATCTTTTTTATAATTGTATCAGAACTCATGGCACAATCAAGTATTTTTGACTTTAATCGCGGTATACTCGTCAAAATTTGAACCTTTTTTACTCGATTAAACTTTTTTTGATATTTGAGAACTTTTTTAGAGAATATTAAAAACCTAATAAAATTTTTCTCGAAGAAATTTCTCAAAATAAAAATGAATTTCTGAAAATAATAAAAGCTATCAATGTTTTGTTTTTGAAAAAAAAATTTTGACCATGCCAAACACACACACACATCCACTCTTCTTATATTAATGTAATGCATAGTTATTAGAGTTCAATAATTCAATATTTAATTATACATATCACAGTTAATTTTAAATCAAATTTTTATTTTTCTGTGCAGTCAAAAAATACATAATTACCGTTCTAGATTTTATAATTAAAAAAAATAATTTTTTTTTCTAAATTTAGATTAGATTTTTTAAAAATAATTTTTTTCCTGGAAACTCCTTAAAATTTAAATATAGAAAATCTTTACAGATGTAACATAAAAATATACTTACTAATTATATATATATATAAAACTGTTTAAAACATACTTAGAAATCAATTTTACTAAGAAAAAGATGTAAAAAAAAGTTATTATAGAAATAACACAGAATAAAAATCCTATAAGGTAGATTTCTTTTTTTAACAAACATACACGACTCAACTTAATATTTTTCATTTATGAATCAATTACATTACACACACACAAATCAGACATATTTAATTAAATCAATACAAATTTGTTCCAGATTTTTATTTAAGACATTTTAAATAGTATCTTAGATAACAAGATGGGGGAGAGAATATTTCATATTAATTTTATTTTTCAAAAATTAAATCAATTTCAAATTTGTGCAACATGTTATATAATTCCCCTTTCCCAAGGAATATTCAGAATAGTTAAAAGAATAATCATGGCTTTAAACATATAGAAAATTATTTGTTATAAATAAATATTTCATTATATATACACACAGTGAAAATATATTTATAATAAATCTGAAATATTAGAAAATTACATTTTTATTTTCTATTAGTATCAATTAATGGCAGTGTATAAGATGTTTATTATGAAATAGTAGTACATATTGTTATATATATCACAATACATTTTTGTCATAAAAGAGGAATAACATACAATTTTTTCCTTCGTGATTTTAAATATTAATCAGCACTTTATCACAAGCCAGGGGAGAAAATATTCAACAAACGTAAATAAGGGCCTAATTCATGCAGGACCAAAGCTTCAACATAATTAGCTTTATGGTCAATACAATTCAGAGAGAGATATTACATTATAACAAGTAATATAAAAATATTTTTTTAAGTCAATTCCCACTTAGGTCAACAAACAAAAAAAAATTTAGTTACTTTTTATTAAATGGTTACAATTAATACGTATAAACATATGACAGAATCATAATATTAAGTGACAAAATAGAAAGCGGTTTTCCCTTTTCCTTTCTATATATGCTGTTGGACTATAATTTTTGTTTGTTACTATTTATTCCTTTTTTTTTAAATTTAATTAATGAATTAATATTTGCAAAAATGGTATTAAAATCAAGTGTCATCCACTACAAGTTTAAAAAATTGTATTCGAAGTTGAATGGATGAATAGAAAATATTTCATTAACAATTCAGAATTTGAACAAGATATATATATATAGGGAGAGAGTGAACTAATAGTAGGAATTGAAAAATGGTTTTAATTTTTTAGATTCGAACAAATTGGTTAAAGAATGTTATTTCCAAAAAATTTTACAGTAGATAGCACAGAAAAATCTTAAAGAATATTTTTAGCTTCGCAAAATTACTCTTCCCCATTGTTGCATGAGAAATTAGCTTTATTATTTTACAACAATATGATTCAGTGAGAGTAATTTCAAAGGCAAATATAACTTTTAGAAGAACAAATAAAAATAAAAGTATATAAATTCTATATATTAGGAACAAAAAGTTGTAGTTTGAAATCAAACATAAGAAATAAAAGTTATTCTATCAATCAAAATTCACAAAAGAAAAAAAAATCACAGTCTATCCTTTGTAATGTTAGAAAAATAAGTTCATGCATTCAATATACAACAATTAAAATATTTTCACAAAGATATGGAATCAGATTCATTGAATACTCTATATAGTGAGGCTATCTTATTCCCTTTCTAGAATTGCAAGAACAGTTTTAATATAAAGATACTATTTAAGTAGGGTGCTATGAAACTGCAAAATATACAATTTGACATAAATAAAAAATGCTAAGCAATATGAGAAATGCATCTGCTATTCAAGTATTTTGAAGTGACTGGAATCGTTTTGTAAAACCTAATATATACATATGAAAACTTAAAATAGTTTTTATCAGCTATGCCAGTTACAAAACAATTAAAAAAAATAGGGTGCTTACGTATTAGAGTCATCACAGCAAAATTTGCACCATGCGAATCATGCCATGATATAACAAAAAACATATATAAAACTTTCATAACAAAAAACTCTTACATGTTTTATTTGAAAAAAACCCACAATCAGTCAGATTTTGGAGGAAAATGGAGTGATTCGTGTGGTGTCATTTTGGCTAATGCACAATACACAAGTACCAAAAATAAACATTTTTACAAAAGTATTTCAATAAATTACAAACTTATGTCAATCAAATCAAAAGAAATTTTTGCAAAATTAATACACTTATTGATTGCAAATATGAAGAAAATGACAATTTCCTCTCCTTTTCAATTAACATGTCCTTCAATGAATGTGTTCTTCGATTAACAATACTATTCACTCAAATTAATAATGTAACACATTAAACATAATAAGCCTTTATTTAATGGGGCATTTTGTAATTTAGTTAAAAGAAAGAAACTTTGTTGACAAAATGTGCTTATAATAAATGAAACATATCAATAGTTATCTATTTAAAAAGAATTCCACATCATAAAATGATATAAGAATTTAATTTTAATGCAAACAATAGCTTGCACAAAATTTTATTGGTATTTACATATTATCGCAACCATATTGGTCACATTGTATGAAATGAAGCCCATAGTTGCTAATTCAGCATGTGAAACATTTGTGAAATCAAGGTTACAAACTTGGTGAGATATCTTGAATGGTGGTATTGTTGCGATAGTATGTAAGTATCCTTTAACTTAACTCAGTGGCACAACAGCCCATGAGGGCCAAGGCCTACTGTGCCCAACTCAGTATATCATTTAATCATAATAAAATAAAGTTGAAAATTGACATGCTTATAAAAAGGCATGTAAAAAATAACAATTCTTAAAATTCAAAAAGTAAAAATCAAATTACGTGTTAGTTGAAGTTAATATAAATGTAAATAAATATAATCTATATATATAGAGAGAGAGAGACAAATAGTTAGAAACCTAAGTATAACCAGTCAAAATAGAAAGAAATATAAACCACAGTAGTGTAAATAAATATATATATATATGTAATCAAGTTCAATCACATTTCAATGCATTATCATTTTTATGGATAACTGAATTTATAACCCTTAAATTCAAAGTCATTTTAAATGTAATCGCTTTAAATATAATGAAATTTTTAATTCTTATTTAAAATGGAAAAGATTGTGGACTGTTTGTTTTTACACCAGACAAAACATATACACAGGCATTTACACACCATTTATAAATACTCATTCTGCTTTTGTTATGGATGTCATGAGTAAGTGAATATTAATGCCACATTATTCAGCAACTTGAGGCGATGGACCGCGTAATTTTGAACCACGGTCAAGTGACGAGGATGACACCTGGGCTGACACCTCCCTCTCTTTACTTCTACGGGAGGACGTTTGCACCTCAACATATTTAATCTGCATCAGCCCCCTCTGCACGCCAGATTTGAAACAGTACTAAGCTTGAGCTCATATGACATGCCAGCTATGAGTCTGTTACCTTGACTACCACAGCCACCTGGATGTCACAAGGAAAAAAGGGTAATTACCATTTATTTTAATGAATATATATTGATAATGAGAGTTAAATTTGTTGAATCAATATTAATTCATAAAGAACTACTTGATAGCAAATGCTATTTAAATTTAAAGCCAGAACATAATATGCTATTTGTTTGTCTACGTGTTGATTGTTTAACACAGGTTAACAGAATAGAGAGGGTAAAAAATTGATGTTTTTATCCCAGTATTTTGAATTATTAGAAACAACCCAAGAATAAAATGAATCTTTTCAATAGAAATAAAAATAGTAATAATTCCAAAATAGAAAAAGTAATTTTGAGTCTAATTGTTTAAGTATTAATATTGCATTCAGAAACAACACTGAAGGCTATTTGTGGCAGACCTCATATTTTTGAATCACAGAAAAGTGATGAGGATAACACCTGAGCTGGCATCTCTCAACAAACTTTCAGCCCATGCCAACATAAGAGCTTTGAGCTGCAATAGATTTAATGTGTATCATCCCCTCTATGTGACATGTCTTTAGTCGCATCAGGACTCAAACTCATGATTTTCTAAAAATAATTCTGACCATGACTATTAAATTGCCATGGCCATAGGAAAATTTGAAAACCAAGGTTTTTAGCACGATAACATCTTAAATATTTACTTAAATTCATACGTATAAATAATTTGGAACATACTCTGTTAAATTGTAGGTACTAAATATACATCATTGATACAATGTCTATTAAAAATAAAACGTAGAACCATAGGGTAAAATTTTCTAACTCTTGAAAATGTACTTGTTCAGAAAATGACATATTTTGATAGTTATTAAACCACATAAAATATTATTTCACTGAGATAATGGTCTTTGTGTGTGTGGCTCAATATCTTGTAAAACCCATTAATCAATCAATGTAACTCAAATAACCTGTAAAACCCTCTTGTATTTCAATTCTTTAAATTTTCTTATGCTCTAAGTTTCATGCCTATTAATGAAGTACTCAAGTTTAAAACTAATAAAAATTTTAATAATTACAATTATTTATTCTGATTGTTTTTTAATCATGTCATTTTAATTTATTTTTTCTCTCTCACTCTGAAAGAAATTTGTTAAATCAAGATGCATATAAAAAAAATTTCACAGCACTTACGTATTATTGCAACCGTATTGGGGGCATTACATAAAACGGCTTACACACCACAGGTCCGAGGTTCAAACCCCGATCTGGGCAAGGTTGACTCAGCCTTTCATCGCTTCAGTGGGTCGATAAATGAGTACCAAGCTTACTTGGGAATTTAACACTGGGGGGTTCACATAAGACTGACCAAAACATCTCATGCACCTCAGAGCCCAAGGTCGCGTATACTGAGTTGGGCACAGAAGGCCTTGGCCCTCATGGACTATTGCATTACTGAGTTAAGTTATATTAAATGAAGCACATAGTTGCTAATTCAGTAGGTATTACACATGCAAAATCGGGTTGCTAAGTTGGCGAGTTATCTTAAATGTTGGCATTGTTGCAATAATATGCAAGTATCCTTATTTCTTTATTGTTTATATTAATTGAAAAATAAAGCCTAATGTGAAATATTAATTTAACATTAATCTTATAAATATGTATTAAAAGCATTTTTATTAGTTTTCTATCACATATTTCATAGATGTGCAAGTTATATTTTATATCATGTATACTATTAAGAAGTAGAAAATATTCTTTGCATACATCTTGCACAGGATTTTTTTGATAGATGTACTGAGAGCACCAAAAGTATTCAATAGCAAATTATGATTGAAGTATAAGTTGGCTATTTTCTTATATTACCAAAACTTAAAGCATATTTTACAAATGAAGCACATTTTTACAAAACTATTTGTGGAATTCAAATATCATTGCAACTGTATTAGTGAAATGAAGCAGATGTTGCCAATTAAGCACACAGGAAATCTGGATTGGTAATTTGGCGAGTTATCTTAAACGTTGGCATTGCTGCAATAGTATGCAAGTACTCTATTTGTTTAATAAGAAATATTCAACTGGTAATCAAATATTGGTTTTCATTATTTAATATTACACAGAACAATATCACATTTCTAAATACTTAAACAATATAAGTCACAAAATTAAACAGCATCACATTAAATTGTCATTTTATCTCAACATATTATTCATATAAAAATTAAATGAGTTTGGGTACCATTGGCTATTTATGAATGCTCTCATGCATCTCTGGACACATATGAATACTATGCTGAAATAATAATTATTGTCCATTTGTAGCAGTTTTCGTATGAGTTGCACAATGACGATTGTAATTGTTTCTTTTATTAAAAGCTTTATCACAGATTTCACATACATAAGGTTTTATGCCTTTATGTACTATTTCATGATCTTTTAAGTTACACTTTAAACTGAATCTTCTGTAACAAATATTACACTCATATGGCTTCTCCCCAGTATGAACCCTTAAATGTATAGTAAGAGAACATTTTAGACGAAAGGTTTTGGAGCACAAACTACAAGCATGTGGTTTTTCACCTGTGTGAATTGCAATGTGATCTTTTAAATGGCTTCTGCGATTGAATGATTTCAAACAAATATTACACTCATATTCTGATTCTTTCGTATGGAGACGACGGTGTCGAGTGAGATTAGATCTGCATCCAAAACTTCTGCTACAGATATCGCAAACATGAGGTTTTTCGCCAGTATGTCGAAAGCAATGTCTAGTAAAGTCACTTTTATGAGAAAACGATTTGAAACAGATATGACACGTATAGGTGTCTTTTGGTTTGGACTCTGTTGGTTTATCAACCATTGAAACTTCGTTTAAATTTGGTTCAAGTTTAATTTTTTCACTCATTGATATATATTTATGAAAATTTACTACATGTGAGAATGAGATGTAATTGTAGGAATCGAAATTAACTGTTGAAATATATCAAAACAGAAAAATTAAAGAATTGTTGCTGTCACTCCAAGAATTCAAACGACGTCAGTTTAAGACTTATCAGATTCAACTGTGTCAAAATATAAACAATGTAATGTGATTGGAGGACTATGCCAGATTCAATACATGTAAATATGATAATAATGACGAACAGAGTTAATAAATTTTTCTGCAATAGAAAATGCATTAGATATAAACATTTCATTAAAATTTATTTTAAGGTAATAAATAAACTCAATAAAAATGTCTATTTTTCATAATGAATATTTTTTTATACAAAATAGTAGAAATGCGCTAACTTGAAATTATTAACTTGTTTGCCGTTAGATGTTCATTATTTTTTTCTGTAATTTATTTAAAAACATATTATATAAATATTTAAAATATTTGTGTCTACTTATGGAAAATTTAGCTTATTTTTTTTAATGAAACTAATGTTTTCATTTTTATTATTATGTGTAATCTTTTTTTTGGAAACAAAAATGAATGCAGATGGCAGCACGAGCAGAAGAATTTTGTCTTAGTTTTTCTCTTGAAAATTCAGATCGGAAGATTAATCTCCGGAAATAAGTTATAGTTTTAAAAAAATTCTAAAAAACACACTTTTATAGTCAATCGAACTAAAAAAAAACAATAATTCTTAATTTAAGAATAAAAAACGAGAAAATGAATTCCATTGGGATAAAAGCGTGGGTTGCTCTATATCCGGGGTGGGCATTACGTCGATCGCGATCGACCGGTGGACCACTAAGACATTTTGGGGTAACCGCCTGAGGGTTTAAGCAGTTGGTAATTATATATGGAAATATTCAAGATTGGCTGAAGTATGCAGACTAAGTCTTCAACTGACCATAACAACAAAAACTAACTTAAGATAAAAATGTTTTATTTTTTATGTATTTTGAATTGTTTGATAATAAAGGCTTATTTGATATTATTATATTTATTGCTATTATTATTACAGTTATATTTTGTGATTTACTTTAAACGTGGTTTTAAAAGTGTTAGTTTTCTTTTAGTTTAGTTCTGTAAGTAAGTACATATTCCTTATTTATTATTAATTTATAATAAATATTGTAGACCTTTTCCTATACTTCCAGACACCTACGATACTGGGCATTAGCGTACACAAGAATTTTTCAAGGGGGAAGGCGGGGTCGAGGGTCGAAAGTTTACCATTCTGGTATCATACCCCAATACGCACCCAAACATATTTTTTTAATTTTGTAGATTGTCGGGAACAAAAAAAATTAAAAAATAAATTACTGAATAAATAATCAGCATTAAATAATTAAAAAAGTATTAATAACAAATACTTAATTAATCTTTACGTATTATACATGGGATTATAATCAATCGAAAAAAAATATATAAAGGGTTATGGGGAAGGTTACGGATTAGAGGGCGCCACTGACACTGGGTGGACCGCAACAGCTTGAAAAAGTTAGAAGTAGCCCGTACCCTGGAAAAGTCTGCCCACCCCTGCTCTATATTAATTGTTGAGTTGGTGTAAAAATGTAGTACAAAACACACACACACCACGCTTTTACCACAATGATATTAATTTTCTCGTCATTTATTTTATTCTTATATTAAGAATTTTTTTTACTTTTTAGTTCGATTCACTATAAAAGCGTTTTTTTTTTTAAGTTTTTTTTCAAACTGTAATTTATTTTTAATTTTTTAGTTTGATCTACAATAAAAGCCTGTTTTTTTAGTTTTTAAAACTATCATTTATTCTTTGTTGAATTTATCCTTGAGTTTGATATTTGGAGCCGGAATTATGTGGCTGTTGAAATTAGTCTTGCTCTTCAATGGATATTAATTAACGGGCCTGAAGGGTATTTATTCTCTCCGTTAACTGGGCCTCGGATGAGTTCCGTATCGAAATACTTCAAAGATTCAATTTCTATAGAAACAGGTCTAACTAATAAAAGTGCGTTAAGCAGAAGTATTATATGTCAATCGTATTTTTACCTTTTAAACATTTTGCTGTAATGATAATTCGAATCATCACTTCTAAAAATGTATTGCTTTATAAAAATAAAAAAATACTTAGCATTTAGAACATAAATTATTTTTATTCACATGTACGAGTCTTTTTTTTTTTTTTTCTCACATAAGGAAAACTTTTTTGTTTGTTTTATTTGTATTAATAACAAGCATTTTCATTTTTAGGGTTGCACCTTTTTAAGGGGTAAGGTCTTTTAGTCGTCATATCTGGAATTAGTCACCAAACTCTTGGAAATGGAGTATGGAAATAGTCGCCAACTTTGTAAATGGTATATGCAATTAGTCGTCAAATCTGAAAACGATATAATGAATTAGTCGCCAAATCTAGAAATCCTTAAAATCATTATTTTTGACGATTCTGATCAGATCAATAGAACAAAATTTTAAAATTATTGTATTGTCATCGTTTCTAGGCAAGTGTGCAAAATTTCGAATTAATCCGACCTTTTAAAGCGGATAAAAATCGAGTCCAAAGATTCCATTTCATACAAGTGAAACTTATAAAAGCGTGTTAAAAAAAGGGGAGGCGGACGTATTTTCCAGCAAAAATATTCGAATATTTTTTTTCTTTTAAAAGCAATTATAAAACCCCCATGCACCGATCATTGATATACGTTTATGTGGTTTTAAATTTTCATCTGTTTGAATCAACTCTTAAAATTTATTAAAATTACAGCAATTGTATTATTTTACACTTTTAACACTTTTTAATTAAAAACCTTTTAGAATTAAAATCTATGTGAATATGAAACACATTTTAAGGGGAGAATATGAATAAAAACAAAAGGTATAGTTTCATTAGTACAATGTAATCAACAGCAACAATCGTATAATTTTCTGAGCATCAGTTTATGAAAAATTTATCCTCCTGATTCCTGATACTATAATCGGGAAAAATCCTAAAACAAATATTTTTATTTGTGTCTTAGAACGTTGGAATTACGGAGGGAATTTAAATTTAAAAAAGCTTCAATTAAGCCTGAAGAAAGTTAAAGTTGGAGTTGGGATGAAATTAGTTTCAATTTATTTTAATTATTTTTTGTGAAGATGTGAAAAGTGTAGAGTAAAAATAGTAAAAGAATTTTAGATGTTTTTTAACGTCGCACTTTGAAGTAACATAAAGGTTGTTGGTGACGGACCTCGCAATTTGGAATCACGTTCAAGTGATGAGGATGGCATCATATCGAGCACCCCATTCTTCAACCTTCTACCCCTCGCCAACGTGAGGACTTAGAGAAATTTTGCAAATTTGACAGGCATCAACCTCTCTTACACGGCAGGTTAGTAAAAAGGGAAAAAAGATGCAGAGTCGCGTGGCTAGTAGGTGTGCAGCAAAATTTAATAATAGGCTTACAATTTCTACCTCTGGGGAGGAAACTGGGCGTCAAAATTACTCGCGGCAGTTGGTATTCCCTGTATGGTGTCGCACTAAAAAGGGATACCAGCTATTGTGGAATGTACTAGGTCTGTAAAGGTAAAGAATACCAATATGCAGCCCCATTGGGAAAAAAAAAAAATTAGAAAAACAAAATAGAGGAAAGAAGTTATTTTTGAGTCTATTTGCCTTTATAATTAATGTTTTATTTTTTACTCTTATACAGGTAGATGAGTTTATAACGTCAAAACATTAAGTATTATTCAAAATATCTTTTGAGGGGCGACACTCAAGGTCTTTGTACGTGGGTGGCCAACACCCCAGGATCGGATCAGAAAAGATGGAAAGGAGCTATTATGAATTGATACGGAGTTTATACTAAAATGCAGAATTTTTTTTTTTTTTGTTGTTTTTTTTTTTTTGCTTAAGAACTTGGAAATTGAAAGAGGTAGTGATCAAAACATTACGATAAAGAAATCAAATCACAAAGAACATCCTAATGAATACTTCTAGGCATTCTTTAAAAATTAAAATTATTATAAATGCGATTAAATTTCATTTTATTTAGATTAGTTCTATCGGGGTCTTTAAGTTTCACCGAGATTTTTTTTATTACTTTATTTCCTGTTTTTAATATTTTCCTACTTTATAGCATGTTTTTAGCGAAATGAAAAAGTATTTTTTTTAATTCAATATTTGATAACAATCGTTTTTGATCATAATTGATTATATTTCTTCTTCGATTTATCACTTGGAACTTAACTATTAAAAGAATTTTTAATTTGATCGCTAAGGAAAGAATTACACTGCATTACAAACAAGTGGAAACTGTTATTGATGATGAAAATATATTTACAGAAAAAAAAACAACTCGTATTTAATTCTGCAAAAATCTGCATTAACCTTAAACGGCGTAGAATATGGAATGTTGAAAATTTTTATTTCATTTCTCGAGATTAACTTAATACTTGCATTTAAAATAAAATTGAAAACAAAAATAACTTAATAATGAATTACTATTTTAAATGAACTAGATTTATTTTCTAACCGAAACTTTATCTCATAGGAGGATAGTAATGTAGATCAAATTTCGAGAAAAAGCGTTTCCAGAGCAGTGGTATCCAAAACATAGACTAAACAACCCAATTACAGAATTTAAATTCAATTGAGAAGTTGCTAAAGTTTTCAAAGAAATACAAAAACAAGTAAAATGAAAAAAAATTTAATCAATTCCTACTTAGATCGACAAAGAAATTTTTTATTTTTGCTACACTGCTGGCCACCGTAAATGCAACACCCTGAAGCAAGCATGCAAACAACATGAAATTTACACCATGCATTAGCGGAGGTGAGATATGCAAATAATTAGAATTTCAGCGCAGACGCACATCACGCACGCCTGTGGCGCCACCTCAAAGCGCTATTTAAGGCTTGGAGATTTCGCCGATTTCAAGTTCGGCAATTGTGTTTTTCTTGTGTTTTTTTCAAAAAACGATCAGTTATGTCTCGTAGAAAACAGCGATGAGCTTTTGATCAAGTATCCGAGTTCAACAGAGGAAGGATAGTGGCCTACTGAGAGATTGTGGATTATCTTTCAGGGAAATCGGTAGTCGTGTTGGACGAAACCAAACAAATGTGGGAGACAACAAGGGGTCCAAGACTTTTGTCTTTCTTATGGTTTATTTAACATTAAACAAAAATTAATTAAAAAGATAGATTTTTAACAGATAAGTTTGACGATGATATGCAGAAGGTAACGCCTGCTCGCGCACCTCTCGCGTTCTTTCTCTCTCTTTTGCTTTTTCTCAAGAGTCAAAGTTTTTACAGTTTCAGTTCTGCTTTCACTTAGCTGCGCCTGCGCGCGAAGACTGTTTTGCTTTTGGCTGCATGCCACAACGGCTATCCTGACTGTACGCTGTCCGCAGCGGTACGTATTCCTTTTTTCCTTTCCATGGATACCAGAGGAAAATCTGAAACATACAAAAAAGACGGAACAGACAAGGACTATACGACAAATACACAAAGATTTAACATATCATAATTCTGCTGAACTAGACAGTTTCTCCATCATGTGAAGGCATCTCTTCAACATCCGGAAGGTTCCACAGGAAAACATTGTTTTTCACAGGCATAAGAACGTCTTTTTTAATAAGTTGATCTTTGGTTGAACGCATCGATATTTTCCTCTGTAGAGTTCTGGACGTGTGTTCAAAGCGATTTCTCTTTTTCCTTCGTTTCCACTGCCAGGGCTGAAAGATTTTCCGGAGCAACACAAACCGTCGATGATCACTCTCCATATGTGAAGGGGTGTTGAAGTTCACGGAACTCGTTTTCATGGCACCATTTACTTTCTTACACAATACTATATCAGAACATTTTTCTCTTATAATACTCAATTTTAACTTAGTACTCTTAATTTTATTACATTTATAATCCTTAATTAGAGAACTCAAATCATTTCTAGTATTAAAGTTTTTAACATGTGGCAAATCATAACTAGAGTTTTCTATCACATTTGAAACAGAAACAACATTAGGATAAGCATAAGCATGAGCACCTAAAGAGGATTCACTTTCATTCAATAAAACATCGCTCTTTGCGTGGCCTACTTTCTTTATTTCAGAATATACACTGGGATGTATAATAATTTCTTCGGTCAAGGTCGGTGATATTGCTGTTCGAACACTTAGGCTGGGAGAGTGTTGATTAAGAGAAAGATTTATCGGTTTAACTTCTACCATTCGCTGTTCGCCAAAACATGAACTTAATGTTATTATTTCTTCGGAAGGTGTTTGCACTCTAGTGAGGAATTTAAAACTGGGATCTGGCAACCTGAATCGATCAAGGCTGTTACGGGCTGATTTTCTACCAAAATGCTTACGTATTGAAGATTTGCAAATTCATCGCTATTTTGTTTTTCGCTCTCGACTTTCAAAGTATTCCCGTTTATTCTATTATGGATGTGGTCGTTAGATTCTTTAGGTTTAAAACGCTTCTCACAGTCTCTTGCGTAATGAGATGAATCACCGCATATAAAGCAATTTTTTTTCTCTTTCAAGATATTGGGGATAGTTCTCTTTAATCTTTGGTTTAAAGTTTTGTGATCTATTTTTAAAGGGGTCTTGGGTATATCCATAAGTAATAGGAATTTCTTTATGTGATCCGCTTCTAGATGAAATATAAATATCGCACTCTTTAGCTAAATCAATAGGCCTAAACCAATCTTCTGCTTCTCGAATGCCAATATGAGTTGCAGTTTCCTTATTTAAAGTTTCAAATAATTTATCAGAAATTATAAGATCACATAGAGATTCAAAGGAATTAACTTTTCTTAACGAACAATAATATTGGAAGTTTGCCGTCAATCTTGCAGCAAATTGGATGTATGTCTCGCCTGATGATTTTACAGCATTTTTAAGGGGTTAATTGGAATTCTCTGAGTACTATAGATTTTAGTTTTTCATAGTCATTTAATTCCTCTTCTTTAATATACAGTAAGACGTTATGAGCTCTTTCGCCCAGAAGATTTATTAAAATTTCAGATTTATATTCGTCATTTATTTTCTTGGTTAAAAATGCGCGTTCTAATGATTGGAAGAACAGATTAAAATTTTCAGATCTGGTGGGAACAGGAAGAGATAAAGTTTTAATACTTTTTATTATATTTTCTATGTTAGTTTCGAACTGTTTATCTTCGACTTTAGCTGCAGGATTTAAACTTAATGCTTTATTTTTAGCCCTTTGAAGTTCGACTTCTTTTTCTAATTGCGCTAGCTGTAGTTTCACGAGCTCAATTTTCTATTTTTCTAAAGTTACCTCTCTTTCGTTTTGCGATACTCTCTCATCTATACAGTTTTGAATTAAAGTTTTAACGAAATCTGGATCACTTTCAAATGTACTACTGTTCTCAATTTTAGTCTTTAGGTTAGCTATGGTGTCCGTACTCTCCACAGTACCGTCTAGATCCTCAACAACTCTTATGAGATCCTCTTTAAGAGCGTTTTTATACATTTTAGAAAAAATATGGAAAGATCCTACCTTTTTTTTTCTGGCTCCCTTGTTGCTCGCACGTACGATGTATCCAATAATTGAAAAATTTCGATTTCACAGATCTCACCTCTTCGCAGGTAATATAGTTGGAATTGTTCGAATTGACACCTCTTCGCAGGTGTTTGTGGTATTTCCAACCTCTACACAGGCGGAATTTTCGACGATGGGTTCCAACCTCTACACAGGCGGAATATTTATGCTGAGTTCAAACCTCTACACAGGTTGAACGAAGTTTTCGAAAAATGGCGGCGCGTCTCCTCCACGGACGGCTTTTGTTCACGTTCCAAACTTTGATCAAAATCGAAATCTTTTTTCAATCCCGGCCTCTACACAGGCGGAGTATTCATGCTGAGTTCAAACCTCTACACAGGTTGAACGAAGTTTCGAAAAAATGGCGGAGCGTCTCCCTTCACGGACGCTTTTGTTCATTGTCCAGACTTTGGTTCAAAATCGAAATTTTATCGATCGCGGCCGAGCCCCCATAATTTGTGGGAGAAAACAAGGGGTCCAAGACTTTTGTCTTTCTTATGGTTTATTTAACATTAAACAAAAATTAATTAAAAAGATAGATTTTTAACAGATAAGTTTGACGATGATATGCAGAAGGTAACGCCTGCTCGCGCACCTCTCGCGTTCTTTCTCTCTCTTTTGCTTTTTCTCAAGAGTCAAAGTTTTTACAGTTTCAGTTCTGCTTTCACTTAGCTGCGCCTGCGCGCGAAGACTGTTTTGCTTTTGGCTGCATGCCACACAAATGTAATGCGGATATGTGACCATAGGATGCAGGAAAATACGACGGACCGACGCGGACGATAGCATCCACCTCACTGCACCACTTCACGTGAGTACAGGCAAATTGTACGCATGGCAGTGACGGATCGCTCAGTCACATCACGAACCGTAGCACAGAACATCGAGTCTGTAACGCATTATTCAGTGTCTGCGCGTACCATTCGACACCGTTTACAGCAGAGTGGTCTGTCCGCAAGACGTCCATTGTTTGGTCTACCCTTGACGCAGAACCACAGACGTCTCCAACGCCAATTGTGTGATGAAAGAAGGATGCGGATGGCAAAATGGAATGAAGTTGTCTTTACTGACGAGTAACGCATCTGTCTGCTACACCACGATGATCTAATTCGAGTCTGGAAACACCGTGGAGAGAGGATGCTGAACAGCTGCGTTATGCACCGCCACACTGGTCCTGCACCGGGTATTATGGTATGGGGCGGTATTGGATATAACTCTCGCACTCCTCTAGTACGCATTGCCGGTACTTTAAACAGCCAGAGCTACATCTCCGAGGTGTTGGAGCCAGTTGTCCTTCCTTACTTTCAGGGCTTGGCCACAGCCATATTTCAACAGGATAATGGGCGACCACACGTGGCACGCATTGTCCAAAGGTTCTCCGTCAATCACCAGATTGAATTGCTTCCCTGGCCGACTCGCTCTCCAGACCTTTCGCGGATAGAAAACATGTGGTCCATGGTTGCTTAAAGATCGACCCAGATTACACCCCTAGCTGCCACACCAGATCAACTTTGGCAACGTGTGGAAGCTGCTTGGTCTGCTGTACCCCAAAAACACATCCAAAGTCTCTTTGAATCAATGCCGAGGCGTGTGGCAGTGGTGATCTCCAACAATGGCGGCTACTCTGACTACTGATTCTGGCAGGAACCATACTTCACTGAAGTCTATAAATTTAATCATTTTTGATACTTGGTCAATATGTTATCTACAAAATAAATTTTGTTGTGCTATCTCTTGTCTTTCTTGGTGTTGCATTTACGGTGGCCAGCCGTGTACTTTTTATTAAATAGTTACAATTAATATAAATACGTACGTACATTTGACAGAATACCAACATTAAGTGGTAATTAATTTTTGCTTATTATCATTAAAGTATGGTATTGTCATCCAAAACAATCGTGTATATAAAATTTCAGTTCAACTGAATGCTTTAAAACGTGAGAAAAAAACTTTTTGAAGTTTTGACGCAAGAAGCCAAAAGGGTCACTAAGTCACCAAAAATGATGCCAACGTGGCTGTATTTGTAATTCTTAAAAAAATTCTTTTAATCAATTAATTTTTATTAATTATAATTAAATTACTGTATTGTGATCCAAAACAATCATGTATATAAAATTTCAGCTCAATTGAGCACTTTAAAATGTATTTTATTAACGACTGAAAATTCCACCAAGATAAATAAATATATAGAGAGTGTGAGCTAATAGTGTAGGAATTGAAAAAGGACATCCTAATAACAAAAGGGAACTTACTAAAGCATCATCAATGTCTGTCATTTTGTAATTTCTGTTGAAATTGATAAAAAAAAACCGTGTTCATTCCATGCATCACATTCATTATGCATGTGTTCACCCATATTGCTAATCAAGGACAATATGTTGGTAATTAAGTATTGAAATAAGTAAGGCTTTGAAAAATTCTCCACTTTTTGGGGAGCGGCAGCTTTTAAAATGTTGAGGATAACAGATCTAAGTAAATGGAGTTACTAGCAATAATTACTTAAAATTTCAATATTAAAATATATCGCTTAACCAAGTTGCTTTCTGCTGAAAGTCAAATAAATTACTAGATTACAGGTAATAAGCGCATTAAGTACACTGTTCTTACAAAGCAAACGGAACTACCACTTTTTTTCGGAAAAATGCAATAAATATTTTTACTCAGCTGAAGTAAATATTTACTTAAGAAATGTCTGAGATTTGACGAACATTTTATTTCTCACTACAGACCTTTGCTTTCTCTATTCTTATTTGTTATGAATAATTTCTATAAACGGAAAAACAGCTGAAATGTCACTGACTGGCATAGGAGTTATTTTTCATAATAAAAATTTATATTTTCTGTTTTATGTGTGATTTGTCAAGCATTTATAAAGAATTTAAAAACGTAAAAAAAAATTTTTTTTTTTTAAGATTACGTAAAAACATTCTTTTTTTCCAGAATAACGTCTTCCTGCATAAAATTGATCTTAAATAGACGTTTTAAATCGTAGAAAGCGAAATCAGAACGCGTGTTTCAGTAGTTTCATTCAGTGTTTTTTTGATAAAAATATTTAAAATTAAATATTTTTATCAAAATAGAAAGAATTTAAAAAAAAGGAAGCGATGAAGTTATGATGTCCCTCCCCTTAGAAGAACATCTCTCGAAGTATCAGCGTGAGCTAGAGGCGTAGGATTAACGAAAGAACTAGAATCAAACATTATCTTAATATGACTTTATTAAGATATTCAACTTAAACCTTTAACAAATTAAATTATAATAATTAATATGAGAGAATCTACGATGGCTAAATACGCAACACACAATATACACTGGTGTGCAAAAATTAAGGACGAGACGGTTTTTTCAATATAACTTTGTACAAAAGCTTTCCAAATCAACACATTTAATACCGTAAGATCCCCAATAGGTAAGGACATGTGTAATGTAAAAAACACTTACTAAAAGAGAAACCAGAAGGATAAAAAGAAGCTTGATTGAAATACTAGCATGGAGCGCAATGCGACTGAAGGCCGAAACATGCCTGTGATAGGTGTCCAGCAAGAAACATCCGGTCTTTAGTAGGGGATATGATCTCCCCCTGACTGCTAGGCAGGTTTCACAGCGTCTGCCCATGCTGAGAATGAGGGTGTCAATGAGTTGTTGAGGCATTGCTGCCCATTCGTCTTGCAGCGCCAATCCAAGCTCCCGAATCGTTACTGGTGGTAAGGTACGAGTTGCCAAGCGTCTGCCTAGAAAATCCCATACATGCTCGATGGGATTGAGATCCGGAGATCGTGCCGGCCAATCCATACGTTCAATATCCTCACTCTCTAAGAGCTGTTCGGCAGCTACTGTGCGATGACATGGTGCATTGTCATCCATGAAAAGGAACTGCAGACCCATAGCGCCTCTAAAAAGACGCACATATGGAAGAAGAATCTCGTTACAATAACGGGTCCCGTTGACTGAACCTGCGTCGAAGATGTGAAGGTCTGTACGACTACCAAGCATGATGCCTCCCCAAACGAGAACACCGCGACCTCCATACCTGTCCCTTTCAATGATGTTCGAGGGATGATTGCGGCTTCCCCGCTCTCTCCAGATGAGTATGTGATGAGAATCGCTATTCAAACTGAATCTGCTCTCATCTGTAAAGAGTACTCGTCCCTATTCATTGTCTCTCCAATTCCAGTGTTCCCGGCACCACAGAGAACGCCTTCTCCGATGGGCAGGCGTTAAAGGTACACACCGTACAGGGCGTCGTGCAAACAGACCACCACCGTGCAGTCTTCTGGCCACGGTAAAACGCGATATCGGTCGTCCAGTCACCTGTGTCGTGTGTCTAGCGATTTCTCCCGCTGTCTGCCGCCTGTTTCTTCTGGCCTGTAAGACAATGTAACGGTCATCTGCGGGTATGGTTCCTCGTGGACGACCACTACTGAACCCCCGGATAGCTGTTCCTGTAGTTTGAAATTGTCTCCAAAGTCGTGAAACGATGCTGTGAGCAATTCCGAACTCTGCAGCCACACTTGTCACACTGCGGCCTTCCTGCAACTTCCCAATGATTCGACCTCGGGTAAAAGCCTCCAGATGTCGTCTAACAGATTGATTATTCGCCATTTCTCGCTGAGGCAGCAACTCGGTGTGATTTTAACTGCTATACGGCGTGCAATCTCTTTGCCAGAAATACTGATCTTACACCGGCAACATGCTTTATACTACTCGGACACTCCCCCATTATGTCTACCTGCATATCTGCGCATGGGCTACCGTACATCACCTTACTTAATCTCCTGAGTGGTCTTTATGTCCGCTCTGACTCTTCGTTCAGCTGATATGCTAATTTTTCGACTTCGTCCTTAATTTTTGCACACCAGTGTATATATTTATTTATAATAAGACTTAATCTAATTCAGACCACTATCAATAAGTGAACCGCCTAATCTCTGATTCTAATATTAAATAATCAATCCTACCTCATTACAGCTTGGAGAAACGATCAATCTTGTCCTATGTTTAATCTTGTCTTTGTATGCACTGGTGTGCAACTTGACTTTCATATATTCAATCACTAATAACTTATATTCACGTTACGTAAAACTCATTCAGACTTGAACCACGATTCCTCTATTAGACGTCGGCTACCTGCCAATATCCATTCACTATCACAAATTCCCATCACACTTACTCTAAGTTCCGATACTTAAAAGCTTGTTCATTTGCATCTTTCACACTTCACTTCTTGGATTTGGTTGGAAAAGAGTTGCCATTAATTCTGGCCCAAAGAACCCAAAGGACATGTTGCGCGTGAGAAAAGACGTGTGAGCCCGTCACAAAGTTTTTATAATATTCTTAAGCAATACTATAAAACTGACAAATTTAATGTTATTTGAGGTTAGTGCAGTTGGGAGGCAATCGAGCTCATAATATTTACAACACTGTAACAAATGGTAATATTTATTATTTATTTATTGTAAGGATTTAACCATTCTTTTCAGGGTGTTAAAAATTGTAATTCTTTATTTCTCTCGTGCTTTATATTAATGCGCGCGTGGGTGCTTTTATTTATAAAAATTAACTGTAATTTGAATTATGGAAAGTTCTGGAACTTTCGATGGAAATAGATAAGGAGATGGAATATTCAGTTTGAAAAAATAAAGTCTTGAGTTCTATATGGCAAGAGTTGTTGACATTTTATTTCGTGTTAAAACACATATTTACACTTGTACATTTTTTTCTTTCTAATAGGGCTGCGGATTGGTAATTACCGTTGCACACCTTGTACATTCCCCGGGAGCTTATATCATTTTTAGGGTGACACCATATAGGTGGATATCAATTGCCACAATGTACTCCGACATGAACGCTGACGATCTTTTACATCATGAAAATCCACTGACTTGGGCTGAGGTCGAACCCGCTAACTTGGGTGTACAAGGCCAGCGCCAAGCCAACTACGTCCCGACCCCAATGGTATACTCTCGAACATTATTTCATATTTTATACTCTTCCATTACTATCTCTTTTAGCTGTTTACTTTTCATATATGTATATTTTTAAAGTAGATTTAATGAAATCATGTTGTTGTGAATCATTATTGATTATAATCAATAGTGATTCACAGCAACACTAATTGTTGTTAACTGCCAATCTTTTTCAGAATATTTATGTAATGATAAAAGTGCGTGTTATAATTGCTTAGTAGGTTATATTTGTGAGCTTTATGGGTGATTTTATGCAGTCTGTACTCTTATATCTGTGCGCAACCTCCAGTGGTGTACCGGAGAATATTAGTCTGCAAAGTCTGGTTTTGCCTTTAATATTTTATAAATTGGTTAAATACGTAATTGGCGCCAGCCAGGCTTTGAACCCACTAGAATTCTACATCCCCCGATGCGAGTGATGCGGGGGTGTATGTTACACCCCTGGTAGCTTCAAAGCTTCTTTCGTAATTATAAATTCACATAAGGAACAGTAGAACTAAAATAATTCTTTCATTTAACTATTTAAAATCTCAAGATCATTAGCTGGGAAGCGGAAGTAAGGATTTTCAACTTAAGGTTATTGTTACAAATCCTCGAAGTCTAACTGAGCAATCTCTGATTGACATTGAGAGTTTCCGTGAAATCAAAAATATTTGAACACCAAATGGCAGAAACAACCGTGCCTGGCGATATATTATTCATTATTTTAATAACGTCGCACTTAGAAGTAACGCGAAGACATTTGGTGAAATCGCTTACAGGAAGTAGTGCTGTTTAAAATATCGTTATGAATTTTGTGTAACTAATGCTTGAAATTGTGTAAATAATTTGTATTTCTGGAAGTTAATACATTAATATTACTTTCTGTTGTATTTATTTTATGATAAAAATTGTAAAATTTGCAAGCAATGCCTCTTTACATTATAATGGCATTTCAATCGAATCTTGGCGAATTATTGGTGACACAGCCAAATTGGCATGATTTTTGGCACCAAATTTGTCGAGTTGGTGACCACTTTGAAGGACTGGCGACCGTTTTAGGCGACTTGGCTATCATATAGATGCTTCTGGAAATTCCCGGAGAAATCTATTAATATCACGATCTATGACGTAAGAATCTTTCAGGAAAGAGCTAAAAGGCAGCTGTGCTAACTATAAATAGCTGTCGCTCGCTGAAACTGAGTCAGTATTACTTTGACTGTTGAAGCGAGAAGTTGCTTGTGTGAATAAACATTACGTACTTACGTTTTTACGCACTGATAGTTGTGTCTGAGCAGTGCATCAGGTGTGAAAACCAATTGGTATTTATTAAGTGAATTTTAGTGCTGTATCTTTAAGAATTATTTTTTACAATAGATTTTCATTGCTCCTGAAGAACTGTGTTGAGGCACTTATCTCGCCACACATCTGACCCAAACCCTCAATTGTCAACGTGTCTACCCGACACTGGTGCAGGTTCGAAAAAGATGTAGGTACACCCCCACTCACTCGAATCAAAAGAAACCACTGGTAGTAAAAAATAATCTTTATTAGTAACATGAACACAAACTTCACATATTAAAACATTGACAGAACTGACAAAACAAAATTCTCCGCTCTTCTTATATAGAAAGAAAAACACAGTTGGCGCCATCTGTCGGACAATCTGAAAAGCATTAGCTGACAAACTCTCAACAAACTGTTTTGCTTTTTGAGACTGAGAGCATAAAATCCTCGAATCCCGATCTTAGTAACGATATCAATCATTTATCTGTTTCCTACCCCTCTTGGGAGCCTGTAATCCCTAGAGGATGCGTCCCCAGGTGGCGGATAGGAGAGCTCTTCATTGGATCTTCCTATGGGTAAAAAAGGGAAAGATGGCCTAAGGGAAATAAAATACCTTCCACTGCCAACAAGCAGAAATCCAACCTTTACGGTTCTGGCAAATTTGATTTCCATGTTTAGATCTAGTCGTATTCCCAGGGCAGCCGACACGCTGGGTTCTGCAGTCCGAGATCACGTCGACAAATTTGTTACTCCATATAAATGGCATTCGGAGAAAAACTTATGAAATGCCTTCAATTCTTCATATTCATAACATCCATGTTTCCTGCTTGGAGGAAACAAAACTAAACTGTAAATTGAATTTGAATTTGAAAGTAAAAGGATAAACAGCTATTAGGAAAAATAGGTCGACTGATTCTGGAGGAGGCATTACCTTTTTGGTAAAAACTCCTGAGGTGAAAATGGCAGTGATCCTCTCAAACTCTCATATTTTGCAGACAGCAGCACTAAGGCTTAAGCAATTAATATCTTTCTCTCTAAGCATACTATTACAGTGGTAAATGCTTATCATGCGGATAATTCACCACTAGACATCATTTTTTCAAAATCTTACTGACACCTCGTCTGAGACTAAAATTATTCTTGGAGACTTCAATGCCAAAAGCCTTTCTTAGGGATGCCGGTTACTCGATACCAAGGGCGCTCAGTTTGAAGAGTTAGCTGCTTACCAAGACCTAGCTATACTGAACTCAAGCGAAGACACGTATGTCTCCAAAACTAATGGTACAGAGTCTGCTCTTGACATGACCGCGAAACGCTTCCATTCCACTGAAAACTCTCGCTAGAAAATATTAAAATCTATCATTAGGACCATTATCCAATTCTCACTACTTTCTTAATCGATCAGAAACTCCAGAATAATCCCACAGAATAAACGTTCTTGGAATTTTTTAGAAGCAAAAATCGTCCCTGAATCGTCTGAACACAGGAATCTTGAGAAATTTTCTGATTTTACTGATCACATTCAAAAGGCAGCTAAACACCACATTTCCAGAGGAAAGCGCATAGACAACTGGATTCCATTTTGGAGAGGCAGCAATATCGAACTGATTCACGAGAGAAATTCCATCAGTCAGAAGCTCCTGAGAAGCAATAGTGAACTATTAAGATGCCAACTTATCAAAGTTTAAGATGCCAACTCTTATCAAAGTCAGTCCCAGAGTTGAAGAGAAAATCTTTGCTTGTAAACAGGAAAAATGGGCTGAGCTTTGCGACAAACTAGACCCAAGAAAGGTAACCTCTCAATGTTAGAACCTGATAAAAGTTCTAAATAACTCAAGTTTCCCAACTCAAGCAAAACCTCAGTCAAATGTCCTATCTATTGTTGGTGTGCCATAATGAATACGGAATCATTAAATATGCTTGTCAATTATTTTGAAAAATCAAGTAGACTAAAGTACAGCGAGGCAAATTGAAAGTAACTCAAGACTTATCAATCTATCATTAAACAAAGTAAGCAAATATCAGAGGACTCCATCTTCATGTCGATTCACACCTTAAAGCAGCGATACTCAATCTGCAGCCCACCGAGCCTTTTTAAGTGACCTGATCATGACTCATTGCTCTGAGAAATTCTTGGATTTGAGACAATGTATTAAAAATTTGGTGGGAAATTCTTTGGCAAGAAATCAAATATATGAATTTTGCATTTTTACTGTCGATGTCGTACAGTTGCGAATAGATTTTCTTTTTCTAATTGTAATGGTTACTATTAGTGATAACAAACAACAGTAGAGTAGCGACAATTGGAAGCCATAAGATTCAGAAACAAAATTTGCAGATCATTGTATCTCCAGCTAAACTTTCAAGGCTTGAAAAGAAAGATACAGATTGAAAGGGTCCTCAACTCTACAACATGAAAATGAAATAAGGAAAAAAGTTCACCTTCGGCATAAGGATATTGATATCATTAAAGAACTTCTCTCCATTTGTCTCTCTTCACAAACAAAAATCAATTTAAATCTTTTAATATCTAGTAACAAAAAAGGGTCAGCTGCACTGATCAATCAAGAAGACATTTTCACCATCGAGGAGCTTTCGAATTTTGCCAAAAACCAAATAATTATCTATAAGGATAGATCTTCTGACTCTGACCTTGATAAAGGTTGTGCTAGAAGCTATTTTGTTCATCCAAATGGTGAACTAGAATCCTATAGAATTCCCACGGGTAAAATTTCCTCAAGCTTTACGTGTGAGTTTATTGTCATTAAAGGAGCTTTCGATTACTACCGCAAGAGAGCAATTGAGATTTTCAGTGACATTCTACTGTTCTCAAACTCTAGATCTGCGCTCCAGGTGTGTGATCCTGATGATAAACTCTCAATTGACCCAGGATATAATTGCCCATATAAGCAGAGTATTTGCAGCCCAAAGAGTTTGCTCTTTGCAATGGATACCGGCCCAAGTAGACATCTTTGGCTATGAGCAAGCTGATAATCTAGTCAAGGAGGCCCGAAATTCCCCTCAACTTTCCAATACCCTTACCCTTACTGATGCTGATGCAATAGCCAGGGGTAAACTCACCTCCCATTCAGTTAAGAAGCCCTCTATTTCAGATCTTAATTGTAACCGCGTAATTTCAACCACCAAAGCCAGACTACATACAAGACGATTCAAAGGGAGGAAAGTATCCCCTGATGGCCAAAGAAGTTACAATACTTGTATTTACTGTTCTAACATTCAGTTTTCTCCTAATTGTATTTTTAATTATCCTTCTACATTGGCTAAACTCCACAACGTAGACCTAAACCCCACGGACCATCAACTGCTTTATTCGCCAAAGGTCGTTGGAAAAGCAAAGGCCGTTTTGGACGCCTTCGACCTCATTTGATTTCTCAGCACAACTTGGACAAGGCAACAACAAACTGCTTCCAAGGTTACCGTTGAATATTAAGTTAAATGGAATGCAGTTCACTTCAACACTCGTTGCATTATATGTAAACAACTTAAGGAAATTAATATTGGTTCTATGGAAAAAACAGAATCGATAAAACAGCATAAAATCTCACTTACAAAAAGAATTAACTAAAAATAGGAAAAAAACTTTTTTATCTGATTCGCCCTTTAATTTCCAACTGCAGTGAAATACGTATTTTTAAAAAAAAAACATTTGGAAATAGTTTTTCAAATGTTCATCCTATTTCTCATGTTAAAAGTGATTTACACATATTCAGAATGTCACCACTTTTTTCTCGAATTGTGAATTAAATTCTATGCTCCCCGCTCCAGAAAAAAATGTCATTCTTTATTTCAAAACAACTTCAAACTACTAGACCAAAGATTATTCTGATTATCAATAAGACACTGTAATTTACTGAGGGGCAAAGTTTATGGAGCAAACAAAATGTAGAAATCTGCAATAGAATGAAGTACAGGTTAAAAACCCCAGTAATAAATCAAACAAATAATGAAAAAAAAAGTTTTCTGAAACAATGGAATTTTTCCCTGTTTGTAGTAAATTATCCTCAAATTTTCTTAGAGATATGAAGTGATTGCTTGATCTTTTCACAGAAAAAAGATGCTACTGATAAAATGCGCTCACAAACAGGTCATGGAAAACGCCGATTCTGAACCAGATAAAATAAAAAGAGGCTTGAAATATGTTAGTGTGTTTCTTACTAGGGTCCATGAGTGATGTAAATCACACAATGATGGCTCATCACTCTTTCAATGAGGAATCATTTGTGAAAAGTTGACAAGATCATATAGCGGGAATCATCTTTATGTGTGTTTCGATGCTTATAAACATAACCTGAAGTTTTAAAAAATGATGAACAAAAAATTGCAAAGAAAGACTATTTCTTAAGCTATGGCGTATGATTAGTAAAGGCGACAAAGCGGTGTGTGTTTTATGTTTTGGGACAGTGGTATGTAGAACATCTTTTGAAAAACGGCATTTTGAGCCAAACCGCTCATCCTGTTGTCAAAAAAGTGAACCACAGCAAAAATAATTGTTTAGAAACCATTTGGCAGATGACTCCAATTCAGCATGCATTCTACTAAAAGTAACATCTTACAGTCCCCAATCTGTCATCCACAATCTGCAACAACAGAAGCCACACTCATGTTACTTTAATTTGAATTACATGTATAACTAAAACATTACTAAATTATAACCAACTATAACTAAACTATACAGTGCAAAAGGAATTTTTTCGTAGTAAATAAAGAGGTTTTTTTTTAGTATTTACTTTTATTATTTTCCCAATAATCACAAGTCAAAATTGTTTCACGGCACGTCTATCCCTCATTAAACACTTCTTTAGAAAAAATGGCGCGTTGATCCAAAAAGGTTCGCCCCCCTGTCCTAGACTTTTCTGGATTCGGCTTGAAGTATCTGGTTTTGTCCCCAAATTTAACAATTTGGCTAAATTTTGTAACCAAATTTGGTCTGAAAACGAAGGTCACTCCTTCTTAATTAGCATTACTGAAGAGCGTCCTCTCTTAGTTTTACAAACTATTTTTCCGGTCACACCATTTTTTCGGCAGCGAAACGAATAAAGTCTAAAATTTATATAGATAACAGCAATTAACTCACATTCCTCCGAAAGCACAAATGTTCATGGTCACGAACTCGAGGTTTCTTCTGTCGAGTTATGTGTTCTAATTCTGGTGTAATTGAAGATTCACTGTGTAGAGGAACTAATGCACGTTAAGTATGTCGAGGTTCAAAGTCCTCTCTTGAAGTGGTGTGTGGAAAATGGAGTGTCGGTCAAGTGCCGTCCTCTTCACTTGACCATGGCTCAAAATTACAAAATCTGCCGTCAGTAGCTCTCATGCTACTTCACATGGCAACTTCAATCAACAATCAATCTGATAGCATATAATAGATAGGAATTTTATCTCGTAGTTTGTAATTTTCTAATTAAATATCATGAATGAATTGATTTGATTAAGAAAGAAAAAACGTATGGTATTTTTTTGCTGGTTTAATTTGTTTTAAGTAATTTAATATTTTAAAAAGAAATGGTAAGCACACTTATTAAACAATAATTAATAAAAATAAACATAAAATTCCTAAATCGATGTGAACTTCTACGCCTTTACATCAATCCGATTATATTTTTTTACTGTAAAAACACTACACACTAATAATCTTTCTTTTTTTTATCGTCTATATTATGATATTCAATTTACTTTTACTGTAAAGGAAGTAAATGTTTGTTTTTTGAATCATAGTATTGAAAAAGATTACAGCTATCAAACATATGTCGTTGAGCACGGAATTAAAGCTACGCCGGATAATAAAAGGTATTCTTTCTAATGCCTGTACTTTGACTCGTCATTGCTTGCCAACTTTGACTCAAAAATAGAATGAGGTCTGACGTTTTTTATTTACTCTCAGAATGAAGAAAAGAGAAAAGAAAAAAAGAGGAGGGAAAACAAATTACAAATGATAATCCTTAACTACTTTTATATGTTTTTCCCCCTCGAAAATAAACAAAATTGAAATTACTCATTTAATCGAAACCGTACATTTATTACTGTCACATTCTTCCTCTTCTGCTAGAAGTTGCAATTTATTACAATAAAAATATAGATGCACTACTAAAGATGAACTACAAAAATATTGTGTTAATATATAGAACTTTTTTTCACAAATAATTGTTTTAAACATTACTTTAAAAACATGATTAAATATACGATAAAAATGCAGGATCTCATAGAGCTTTTTAAAAAAAAGACATTCATAATGACCTTTCAAATTAAAGTAATTGCTGCACGTCAAATATTAAATAAAAAATGATACAATGGTGAACAATTTATGATGACTTATTAAATTATTTAAACGAAAGAATCAAGCAAAGATATGATTTATTATACGTGGGAAACAATAAAAAGTAATTTTTAACAAAAAAATTTTTAAAAAAATGATTTGTCTAAAAATAAATTGATATGAAAAATGTTGCATAAGTCTCTTTTTATACATTTTGAAACAAGTTTTACTTAAAATATACAATTTTTTTTTAAAAGTTAGCAGAAAGAGAAAAATAATTTTTTTTAAAGGAGGAAACAGTTTTATTCACACACACACGTGTCTTTTTAAAATAATTTTTTTTTCAAAAATGTTGTTTGAATATTGAATACATAATACGAATAGAATTTGTGATTACACACTTTCAAGAAAAAGCATTAGTTTTCTTAAATATGAAAGTTGTTCTTAAATTACTCATACGTAAAATACAATAGTTTTGATGACGATATTTGGAATTAAAGAAAATTTTCTTGCATATATCATAAAGCAAATGATTTTTTTTAATCAGATTATAAATTTTTTGGACATAATAATTGAACAGTCAAGGCCGAGAATTTCCAAACGTAAATCTATTTACTGTTTGAGATCTTTCTGTGTCTCATGAATTAATATGCTCTCTATATAGAAAGACTATATTGGAAATATTTTACTTTAAAACTAGTTCACAAAGTCCTCATAAGGAATAGTGAGGAAATAAAAGGAATGGGATACAAATTGGAACACAGTTTTTATAATTTTAACCATGGCCTAAATTTACTCAGTTCATCATCTCTAGCTCTCATACAACTGCATATCAACACTGATTGAAATGAACCAATTAAAAATTGCCTCAAAAATCAGGAGGAATTTATTTCTGAAAATATATAAAGGAATCGATTTACTCACTCATCACGATATATCCATGTAACCTACACCGGTGTTCAAAATTAAGAGAATGTTCAGGTTCGGCAGTTGTCTCTGGAACTACTAGACAGATTTGAATGAAAGTTAGTATGTTGATGCAATGCAGAAAAAATAACCATTCAACAGTTATAATACACGCGCATGATCGTGCGCAACACTCACTAGAGTCGAAACGTATAAAACTGTGGTTGCAGAACAGAACAAAAAAAGAGGGGGGTTGGCTCTCTCTTACGGATGTACAAGCCTCGCACCATGATTTTATACCGGAAATAAAGGAGTTAAAGAGTCCCTGTGGCAATTGGCTTCACTCCTTCACCAATGCTGTTTTCAGGCCTTGGATGGCTCTCGCAGGGGCGTTGCGAGTTGAAATTACCCTACCCAGAGCGTCCAAGGCATGCTCTTCAGGATTGAGGTCTGGAGATCTGGCTGGGCAAACCATCTGTCGAAAATCCTCACTTTTCAGAAATTCATCTATCAGATGAGCTTCTATGTGGCCTCGCATCGAAAATGAAATCAGGGTTAATTGCACCCTTGAAAAGGCAAATGTAGGGATCCAAGACCTCATCCCTATACTTTACAGCAGTAACAGATTCTCTTTCAAAGACATGGGGATGTGTGAAGCCCTCCAACGTGATACCTGCCCAGACCATCAAGCATCCGCAGTCTTAATGGTCAATTTATCGGGCATTGTGGGGTATGTAGCAGGCTCCTAGCTCTTTCCATATGAAAGTATTTAAAAAGAAAGTAGAAAAATTTTTGAAAACTAAAAGAATACGTGGGTTGGGGCATAAGTCATGGCAACTATTTTTTTTCCCTTGTAGATATGTGAACGGATCGCAAACGTATGTGTGTCGTGCGAAAGTTCTGTAGGCATAGTGTATATGCAGAACGACATATGACTCTGTGATAGCTGGTAGTAGCACAGCGAGGGCTGTGAAATCAGTCAGTTGGTGAGTGTTGAGTGAGATGGAAGTAACCCGTGTTGAGGAGCGCGCTTACATCAAAATAGCCGTTCTCCGAGGGAGAAATGCGATGGAATGTCACAGTGGAAGCCCTTGGGAATAATGCCCTACCATACCATACAGTAGCACGGTGGGTAGGAAAGTTTCAGCAAGGACGTATGTCAACCAGTGATGAGCAACGTTCGGGATGACCGGTCAGTGTGTGGACCCACTTGGCACGTGCCGTCATCGAGCAGCTCATGGATGAAAGCAGCCGGTGACAGTAAGAGGGGACTGCATTGAGGGTCTTTAGGCCCAGGTTTGTCATGTCAACTTTATGTGTACCATATTGTCATTCTTTTGCACCGTGAAGGCCATATTGCCATGTATACTACCGTAATAAATTAATGTGCTACAAAGTTTCAGTGCTATTCATTGTCCACACATATAGTTAACACCTTGCCCTTTCGTCTGTATATGTCACATTTTCCAACATGTCTGGTATCTTCAAGAAAAAAAAATAGTTGCCACGACTTTTGCCCGAACCCTCGTATATATATTTAAACTTGTTTTTTTTTAAATCTTGCGTATTTTATTTATCTATGTACATTATTATTTTTGATAAATATGTACTGTGGCGGCGGTAGCCTAGTGATTAAGGTAACGAACTCGTGGTCAGCAAGTCATGAGTTCGAGCCTTGTTCCGCTGAAGACCCGGCATGTAAGGGTGCAATGCATGTTAAATATGTTGAGGCTCAAACGTCCTCCTGTTAGTGTGGTGTGGAAGTTAAGAGATGGGGCAGCTTAGGTGTCCTCCTCGTCACTTGACTATGGTTCGAAATTACGTGGTTTGTCGCCAATAATACTCGGGCAGCTTTAAAGGGTGGCGTAAATATAACTCTCTCACTCTTGCTTCCCTCCAAAAATGGGGTTAGTAGTATTCGACTCCGAAGGGGAAGGTTAAGAAGCGTAAACGATAAATATATTTCCGTTTCAGAAATTCAAGTCTTGTCTTTTTTAAATCGAACGGCGAAATCTATAGAAATATTTTTCCATACATTAAAGCTTAATGATAGGGCTATTCATAGATAAAAAAATGAAGAAGAAACTTGAAAAACAACATATAGTCATACAACATAAGCAAAACCCTATCGAAATGGCCGGGTAATGGCTAATTAGTGTATACAGGACAATTAAAATTTTCATGATGCAATATATTTTTCCCTCATAAAAACGTTACATTTTTTTAAATCAATTTTTGTAAATTCTACAAAAAAAATTTAAAAATCTTGAAATTTTTCAAAATTTTAATAATGAATTGCCCACAAAAACTCTAGTTTTAAAATTATGTACTAGCAGATTCATAAAACTTGCCTGGCCCTTCAAAAAGCATCCGATCCAAGTTTAAGTAAATCATAATATTTCGAAATGTTTTTAAATTCTATTAAAATAATTCACATTAATCGATTGATTAAAAAAATGGAATGCGATTTAATTTATTATAAACTATTTGATAAACAACTTTTACTTCATGAATATTTGATTAGATCCCCAGCTGTTTCTTAAAATTAGGTTGCAGTGTGATAGATTTATCTGAGCGCTAAGTGATAAAATTACGCAATTCAGCTGTCTCTTCACCGTTTTGACCCCATCTTCTGCATCTTGATTTGAAAACACTTTTAAATATTTATAACATTTCTTCTTTCACTTAATTTCAGTTGTAAAGAATAATTCAATGAAATATATTCAAAATATTTGGATCATATTTATTTTAAATAATTTTTTGCAAGTACTTTAGTTCCATCACGTTTTATGAGAAAACCTTGAATTGAAATCATATGATGAGCCTAAGATATTTCTAGAACCCTTAAAATGTCAGGAGAGAAAATAAAAATATTTACTTGGATGTGTCCGTGAATAATCTTTTAATTAAATTTATAGATGTTTAAATTTCTCAAACAATTTCAAAATCGGCATAACCGTCTTTAATAATAGAAAATTCATTATTTTGATGAGATGTGATAGTTTAGATTAAAACGGTTATATTATTTTTTTCTGAAATTAAATAAAATGAATAACAACAAAAATATGAAATCTATCAAAAGACCAAGAATGTGTTTGTGTGTTTTTATGAGGTATTCTTCATAATCATATCATTATAATTACTGAAACACATAATTACAGTAATACCTCGACTTACGCTACCCAGAATTTCGCGATTTTCTAACCTCGTTGATAAGTTTTTCTTTTTTCATCACTGAAACTTAGGCAGAATCAGTGCCAGAGCCTGATGGAAATCCAGATGAACCTCTCTCTATACAGTGGGTGATTGGTTAACGAACATAATCCGTTCCAAGACTATGTTCGCTATCCGATTTGTTCGTTAACCGATCATCGATTCACCATAGACTTCTATGTGAAATCGATTAATTCGTTCTAGAGACCCTAAAAATTAAATTTTAATAAATCTATAAAATCTTAGTAAGTTTTTTAAAAAATAATACATACATATAGTCTTGCATATTAATCAGTCCTTTTAATTTTTTGCTTATGGGGCGTTGAAGAACATGTCTAATGTCGATTGCTTTTCTCTCTTTTTCAGGATTTTCCGGAAGTCATTAATAACATTGTCGTTGTAAAGATCTCCAACCCTACTGACATCAGCTTGGTTTGGGTGCCATTCTAAGACCATTGCTCTGACAGCCTCCCACTTTTTCAAAAGATCTTTAATGGCAGACGTCGGCTTTGGTCCCCTTTCGTCTTCCTCTTGTTCAGAAGGAGACACATTTCGTTGTGCTTCTTGGTGTTCTTCATTCAAAATTTCTTGGAGTTCTATTGTCAGTTCATCTTCATGTCCCATTATGAGCTCTTCTATGTCATCTTCGTTCACCTCCAATTCCAGATCTCTAGCAGTTGTCAAAATTTCATCCATAATTTAAGGGGTGTCTCCCTGATCACCTCCGAATATGTGTTCGTTGTCCAAACACAAAAAAATCTTTCGTGAAAGTGTTCGTTAACCGATCACCCATTGCATTGCGATTTTTTCTGTATAACGAACTTTTTCCTGGAACCTTGAACATTTCACGATTTTCTTCGTGAAATAACCTCTCTATAAAGAAGTGCATTTTCTATATAACGCACTTTTTCTTTCGTGATTCAATTTTTGTTCACCCATTTTTTTAAAAGTATTTCTAAACTAATTTCAAGTTATTTTCTCTTTAACACATTTTATGGTGGTCATAAATCTTGAACTGGTTTTATTAGATCCTAACTCGCCGAGAGCAATAGAGTTCTGGACAGTTCATCCAAGAAGTGCAACCTTTAACCTCCATTGCCCAGTTTACTAGAAACATCTTCGATATTCCCTTTCACCCTCAGTGGAGTTGTCCCGTGTTCCCGTGTAAAATAATGTATATTTAATATTTTTTGTATGCTTTAAATTATAAAATGTCCTTAAAATTAATTAATTTTAGTGTAGAACTATTTTATTAATATTAAAAATACAGTGAATTTTTCGACATTCTTTTTTCTTGTTTTCCTTGCAGTTTTTCTTTCTTTCTTTCTTTATGGATAAGATATATAAAATAAACTTATATTAATTTACAAAAAGGTGTGAATAATTCCTTTTTTTAATATATAGCGTTTATTAATTTAAAATTTGTTTTATGTGGTTTGTAAAGTATACTAAAAGATGAACCTCTAAATAACGAATTTTCCATAAAACGAACTTTTTCCCGGGATTTAGCGATTTCGTTATAAAGAGGTCCGACTGTAGTAATGTGAAGCTGTTGATCTCGCCAGGCAAATACGTTTAGAAGTGGATAGGAATAACGTTCAAGAACTGCTGGATGCCCACAATCAGGAGCTGACTATTGATGAGCTCATTGAAAAGCAGGAGCAAGAGCAAGACATTGGCGAACTCGAGTCTTTAGACCCAGTTCAATCAGAAGATCAAATGAAGGTTGGGGATTTGACAGAAGGTCTCAGTCCAACTGAAAAAAATGTTATAAATTTTAGAAAATACAGACTCCAACGAAGGGTGTATTTTTTTAACAAAACAAGGAATAAAAAAATTATTAGCATGTTACAAGGAAATTTTAAAGGAAGAAAAAAATCTTTGAGTCGGCAGACTACTTTGTTAGATTTTATGAAACCATCCTCATCAGAATAACTTCGGTTTCCAGTTTTTTATTTGTGTTATCTAAGATGTTATTAAACATTTTATTACTGTTTTCTTTCGTCTCCGGTCCCAACTAAAACTAATTTACCTATATTTATATGCGAAACTATACTCCGACATACGCAAATTCGACTTACGTGGTTATCCCTTAGTCCCACCTATCGCGTAAGTTACAGGTATTACTGTCGTGTTTATATAAATATTTGTACTTCTCAGTAAATATACCTTAAGACAGTGATCCGCAACCCCCGGTCCGTGGATCAAATGGTGCCGGGCCACGTAAAGTGCATTAAACTATTGCCATTTTATTTAAAGTGGTGCATTCCCCTCTGATTTGCGCAACTTTCCACGGAAATCACTTTATATCGCACGTTAAATCACTTTTATTCACTTTTGATGCAACTATATTTTATTCTGAAGGCATATTTAAATATAACTAAATTAAAATATGCCTTCAGAATAAATATAGTTACACCATAAATGAGTAAAAGTTATTTCCGTGGAAAGTTGCAAATCCGAGAGAAATGCACCACTTTAGATAAAATGGCAAAAATTTATTTTTCTTAAGGTGGCCCGGCACCATTTGATCCGCGGATCGGTACCGGTCCGTGGACCGGGGGTTGCGGATCACTGCCTTAAGGTATCCGACTACGTTCGGAACCGTGATTTTAAAAATGCGCATAAATGGATAATTTGCATGATATTTAGTGTCACTTAGATTAGAATACATGTATAAAATTGTTTTAAGGACATTTTGACTCAAAAAAATTATTTAAATACAATATTTCGGCAAAAAATTAACTTAGAATAACCTTTTTTCAAAATGCTCTTCTTTTGAGAAAAATGCTTCTATTGTAATAATATTTTACCTTCATACAGCTCAGACTTCAGTACAGAGGTTCAACTATGATTTTTGAAAAATTCACGTTACTTTCAAAGTTTGAAATAATTATCTGCGTTTTTTTCTTAAAATTTCTCCCCTCTATTGTCGTAAAACATGGATAAACCCACTTCTAAGTTATATATTTCAAAAATTCTCTTTGAGCCTCTGTACAGAGGTCTGAGCTATATACAGGGAAAATATTATTATAATAGAAGCATTTTTCACAAAAGGAAAATATTTTGAAAATGGGTCAATCTATGTTAATTTTTTGTCAAAATACTGCACTTAAATAATTTTGTATTATAATACTATTCTTAAAGAAATTTTATATACGTTTTCTAATCTAAGTGACACTAAATATCATAAACAGTATCCATTTATACACTTTTGCAAAATCTCGGTTCCGAACGTAGTCGAATACCTTAATCCAGATTCATATAATATAGTAAAAAACGATAACATTTATTTAAACATGTATACACTATCAAGGACTATCAACTGAAAATTTCTAAATATTATTCATAGATTTCGACACACACACGCACACAAAAAAACCCTCTATTTGCAAAAAAAGAAACTTAAGCGAATAGAAATAAACAATAATTTGTAAAACCAAATATTTTTGAAAAGTGTTTGTTTGTAAAACCTCCACACAGTTGAACATGGATTTTAAAATTATAAAAAAAGAGAGAGAGAGAGAGAGACTAGAGTTCATAAATTTGCTACAGTTATTGTTGAAATAATTAAAATAATACAAAAACTCATTTCAAAACAAAAACAATTTGTATTAATTTGGAATTGGGCTTATGATATTGAATAGTTATAGAATTCCTTTCATCATTTATAAGGTAAAAGTGTACCTAAAAGCAAAAAATTATGCTTTGAAGGAAAAGTGAAAAAACTAATTAACACATATGAATAATATTTATTTCCTTGTCTGTTTTTGTATACCTAATAATGAATTGTAAACATTCTCTAGAGTTCTAGATTCGAGAGAAATTTTAAATTAATTTTTTTTTATCTTTGTTACAGCTATATAAACACGAACATAATTTTGTCAAACATATTTTCATCCAGGTAATAGTTTTTATAAAAATATTTGTTGAATATACAATATGTTTTACACACACACACATACAAATAAATTGGACAAAACATAGTCAAATAGTTTTTTTTGATGAAATAATTGTATGATTTCTCTGAAATAACAATAAAACTTTAAAGTTTTAAAAATCTCGAATTTTTTTATTTTTTTCTCTTATAAAACTACATTTTTTTTAAAAAAATTAAATATTAAAAATAGAAAAATGTAATTGTTTCTTTCAAATAAAAACAAATTAAGGGTTTATATACAAAAAAAAACACAGGAGAAATTATCTTTTATAAACTGTGTCAAAAGAGGCGTGGTCGTTTGTTTACATTTTTATCAGTTTTATTTCTTTATATTTTAAGGTTATTTTATCAACTAACTTATAAAGTGTTATACATTCTTAGATTAAGAAAAATATGCACTATTTTTTAAGACTAAAATTAAAAAATCGATTTCTTAAATGTGTGTATGATGTCCAGGTTCTTTTAAAAATATTTGTAAGCGACGAAATCTTTCCTGTTCCGAAGAAACTTATTACTGATTGTAATCATTATATAATTAGTGTTTTATTGATCAAAGGAATGTATTTTAAGTTCTTTTTTTTAATTTGATATGTGGGTCTTTTTAATATTTTGTCTCAGTTTTTAAATAATTTAATTGGATCTTCTGGTTTCTCGAAAAAACTAATTTAGTAGACCCAAGTATTTTATTGTGTTACCAAAAGAGTTTTTGAGACTCAATTGTTAAATGAACTTATTTAAAGAAATTCTCCTTCAATATAAACATTATGTTTTATGCTACAAGTAAAAAAGGATTTAGGTTTTTTTTAAAAGTCTGATTCTATTATTCGATTCAACGGTTAATTCTTGTTAAATAATTTTTTAAAAAAAATAGATTGAGAATGTGGGTACAGAAGTTCCTGTTTCCGGCTGGAAACTAAACCTCCTGGCATAAAAGAGTCTGAGTTACCATTGTTTTTAAGAGAGAGCTTTCGCTTACCCCAGTGCTCTATTTAAGATAGTACAAGTTTTATAAAAAAAATTACCTTGAATGAAGAAAATGTATGTGGAAAATTTTAAATATTGCCTCTAAGTGAAAAAATATATAACAAAATATTTTTTAATGAGAAAAAAATTCTGAGAGATGCTTTTATTTAGTTTTTGGTCGTAGTACATGAGTGGTCATGTTTTGAAGATATGTGTTTGAATCCTTGTTATGGTCACGAAATCGTGATTTGAGTATCATGGGTTCTAGTCCTGGCGCTACTATTTACCACCGACTAGATAGGGAGGAAACAAGCGAAATTTGTTGAGGCTCAATGTTCTCATGTTAGCATGATATGGATATTGGTTATTATGAGCTAACTCAAATGTCGTCCTCGTCACTTGACCGAGCTTTAAAATTACAAGATTCACCAGCAATAACCCTCGTATTACTCCTAAGTGTGATCTTAACAAATTATCAATCAATTGACTTAAATTGTATTATGCTTAGAGTATTTGCATATCGTCGGCCTAATTATCAGATTGCGTAACTCCACCGGCGTTACTGATTTGATATAGGAGTGCAACACGCCAAGCGCTTTTTGGCGCGATTCCTTAATTCTTTTGTTTTTACGCCATGCCTCAGTGCGCGCTCCGCTTTTAATTTATTCCTCGATCAGTATATAATCACTACTTTTTTTTATTTCATAATAAAGCTAGATTTCCAAGGAAGAGGTGGTGGCAAGATTTTAACATAAAATAAATACAACAGAAAGTAATATTAATGTATTACACTTCCAGCTATAAATTATTTACACTATTTTAAGCGTTCATTACACAAAATTTGAACAATGTGTTACTTTTGCTGAGCAGAGATCCCGCGGAAAAAAATAACCAAACCAAAAAAACTAACACTAACATATATTATCCCATGGCAACCACATTATCGCACGATAAAAATATCAAAGTAAACCATAGTGTCATATTATCGCCTATCTTGGCGAACATAAACAACAACTTGGCGCCTAGCCCTACAGTATCAAATTAGCATCCCAGATGGAGTTACGCACTCTGATAATTAGACCGACGATATGCTTCTCGTGAATCTTTTGTAATTAAATTTGATTTATTTTTCTTGAAGAAACTTTTTTAAGCGATCTTTGTGTATTTCTTGATTGACTCTATTTGAAAAGGATTAACTAATGATTTCTTCAAAAATCACTGTACCCTTGTCGTGTTGTTGAGATAGGAATTTTAAGTTTTTCACCTCGTGTAATACTCATATATAAACAAATTCGGAAATGACTTCTAAGGGAGAAGAAGGAGAAGGGGTGGGGTGCTCTCTCTATTATTTCATTTTACACACACAGAATTGTTTTCAGATATATTTTATAGTTTGCAAAATTAGAATTTGAACTTCGGCAATGCAAATCAAGGGTGTCAAACTCAAAGATTAACTTGGGCCAAGCAAACGAGGTTATAATAAGCATATATTAATGTTTGCGTTTTGACACTTGACATTTTCCCTCTGCTACTATCTTTCCAATTTCGGAAGGAATTTTGTTCGCAGTGATTACTTTCGAATCTGACCCAAGGGGAGTGTCATTAATACTATTTCTAACAGCAGACTTAATTTCTTTCATAACTGAAAATAACAGCCCGCACCTACAAGTACTACCAAACAAGGAAAAAATGTCATATGTGACTTTTCGAGTACGTGGCTGGTAAATACTTGTAAAATTCAGGCACACCCACTTCAAAGAGTTTTGTCTTTAAATCTGAGTCGTACTGAAGTTCTATCTGTACGATCGAAGCCATCTGCATATGGCTCGGTACTCAGTTTATATTTATTGAAAAAATCCTAGAAAACAAACAAAATTTGTCTTCTAAAAAATTAAAATCTTTAAATCTTGTTTCAAATTAAGTTCTAAGATCTGAAATTTTTTCTGCTTAATTTTGATGCGATGCAGTATCTTCTGGATTTGTTCATGTTGTACGACGGAAAATGCGTTAAGGTATCCAACTACATTCGGAACCGTGATTTTAAAAAAAGCGCATAAATGGATAGTTTTCATGATATTCAGTGTCACTTAGATTAGAGTACATTACAAAATTGTTTTAAGGACATTATGACAAAAACAAATTATTTAAATATAATATTTGGGCAAAACATTAACTTAGAATAACCCTTTTTCAAAACGCTCTCCTTTCATAAAAAATGCTTATATAATAATAATATTTTGCTTATATAAAGTAAAGACTTCTCCAGAGAATCTGAACTAGGATTTATGAAATATTCACATTACTTTCAGAGTTACCACCAATTGAAATTATTATCGGCATTTTTTTCTTAAAATTTACCCCCTCTGTTGTAGTAAAATATAAATAAATCCACTTCTAAGTTATATATTTCAAAAACTCTATTTGAGCCTCTGCACAGAGGTCTGAGCTATATACAGGCAAAATATTATTATAATAGAAGCATTTTTCACAAAAGGAGAATATTTTAAAAATTGGCCATTCTATGTTCATTTTTTTGTCAAAATATTGTGTTCTTAAATAATTTTTTTATTGAAATATACTATTCGCAAAACAATTTTATATACGTTTTCTAATCTAAGTGACACTAAATATCATAAATATTATCCATTTATACGCTTTTTCAAAATCACGGTTCCGAACGTAGTCGGATACTGTAAGATTCGCCTAGAATTTAAAAACTTTATAGATGGCGCGGCCATCGAAATCAAACATAGTAGGAGACAACATGGCGGAATGAGCGGGATGGCGGTTTACGTTGGCGAGCATAGAAATAAAATGGTGTTAACAAATTAAAATTGAATTTATCGTAGTTAGTTTTCTTTTTATGTTGTTTTGTGTTGTGTGTGGCTGTCTTTGGAGTAATAAATCTTTAGCCATTAAAGAATTAGTGACTTTATTGTGCCTGGTAAATGATGAAACTTCATTTAAAACAAAGAACCTACAAATCACAAAGAAAAAGTTAATTGATACCTTAAATCTTAACTTTTGAGTTGCTTTTTCCACAGATTTTATGTTATTGTGTGCCGATGTATTGTCCGGGCCGCAAAATGTTCGTTGCGGGTCGCGAGTTTGACACCCTTGATGTAGATCGAAATTATTTTTATTTATGATAATGGAAGAAAGGCAAATTTACTCTTGGATTTACTATTATTTTTCTCTAAATAATTTTACCTCAGGAGCTTACCTTCATTGAATATTTAATTTCGAGCCCCTAATGACTGGGTTTCTTTTCTCTCTCACATGGGGTTTCTTATTTACAGTTAACACTAATAGCACCTCTTGAACACCTGAATGATTTCTCTCAATTTTCAGTTCATTTCATTTCCCCTCTCTTTATTTTTTTGGTACATTCAAAAGTTGAGTTAAATCACAAAAATTTATTTTCTTCATAAATAGATAAGTTTTTGACGCTGTTGTCTAAATATATTCCTCGCATCAACGATTCATTCAAACTAAATGTTTTACCAATCTCATTAACTGCTTCTTTCCGCGATAACTCTTATAAACTTTATAAACTTATATATATATATATATATATATATATATATATATATATATATATATATATATATATAAAAGCTGTAACCATTCTAATAATTTTTTTGCAATTTTTTTTTTACAGAGTGTTTTTTCCCAGGTATAGAAGTTTAAGTTTGCATTACTTTCCAAGATGGCGACCGATTCAACAGCTGTCAAGTGATTTATTCTCAGTTTGGTTTGGCAATTCATCATGAATAGACTCACGCCTGAACAACGCTTTCAAATTGTGCAATTTTATTTCGAAAATAATGGTCGATTTTCATAAGCGAATTTTGGTTGGCGATGAAGCGCACGTCTGGTTGAATGGCTACGTCAACAAACAAAACTGCCGCATTTGGAGTGAAGCTAATCCACAAGTGTATGTCGAAACACCGTTACATCCAGAAAAACTGACTGTTTGGTGCGCTTTATGGGCTGGTGGAATCCTTCTTCAAAAACGATGAAGGCCACAACGTTACAGTCAATGGTGATCGGTATAGAGCCATGATTACTAATTTTTTCATTCCTGAATTGAACAATCATGATGTCCAGGAGTTGTAGTTCCAACAAGACGGTGCAACATGTCACACAGCTCGTGCCACAATCGATTTATTGAAAGACACGTTTGGTGACGGCCTAATTTCACGTTTTGGACCTGTGAATTGACCTCCAAGATCTTGTGATTTAACACCGCTAGACTATTTTTTGTGGGGCTATGTAAAGTCATTGGTCTATGCGGATAAGCCACAAACGCTTGACCATTTGGAAGACAACATTCGCCGTGTTATTGCCGATATACGGCCACAAATGTTGGAAAAAGTCATCGAAAATTGGACGTCCAGATTGGACTACATCCTAGCCAGCTGTGGCAGTCCTATGCAAGAAATCATATTTAAAATGTAATGCCACAAGATTATCTTTCGAATAAAAAAAAATTCATGTCAATCGAATAATACATCTTTGTTTTATTTCAATTTAAAGTTCTATACCTCTCAAAAAAACACCCTTTACATTCAACTAACTATCTTATTTATAAAAAAACATGGACTTTTTTTTTGCTGTTTAAAACAACATAAGTACTTTTATAAAAAAAACCAGTACTTTAAAAAACACATCATAAAAACATAGTTTCTGATAGTACTGTTTTTTCATTTTAAATAAAGTTATAAATTAGGCCGTTTGTCTCCCTGTTTTCATAATGCTTTTTTGATTTTGGCTATACTTCGTTTATAGTCCTATTGTCTATTGCCACAGTCACATTTCAACAAAGAAGATTTTCCCCAAAGTGTTCCATTCTGTTATTTGTTTTGAATTTCGTAAGGATATGAATTCAATTAATATTCGTGTCTTGGTAAAAATGCTGCAAAAGCTATAGACAATATAAACCAGGCATTTGGAGAGCATACTGTTAACGATCGAAACGTGCAGCGATGATTTGAAAAATTTCGGTTGGGTGAATTTTCCCTACAAAATGAACCGTATGGAAGATCCAAAATATCTATGAAAAAAGATGCCCTGAAAGCATGGGTTGAAAAGAGAGAATCCAACTGTATCTATTATAGCCATTGACGAAATGCATGGAAAATTGAAAATTATACGCCCATCACTAGTTAATCGGCATGGCTTAATTGGAGATCTTCCACCAAACGATTTTCTTTTCTTTTTTTTTAAATTTAGAACAGTTTTTACGGGCTAACAATATGAAAATGAAGACAGTCTGAAAAATTCCATATAAGAGTTTCTTACTTTTAAAGATTAGAATTTCTCTTTAAGGCAGACATCTGTGCATTAAAACAAGGGGGCAAACTTTTCCAGAGTATAAGGGCTGCTTCTAATTTTTTTCAAGGTAGTGGCGTAGATGTGGTGAGCTAAGAAAAAAGTCTACAATATTTATTTTAACTTAATAATACGAAAAATGTACATAACTACGGTAAAAAAACACTTTTAAGACCACTTTTTAAGCAAAACGCAGCATACAAGCAGAATAATAAGGACCTCAATTATAATAACATAAAATGATGTATTCATTAAAAACAATTCAAAATACATTAAAAGATAAAACATTTTCATCTAAAGTTAGTTATTGTACTTATAATTAATATAAGATTTAGCCTGCATACTGTTAGCTATTTTTGAATATTTCGGTACATAATTACTAATTGCTAATCTTCAGGCTGTCACCTTAAAATGCCTTGGCGGTCCACCGATCGATCGCGATCAACTTAATGCTCACTCCTGCATTAAAATCTCGTTAGGAAAGATGTATTGAAGCAAACGGAGCATATTGTAATTAAATAAACTGCCTTTGAAAAAATATGCAGTTTTACATATTCACTCTAAGTAAGATACGACATCAACTTAATATCATTTTATACAAGACTATTTTCAGATTTTTCAGGATCAATTCCGTTATTTAATAGAATTACCTATGAAAATAAATAAACTTAAAAAATGATAAATGTAAAAGCGACAAAAAATAAAAAAGTCGGTGAAATCTTTTGTTAGAAATTAACATCTGTCGATGTTACAGGGTGGGTGGGAAAACACTCGTTACGGCACAACTACAAATGACAAATTTATCACAACAGGAAACGGCTTTATATTCTTCTCTCACATACATATTAATTAATATTACGAACATCTGTTTTCACTTAAAGTGACTAAAATAAATGCGGGCTACTTTCCGAATATTGCCAAAAAATGCTTGAGATAAAAAATAAAGTAATTACTATTAATAGTTTATTTAAATGCAGAACATTCGAATAACCCGAAATGTATTTGTTAAATAAAATAGTAAAAAGCGTTCATTAGTTTCAAGGTTTCGAATCATAATAAACAAAAATGGCCTCAAGAATCATATGACTGTAGTGACCATGTCTTACAACACGTGACAAACCCGTTAAGCGTTATCCACTCTCGTGAAAGAAAGTTGAATATGAAAGCTGATGTCATTTATAGGCACACTTTTGCAGCATTTTTTCTTAATTTCGTGCCTGTAAACGTAAACAAACTACGCTTTAAACCTCCTCGTGACCCTCTGTATAGTCACGAATTACAATGCGAAAAAACATTCGTAGAGATTTCTATTTAGTAAATTTCAAGGAAACTCATTCGTTTCTCATTTAAATGCGCCTGTGTATAATAACTTATGCATAATGCATACAAGAAAAACTTTGCATTAATTTTTTAAATATATTTATATTTTTTTATGTTTAAAACATTCAGGGATGTGTTTTTATCAAAAGTGGAAACATACCGTATGAGTAATGAACTATGTCATCACGTAGGAGAAAATTTTTTTATACTTGAAATTCGAAGGGAAGCAAAAAAAAAATTGTTGCGGAAGCTGAAAGATTTAAATACCTAAAATGGAATCTCTAAATATAATGAAGGAAACATTAATGTGACTTACATATCATAACCTTCATAAAATGTAACTTAATTTGATTTTTCCAGCAAAATTATAAAAACAAAAGATTCTCATATCTTAGAGTTTTCTTTCAGAAGGTTGTGAAACTAGCTGTTATAAATTAAAATTATTTAAATCATTTGTCATTCAAACTTCGTAGTTTTACTGAAAACATTCGCAGAATTGCATAATTATTTTTCGACTGACATTGTAATTACTGTAAAAATGTAACAAATTCTCATTTCTCTTCGAATTCAAAACAGTTACATTGAATATATTTTCTTAAAAAAAAATAAATAAAAGTGTATTACTATAAGAATCTTGATGATATTAATTGACACAAGTCTCTTCCTCTTTGCAAAAACAACGCTGAATCAATCGCCATGCATGTATTAGTAATTTTTTTTTATTTTTTAAAATTATAAATTATCAAATTCTGCAATGTTCTACATGGTGGGCAAAAAATCACTTCACTTTTCGAAATAATAAAGTTTTTTTTAGTGATTTATACGAAAAAATTTACATTGCTTTCTCTCAATATAAGAAAAAGCACTCACCACGAGATCTCTGAAAATATTTTACCCACAGGCATGAAATTCGGGAAGCATGTTTCTTTTTTGTTGAATAGAGATCCGCTAAGAACGAGTAAAGAGAAAATCGACTTTCAAAGGATTTTGCGGGAGTGTTTTTACATAAAAAAAATCCCGTTTTTACACTAGTGTAATACTTTAAATTTAATGGCATGTTTCTTTTTTTTTAGTAGAGATCCACGGAGAATGGTTTTGTGGAAATCGACTCCCCGGAGGGAATGAGGATTATAGAGATAAAAAAAAATACATTATACACTCATGTCCATAAATTAAGGATAATTCAGAATCACACAGAAATTGAACTCTAAAATAAAAATTTCACCTGTAGAATTATCACACATCTTGAAGAAGAATATGCAAATTACAGGAATCACTGAGATGGCGCGGATAATAAGTCACAATGACGAGTGTAAGAGAGGGGTATATAAGGAATGGTGGCAAAGACGTAAAATTGTTCACAAGCGCTTTAAGAGGCCTTTTTCAGTGCAATAACCGCATAGTTATGGCACAAAGGAAGCATTTGAGGATTTTTTTATGGTAGAATTATTGGACGACTGGAATGTGGGACGTACCCAGCTGGAAGTATCCGAGGAACTTTGGAATCGCCCAGAGTGTCATCTTCTCGTGGCTTTGGCAATGATTCCAAGATGATGGTAATGTGAGTAGATGTTACAGCACAGGTCGCCCCCGAGTTACAACGTCGAATGAGGACCGGTATATTTGGCAGTTACTGCCAAAAAAGCAGCATCAGACCCTGTCTCGTCAGCTCTCTTCAGACAGTTTCAAGGCAGGCCGTGTACAGACGCTTAGGGCACATTGATCTATATGCTCGTTGGCCTGTCAGATGTGTCCACACTTACCGCAACTCACTGTCGCCTGCGATTAACTGGAGTAGAGTATCGGGGACACCACAACAGTGGTCTTTGTGATGTTTTCCGACGAGTCCAGGTTTAGTTTGCAGTCTGATTCTCGCTGCACTTTAATATGGAGAGTGCCAGGTACCCGCCCGTTACCACCAAGAGAACATCATTGAACGACGCACAATTACGGTGGTGCAGGATGGCTCGTTTGGGGAGGAATTATTCTTGGTTCCAGAACTGACCTGCATGTTCAGTGTAACGATGACAGGCCACACCTATCGGGATGTCATTCTGGAACAACATGTACGTTTGTTTCGTGGCGCCATGGGTGCTGAATTTCTGTTTATGGATGAAAACGCCCGTCCTCACCGTGCAAACATTGTGACGAATGCTTTTTCAGTCGGAGAATATCACCCGTATGGATTTTCCAGCATACTCACTGACTTGAATCCAATAGAGCATGTGTGGAATATGCTTGCCCGACGAATTGCAGCCCGTGAACCCCACCTGTCTACCGGAACTTTGGAGGGCATTGCTTGATGAATGGTGTAATATTCCCCCAAGATCAGATTAATAATTTGATCCCTAGGAGTTTTAAGGCTGCCCATTGTATCGTCCGGGAGGAGACATACTCCGTATTAACTATCATTCTAACCATGTTATACTGTTTTTTGAAAATAGGTTCTTTTTTGAAATTTGCTCAGGGAGTAAAAAATAATTTTATTAATTATGTTAAACATATAGCATTTTTTTTTGCTCTTTACCTTTTGTTTAATAAATAGACTTTACAAATAAGTCAAATTTGTTTTACTTCTGTCTTTCTTTCTTTGCCTGAACTTCATTATTCTTAATTTATGGGCATGAGTGTACTTCCGTTTTAGAAATACAAGTCTTGTCCCTTTTAAATCAAAAGGCGTGAATTATAAGAATGCTGTTGAATACAATCGAGAGAGAGAGAGAGATCACACACAATGCTAGACTTTAGGTATCAATAACTTAAAAAAGTAATACATAGCCATAGAATAACACGCAATACCAGCGAAGCAAGGTAGATAACGGATGGTTTATTTAGATTGATTACGTATGATGTTATGCATTGTTGCTGTGGAAAAAAGTTACAAAAAACGTGATAACACTGGGGCGTAGCTAGAGCCATATCAATGATACGAAACTCCAAAGTTACAGAGGCCCTAACATATGTAAAAAATTGTAAGATGTTATCGATAATCCCATTAACAAAATCTCTCATTTTCAAAAAAAAAAAAGGTCCCCAAAGGAATTTTGATACGGAACCCCGAGGGAACCCCCTTGAAGTTCTTGTTTGTTACAACCTAGTTTTAACTAAAAATTTTATTCTATTTCGAACTGATTATTTACCGCATTTCGAACACTGAATCACTGAAACAAAACGACAATTCGGTAGCTGCAAATTTTTAACTAGGCATATAAAGCAGATGTCTTAATCTATATGCATAAAAATGGATGTTTGTATATATGAAATCGCATCACTCCAACACTGTTCAAACGTATAAAATTGGCATGTATATGTATTTTTTTTGTGAAGAAGGTTTTGTATGCTATCTCCTCTGTGTTGCAGCTCCCCTCTAGGTGGCGCTACAGCATATCGACTTCTGTACCGTTCAATCAATCTCCATGTTGCCAACAGGGTCACCAAAAAAGCGGTGCCAACTTGGCTCTTTCGCTAACATTTCGCTATGTTTCCATTGAGATCGTCATTATAAATTAAGAACGGCGTTGTTATAAAAATTTTAAGATAAAATAAATATAATAGAAAGTATTATTAACGTATTAAGGTTGATCTAAATATACAAAATCACCTGACTATCTTCCTAAACACATCATTTCTTCATGTCAGCAAATAAAAATGCTCGCTATGGTAATGAGGCAAAATGAACGCCCGCTGCCCTTTATGAGATATGTATATGACCCATAAATTTCGCAGAAAAATGTTTCTTAGGGAAAATAACTTACTGTCCCACAAATGTAGGTTAGCGGTCCTCGAACAGGCAAACAAATTAAAAACTTCTTTTTTATTTCACTCTACACTCTGCTTATCCTCTAAATTTCCCTGCTAAACTTGCTACCAAACCATTTCAGTCTTAGGTTTATTACATAAAGAGGCTTTCATATTTCAAAAAGTAACGCGTCTCCATGCGCCAAACCAGAACCCATTTCAAATCCTTCTTAACATCTTGGAATAGTCTCCTGAAATTATTGATCTTTTCCATCACTAAAAAACATAAAGCGCCGCCATGCCAAACTTCTTTCAAACTTTTAAAGGAAAATAATAAACATCCAAAGGCAGCTTCGTAATGCTATAAACTCTTTACCACCAAACCAAACTATTTCAAACATCTGCCCAAATACAAAGCAAATACAAATAAAAAAATCTTTAAACCATAGGTGGTATAAATGCTTTTCCAGCTTAAACAAACAAATAAAGTTCAAAAAGTCTTCGCATCATAACGTTTCAAAGGAAGCTTCAAAGCTAAAGTTTCAAATTCAAATTTTTCACACTGTGTCTTCTTCAAAAATCAAACTCTAACATAAAGTTTCCACTTCGTACTCAAAGCCCCCAAAGTCGATTTCAAACAAAGACTTCTGTGCTGCTTAAATGCACCCTACTAAACAACCTGTCACTTCTATTTTCACTAAAAACTGCACTTTTGTTTCGTTTTTTTACTTCTCAAAGGTACAAAGCCTGTTTATAAAATAAAAAAACTGTGGAGATCGCACTCAAAGTCTAAAGCTCAAAATCTGCTTGAAGAATTTTTCTTTTTGTTCTAAACTATAAAACAAACAGCAAAAAAATGCAAACACTGTAAATCAAATAAATGTTTCAAATGCTACTACTCACTTCTTAAATCAAAGTTTTCTTAAATCCTCTTTCAAACCCAAAGGTCTTTCAGTAAAAAAAGCAATCCTTCTTTCCCAGCACGCACGCTCATGCAAAATGTGGTAAAAATGATTTTAAACCAAACCGTGGTACGCTTGATTTCTTTTTTCTTCCTTCGTTTCCATACTGTTTAAATATAATTTTTACATTTTTTTCTTGTATATAGAGATCATGAAAATAAAATAGTTTTCTTCTTTTTCTAGAATCAACCACATTTCACCTTACCTTGATCTTGGGTTTACGCATATATCATCATGTCAAATCATTTCTTTCCATTTCAAATAAACAACTATGTACATATTTATTTCTTCTTATCTTCTAAATATGAAATTCATAATAGCTACTTCCTAAAAACCAACTGTTCACCCACAGTTGGCAACCAAACTAGCTTCTGCAATAATTAAAGCTTCCTTAAACGCAAATAGCAAAAAGCAAAGTTTTCACCACAAATGGTTCATTTCAAAAAGCTTCCGTTTTAGCGTCAGCTGACACGCCAAAACTATTTCTTCTTTCAAAAAAATGGCTCTTTTTTACAACAATTTTTTAAAAATATATTTCGTTCTACTTATGCTTTTCCTCTGATCTTTTCGTCAAAGTAAATGTTTCCTTCTTGAATTCGCCCCATCAACAAACTCTACCCTTCTAAACAATGAACTTCTGATAGCTGAAAGTTTTATATAATTTGAAAAAACTTTCAAAAATAACCAAAGTTTTTAAAATTGTTCTTTCGCTTTCACATGCTACCTCTAAATCACACCCTGCTTCCTTCATAATAAATATAAGAATTCAAAAACAAATAGCATATAAAAGTTTCTAAATATCTACACATCACTCACCTATGGAGATTTGAACACAGACGATACATCCCTAAAATTTGCTCAGCCACACCACCCTGAAACACCCTATTCTATTGCAATTTCCTTGGTAAATTTTCGTAGAAGTAAATTTCAGAAGAATAAGTAATTAATAAAGATGCTGTTAATTATTTCTGTTGTATTACTTACATCTATTCAATGCAAAGACATATGCTACATGTAGTACTTTTGAACCTTGGCTTGTAGCTGAGATAAATAAATTATAGAAAATTAAAAATAGGCCACCCCAAATTTATACATCCCACAAATCATAATAATCAAATTAAGTTTATTCTCATTCATTTACTTCGAAAATATAAAATTATTTTATAGTCACTTCTTTCCAGAAAAC